>CM076572.1:177455499-177892451 GCA_034641835.2 Pinus albicaulis | reverse complement strand
TTAAGGATTTAAAAGGAAAACTAATGACAAGATGGCTATGACCCTACAAAGTAGATAAATGTTATGACAATGGCACAATTCGGATCATAACCATATACGAGGAAGGAATTCCCCTACTTTTCAATGGTTATAGGCTTAAGGTTTACAAAAATCCCCTGACTAGGGAAAAATTTATAAATTCGATAAATAGGGAGGTGTATGTCATGGGAGACTCCATAGTTTCCAACACCTCCCCCTCCTAAAAAAAACTAAAAAAATAAATAAAGAGACATGGGAAAAAACCTCTCTAAGGTGCCCAAGGCTAACTCTAAGGTTGAGAACCTCCATGAGGCAATCCTGGAGCAAAAAAATAAGAGAGAAAAAGAATAAAGAAAAAATAAAAGATCGTTGTGTGAAAATCTCTTTGAGGTGCCCAGGGCAGGCCAATGGGTTGAAAAAATCTGTGGAGGTAGCCCACTTGCACTCAAAAACTAATAGAAAAAATAAATAAATAGGAAAAGAAAGAAATGAAAAATGAAAAAAATGAAAAATGCCTATGCAGTTATTTGTTTTTCTGTTTCGCAGGTTATTGATCCAATAAGGTTTTTGGGATCTAGAGGGGAAATTTTTCTTCATTTCTCCTTCTCCTCTAATTTCACACTCCATGAACCACTCCAAAACACCAATTCATTCATTAAACCCCTCAGATAGGAAATAAATTCATTTTTTTCTCCTAACTGAAATTGGTACACGCAAATCTAGCAACTTAGAATTCCTGTAGCACCATCGGAAACTCCTATAAAATATACACGAAACTCATTAATGAATGAATAAGATCTCTAGAGGATTTATTAACTTTAGGGAGAGAATTATAATCTATTTTTTTCCTGTACCTTCCATTCCCGATCTCTTATTTCACTCCATGCACAAGGATCCACTCTTTAAACCCTATGTTGCAACATTAGCAGCTAAATCATCTGAAACTTGGCATGAGACCTTTTCACTCACCTATCCACCACTCCATTCATTCCATGACTCCATTCCTAGCCTCCATAAATGATTTCCCTCCATTTATTAGAAAACTAAATAAATAATAAGCAAGAAGAAGATTTCTACGGGAATTGGAAAGTTTTATGTGGCAAATATGTGTGTGGCACAACAAGGCGAAAAGATGAAGAAAATTTGATGAGGATAACTCCAAAATACCACCAGAAGACTCCACGAGAGAAATAAAACTAGCCATGTCACATGAATACCTTGATGCAACACCTGCAAGAAGAAAATACAAGAAAAAATATTAAGCAACTCACTCAGAAAAAAACAAGCGACTCACTCAGAAAAATCTTCTCAGTCAGAAAATAAACAAAAAAGTAAAAATACAACAAAGAAAAGATCATGGATGCAACCGCTATCTCCAACTCCTTGCACCAACTCATTCATCACCACACTAGAACCAAGTAGGCTTAGGTTTACCCTTCACCTCTTGCTATGCTTTCATAATGACCAAAATGGTTTAATCTCGAGTTTTAGAAATTTAAAAGGAAAAGGTATCCAGTTAACTTGGCCACCTCATAAAGTTAAACTGGAGGAAAACTAAGAGTAATTTCCACATGGGAAAGTCAAATAAATTCAAGATGGAGTGAAAGACTATGAAGAAGGTGATTTCAAGGCTAAGAAATCATTAACTAGATTGTCACCAACGGTCTCAAAGAGGAAAACTCATGTTAAGTATGAGTCAGCACAACGCTCCAAATCTAGTTAAACATTCCACAAAGGTGAGTTCTATCTAAAATTCACCATTTCGCTCAGCATTTCAAAGAGAAGTAAAAGAAAGGGAATAGTGGGAGCCATTAGCGATAGCAACATCAATATTAGAGCTTGCATGCAGCATCGTGCTACAGGAAACAAAAAATTGCTACATGCAACTACACAGGCAGATCAAAGGGGAAAAAAAAGTCACCTGTGGGTGAAATTTCTTCCCAAAGCCACGATATCTCATGAAAAAACACCAGAGGACAAAGGCAAGTTGTTTCCATCCTACATCATTGATATTTCTCCATGAAATTTACACACAACAAGTTAAATTTGGTAATTTAAGGGTAAAAAATTTGCATTTTTTAAGGCCTCCATCTCCAAGGCATCTTCACATAACTCTCTAACATCTCAACACCTTCCTATCAAAACCATTAAAATGGTAGGGGGATTCAACAGAACGGATCCCACTGACATTAAAAGAGTTAGGAAACATCCTCAATTCATGGAAATTTTCGGAAATCACCAATGGCTTAGGGTTCTTCAAGATTTTGAAAGGTTTTGATGAAGATATAACTCTAGAATTTGCAGTGGCTCCGCAATCACACTCATAAGAGAGAGACACCACTGTGGTTAGGGGTCTAGCCATCACACTATCACCTGGAATTATAAGAAAGTCACAACTTTGCCCTTAGGAGTTAAATGTGTTAAAGAGAGGATGCCAAGCACTATAGCCAATAAAATATTCTTTCCGCGAGGAGAATAATAGATTGAAGATAAGAATGGAGTGAGGAGAGAAAGCCTTCCATGCCCTTGGGATGAAGTAGCCTTCCATATCATGAAATTTATTTCTTGTGAAGGCGGACTTAGTGTAGTCTATGGGTACCATTTTAGGTTATTTAATGAGCTTAGGTTTCAAGGAGAAATTCCTCTAGAGTAGAGATTAAGCATCCCCAATTTCCTCCTAAACTCAATAAATGACATGAGAAGTAAGGAGAGACAAAGAAAATAATAGCATTTGGCCTATCATGGCCTTATAAAACTGATAATGAATGATGCTTTGAGAACATTAAACCTCCCTGTATCTTGGTCCTCTTTCATAGACATGGATAGGGAAGCCTTCATATCCACCCAAATAGGACAAAACTTTTCCTCTAGTCTTAGAGAGAGGGAGGTAGAAGAATAAAAAGAGGAGGTTGAAGATGAGGCAGAAGAAGAAGAAGAGGAGGCAAAAGATGAGGAAGTAAAATAAGGGATGGAGATTGAAGAAGAAAACAAAGAGACAATAGAGATAGAGAAATAAAAATTTGAGGGGAATAAAGAATAAAATACAGAGGAAAAGAAAGAATTGGACCCTATCTTAGGAAGTGAAACCTCCCCTCAAGACTCCAGTATGTCACCAGACATTAACGATTAGGAAGTGGCTGCTACCCTAGCCACTTTGATCACACCTGTAAAAATGAAAGGAAAAGGAAAAAACCTATGTATTTCAGGAATAAGAAGAGGCAAAGGTTGAGGCAAGGGAAACCATAGACTCCCACCAAGAGCCCTATTTTCATTGAGGAATCACCAAATAAATATGATGAAATAAGGTTAAAAGAAGGAAGGGTGCAAGAGGTAACCTCACCTGTGAGGACCCCCGTGACCTATATCAAAAGACATTTATCAAGGTTGGCATCCCATACACCTCATGCAACCCCCACAGACCTTCAAAATATTGAAAAAAATAGAAAAAAAATTAAAAAGTGTGTCTTCAGCAAGTAAAATAGAGTTTGCTACAGGAAACTCTATTTTTTGTATAGGAAACTCCAGTAGGCCAAAAATTAGAGGAAAATGCCTTGGTTGAGGAAGAAAACACAACCATAGATGGGTAAGAGGTCAAAGAAGTTGGGACAAGGCACACGATGAAGGAAAGATGAAAAAGAGGGAGAAAAATATGACAAGGAGGAGCCCACCTCACAAAATCCAGTCCTCAAAGATGTAGGAGTAGTAAAAACCCTAGCCCTCAACTCAATCTAAGCTCCTATTTCACATACATTGAAGGGGGGAAATTGATTCCTCAGAAGCTCAAAGTTCCTTTATTCTATCTGTTGGAAGAGGAGAGGGCACACACTCATCATTGGATGAAGCTTGCCACATCTAAAGGTGTGCATGACATAGGGGCCATGGAGGGAAAGTTGGTTGATTTGGGGAATTGTTTTTCTAATGTTAGGCTCAGAGAATCCATGTTGAAAGAGTAACTTTAGAAGGCCCAAGCAGAGAATGTAGCATTATAGGAGAAACTTCAACAAAAGGACAAATAAATGGCCACCATGGTAGATGATAAGCTCCATAATTAGGTACATTTGGAGCGGTTAATGGTCACCTTTTTTCCTTATTAAGTCTCTTTTTATTGCATTTTAATTATATTATGGTCTTATGATGGTAGTGTAGGTGGTGATTGAGGCCTAACATACTTCGAGTACCTAACATAAGATTAAATGCAGGAAATCATAATGATATGGAATTTTTGTGGAGATTTTATCATAAAGACTCGGAGTAGACAACAAGGAGAGATTCTAGGCTGTTTTCCACCCTCCTTAACTCCCAAAGGCAGCCAAGCGATCCTTGATATTCCCTCCAACACCTTGAAATCAAAGGAAGCCAAGAAAACTCAAGACCAAGTGCACTCAAGCCATACTTCACTTGGAGTCAAGTGGACTCATCACCTATTTTTTAGGGAGCTATTGGTAGCTACCCTTTAGATTAAATTGAGCTAAGAAAGAGCTCATTACAATTTGGATTTTGGAGAAAGACATTAGACTCTTTTCTCTTGTAATCACTTTTTCATGACTTTTATATTGATTTAATGAAACTGTCTTTTGAAATGAAATGATTATTTAAATTTTTCCTTACTAATATTGTTCCAGAGAGATAGGCTTGTGGGTTAGGGCCCAATCCATGTTCCTTAGCCTCTCTTGTGTAATCAATCTTTCCTTTCATGTCGTTTATCAAGTTTTTATTGTGAATAGTTAGCTAGTTTATTGGTATTTTCATCCACTATTTTAGTTTGATTCCATTTCTCTTCTGATATAGATTTAGTCTGCTTGAGTGGTAGAATTGGTGATAACTCCATAACGATGTGAGTCAAGCCTCCCCCTCTCACCTCTGTTAATAGAGCTTGAGGAGGGTAGACCTTCCCCACAGACCAAAAATGATTTTTAGTTTATGATTTCTTGGAATGGATGAGATGAGTTTTTTTAATTCCATGAACATGCTCAGTATGTTGTGGTAGATCTCTAGTTCTACATTAGGATATATTTTCTTAACAAATTCAAGTCATATTTTCCACTTTATTTATCATGAACTTGTCCATTTTTATTGCATGAATATGTAGTTTGATTTTAAGTATAGGTAGCACATCCACAGAGAAGTTCACCAGCACCTCCAACTTCATCCCTCTCTTCATCAAGATCACCATAAGCCTTGTTTTCATATTTCCATCCCTACACCATGAGAAAACCCTAGGCGTGCAAGAGATACCTCCCAAGTGGTCCTGAGCTTGGACAAGGGGTGGGCCATATCCTACTCATCCTCACCCACCTTCCCACCACCTGCCCTACCCTTTTTCCTCCTCTTTTTGACCTCAAATTTCCCTCAACCTGTTTTCTGTAGCAATTTAGGACTTACCTGTAGCACTACAGGAAACCTATACCAGCACTTGAAATAACACCTATGGGCCCCTCCTTAAGCCCACAAACCACCATGGCCATATTCTAAACTTGCAAAAACCACTCATATACCTCCAAACTTGCCCCCATGTGTTCAAACCTTCCATTACCCACCTTAGCACTTTCTTCTCCTAGCTGGAAAAAAACATGTTTTCAAGCATAGTTAGGTCATGAATAGTTGCATAAATAAAAGCATGATAGATAAATCAGAGGGTAAGTAGAGTGTGTTTAGGCATTTGGCCCAACTTAGTGTTATTATATTAGTTTCCTTTATGCCATTTCAATACAACAATTTACTCCATGCAAGGTACCTAGGTTGCTTTAAAATTGTAACCATAGTCTAATAAGTAGATTTCTTTCATTGCAAAATAGATAGATGTACTTTTATGCTATAGTACAGTTTTTTACTTACTAATAGTGCCATGTATTTGAATCATTCATAGCCCTATGCATAATTTTAGAAGTGTGACAAACTTCACCTAGAAACCTTAGAAGTAGCACCATTTCGTATAGCTCAGAAGAGGATGCCATGAGTAGAATGTGTCTATTTTGTATATATCACTATCACCTCCAAGTTTGTACAAATTATGGGTTGATAAAGTAAAGTAGGGAAGCCTCTGGGAGTTGCAACATTATTTATGAAATTCTAGGGCTCACCACTTTTTGGTGCCGTTGTCTGGGAGGTGTATAGTAGATGCTTTGATCTTGTTTTATTATTATTTTATGATTTCCTTTTTCATGTTGTTTCAGAAATTTTAAAGAAAATTACAAAAAAATACGATTTAAATTGTAGGATAATTGAGGAGACTGAAATTCTAGGAGAATTGAATTTTTTTTGTGTAAAGATACAACTTCTCCAGGCCATTAAGGATGTCCCTATTTAAAATAGTCTCATCAAGGAAAAGTGCTTCAAGAAACCTCAGAGGAAGAAGAAAGATAGCCCCACCATCAATGAAGTAGGATAGATGTCCAACTTGATGCTGGGAAGGGTGATCTTTCGAAAGTACCTGGACCATGGCAGTCCAGTTGTAGATGTGCACATAGATGGTGTCATAGTCCCCAATACTCTGATTGATATAGGGGATCCCATCAATGTCAAGACCAAGGAAACTCTGTTGAAATTTAATCTCCAAGGGACTTTGAGGAAAACCACAATATTTTTGCAACTTGCAGATTGGTCCACAGTAACTCCAGAAGGAATTGTTGAGGATGTTATGGTTATAATTAACTCTTGGGAATATCCTATAGATTTCCTGGTTCTATAACCAAAGACCAAGTTCAATGGATACCCTCTCATATTAGGGAGACCTTGGTTAGCCACTTTAGATGCTTATATCAGTTGTCAGGCCATAAACATGACTATTAAAAATGGGTCCTAATCTAAACAAATGTTATTATATCCTCCAACCCAGCCTTCCATTGATCATGATCTACCTATATGGTTGGAGGATGAAGAAGATGAGGTATATAAAATTACCCCTATTTTTACCATATATTTTGTTCTTAGAGGGGGGAAACTTGATGAAGACAAACTCATCGACCATGCCATTCAAAACCAGTCCCCCACTAATAGTCCTCTTGAAAACCTATTCCAAGAGTCTCAAATCCAACCTTGGATGGAAGTGCACTCAGCTGATTCAACCTATGAAACCACCAAGCATCTTTAGTTTGGCCCATCCAGATCTCTAAAAATCAACTCAATCCTCTCGTATGAAGAATAAAATCAGCTATGGTATCCTTTAAAAGAAAACCTCGATGCATTTGCTTGTGATTACAAGGACATGCAAGGGGTGCATCCTTCAGTATGCAGACATCATATTTACATCAAAGAAGGATGCAAGCCTATGCAAAAACCACAAATAAGGATGAACCCGAATCTAAAGGAAATATTCAAGGAAGAGCCGCAGAAATTGTTGGATTCATGTTTCATTTATCCTATATCAGAAAATGAGTGGGTATCTCCTCTTGTCTTAGTCCTGAAGAATAATAAAAACTGGAAATTTTTTGTTGATTATCGAGAACTTAACGAAGCCACCAAGAAGGACCATTTCCATTTTCCCTTTATAGACCAATTCCTGTATCGCCCTGCATGTCTGAAAATGGTCTGGATAACTTGTATGTATTTCAAGAACCTACCACTCAGTTTTAATTAAAATGATCTAGCTTGTACTTGACAATTTTGCAGAATTATTTACTTGAAAGTGGTGTATGAATTTTTACTATTTATGTGTCTTAAATTCATTTGTTATTGCTGTAATTTAACATGTATGACAACAAAATAATGCAGAAAATAATCATTCAAACACAACAACAATTTTAATCTAGGAGTTCACCCGAAATATCGTGGGCTACGTCTCCTTCGAGCTTTGTCATCATGACTCGGCTCTTTGGGATTATGGTAAGTTTTTTTTACAAGTAAATACATAATTCCAATGAATAAAAAAATGATCCAAAGGACTGAAATTACCATAAATATCCCTCAGTTGGCTGTCCAAACTTTGTAAATAGCTTTAGGCTCTTGTTGACATGATTCCTTCTGTCGGTGCACTAAACTACGCTGAGCTTCTAAATGGCACAAAATCCCTCAGAATTCTATTTCTATCACTGAAACCACTCCTTCTATATACAATACACATCATACATCAACTATCAACTGATAAATTTCTCAAATCAAGCACAACATCCCCAAACTAGGCTATCCTCCATGGTTTGCCCAGGGCTGCCCAAAACTTCACATCAGCTTCTTCAGCTCTAGAAGTTATAAAAATGTTCTAAAACCACTTCCATTGGTTCCAAAATGTTTTAAATAGTCAATATAGACTTTTCTTTCATCCAAAATGGCCTCTGGCTGCTCCGGTTTCGCCTCAATCACCTATTGGCACACCTTGGCATTAGGGTTAATGAAAACTTATATACCCAATTTTCGACCTCTAGAAGTCTTCAAAACTTGCTGAAACATATTTCATTATATTCTGAATTATGTTTTTAGTCAATAATGACCACTGGTTCACTACATATGGTCTCAAGCAGTTCTGGGTAAGCCTTGCACTGCTGCCGGCAAAAGTGGGCACTAATGGCCCCTGGAACATTACTGAAGCCTTTCGTCCTTAAAAAGTTATCTACAGGCTCTAAAAACCATCTCATCAGATTTATAACATCTAAAATATCCAATTTTGACTAATGGAACTCTAGAAAAGGACTCTAAATCCCCTGGTTAGGACTCAAACTGAATTTGTCTCATGGTGGCCCTCATGGCTCCTTCATATTCCCTAAAGAAAAAGATGCTGAATATCACCTCCATTTGATATAAAGCCTATCCCAAAGTCTTCATAAGGTTGAAGAGACCGAAAATTGACTAAAATTTCATTCAATTTGGTTTAATAATGAGGGAGTTATGGCTTCTCCAAGAAACATGCCCAATGTCCCCCAAAAAACCCCATTAAAAGTGGGAGAACTGCTAGTTATGGACCAAATTGGATAAGGCCGCAAAATATGGCACACCCTCCAAACCATTGGAACCTGACTGTAGCATTAAATGGTCAACAGGGTGGCATGTGACCACCCCCACTCTGACCACCGCATAAATTGTAAACCTAAACCTTTGCATTAAATATATGGAGTGGTCACATTAAAGTTTTAATGATTAACGTTAACCGTTTCTGCCTTCCCACGGTGGCTTTAACCCTCGGTTCCCAGCACTGGGTCATGTGAAGATCAGGCTAGCCCTGTGGGGTTAGCCCATTTTTTTTTCTCTGTTTTCAAATTCAAATCTTAAAACAAATCTTCCTCCCATGCTTGGTAAGAAACACTCACCAGCAGAGTTGGTCGAGCCTTTGGGCTTGGGCGAACGAGGTGGCTGGTTTGAACCTCTGAAATCAGAAAAAAATTTGTAATGCCTTCAAGCTCTGGCCTAGGGCCATGTGGCGGCCTCTGGGCCTGCCACATGGCAGCCCGTGATAGGCCTAAAAACTTCAAAGTCAACCCATCAACGAATTAGAGTCTGCCACTTGTCAACAAATGATTAGACCGAATGGAATATTCTAGGGAATATTTTGAAGAATATTCCAGTGAATATTTTGAGGAATATTCCAAAAATATTCCTTGGAATATTCCAATAATATTCCTTGGAATATTATTTTTTAAAATTTCCAATGTTGGAAAGTCAAACTTGGTCAACTAAATTTTGGACTTTACTGGAGACTTCAAACATGAATAAATTTCGCATACAACCTCAGTTTTGGGAACCGTTTGTGGTGCCAGAATCGTAGTGACAAGACCTTTCCGGTCATTTAGGTTCAAAAATATTCCAAGAACTTTTAATTTTGAGCTATTATTCTAGTCCATGATCTAGTTCTGATCACACCTCCCAAATAAGAAGCTTTTGGACCCCAAAATCTCTCTGGACTACTGAAACTGATATGTACAACAAATAAGAGTATTGCACCCTCTTCTCTTCAGCCTCAAAACACTTTCCCTGCATGGCTAGTGACGTTGAACCATAACTAAAAAGCAATTCACACTTCCCTTCCTTGATGCGCTTGTCCTCCTATCTATAATTGTCTTTCTTGCACTCACTCAGAAAATTTATGGCGACAAATTTGCAGAAGTAAACTATACATCGCTACCTTGATCAATGATCCAAGGTGGCTCAAAAAAATGAGATATTACAGCATAAAATACATATATACAACTAAAATTTTCATACGTACAAAATGAGTACATCTTACTATACTAAGAAGTCTATCCACTTCTTACCAAGCCACTTCCATGGTGACTTTTGCTGCTGCAACTCTTCCTCATGTGAAGCTTCCATTTTCACATCAATAATGGAATCTTTGGTTCCACTTGTGCCAATCTTTCTATCCTCTTGCTGCATGTGATTTGGATGACTAGTTGGATGCAAATTCCAAAAATGGGAGATAACATGTCCCCTCTTTTGGAAAAATGTGCAAATAATATGCACCTTCTTTGAAAGTTGCCTTTGCCTTATCAATTTCCTGTATGCTTTCTTCCTCATCCAGCATGTCGAAACATCATGGTTAAATCGACCACAATATGTACAACAAATCTTTCTTCCATTTAAGCATGCAAAATCATCATACTTTGTAGAAACACAATCAAATTAATCATGAGAAGATTTATACCTCTTGTACTTCTTTGAATGTTCATCCTTTTTTGCCTTCTTGAGGAGATGAACTAGTAGAGGCTACAAATTTCATTTGAAGACTAAAATCATCATTCTTGTCTTGAAAACTTTCTAAACATGCATGCTCGCCATGAGCTACATGTCTACCATCTTCTTGCTGTAACAAAGGCTTAAAGCAATGGCAATCATATTTTAAACAAATTTGACATATTTGCATCTTATAACTTGGAATAAAGGTTCTCTTTAAAGTAGCTTCACATTCTTTCATGGTTTTGGAATCTTCGCCATTAAACTGCACATAACCAAGACCAATATTCTTGGGTCATTCCTCAACCAAAACAGGTTCAACCATGCCTTGTGCATGCTTGCCTAACCCTTTGCCTTCATAGCCAATTTTAAACATTAATTTGGACCCTATACCTCTCGTATGTTTTTCAAAAGAACCGACACATCTTTCTAAAGAGAAAACTAAAGATAAGTTAGAATGGATTACCTCTTCCTCATGCATTTTATTGGTCAAAGCCTCTTGGGATTGATGGAGTTTCCTCTCCATATCATGCAATATTTGAAGAATTTCTTCCTTCTCTTCCTTCATGGCAAACAACTGTTCACGAAGTTCAGTGCTTTCTCATTTATCCTCAAACAAAATCTGCACCATGTCCTTCAATATAATAAAGTCACGCTTCATATCATCATCGAAGAATCTTGTGAAGGAGGAAACTTCACTTGCAGAAGTTGTCATTATGATGTCACTGAACAAAATGAACTTCAATAAAGTTCTCAAAGATTTCAAAATAGATGACAAGCTTTTTAATCAAATGGTTGTAAAGACAAGCTCTTATTCAAGCAGCCAAACAACAAACAAACTCCATGAGCTTCTTAACAAACAATCGCCAAGAGGGTTTGTGTTCCAGTGTTGTCCATAAGGTACTTTGGGGTAAGGAAGAAGCCTTCAACTCTTTATTAATTTTTTTTCTCTGCAATACTTATCTAATTAGTATCTATCCCCAAATCTCAACCAAACTCAAACAACAATCAGTTTGCAAATAGTAAAACAATCAATATTTTATAGTGTTTAAACACCTTTCAAGCTATACAATCAAGAAACCAAGTGCTCTAATACCAACTTGATATGAAAATGGTCTGGATAACTTGTATGTATTTCAAGAGCCTACCACTCAGTTTTAATTAAAATGATCTAGCTTGTACTTGACAATTTTGCGGAATTATTTACTTGAAAGTAGTGTATGAATTTTTATTGTTTATGTGTCTTAAATTAATTTGTTCTTGCTGTAATTTAACATGTATGACAGCAACATAATGCAGAAAATAATCATTCAAACATAACAACAATTTTAATCTAGGAGTTCACCCGATATCTTGTGGGCTATGTCTCCTTTGAGCTTTGTCATCATGACTCAGCTCTTTGGCATTATCGTAAGTTTTTTTTACAAGTACATACTTAATTCAAATGAATACAAAAATAATACAAAGGACTTAAAATACCATAAATATCCCTCAATTGGCTTTCCGAACTTTGTAAACAGCTTTAGGCTCTTGTTGACACGATTCCTTCTCTCGGTGTACTAAGCTACTATGAGCTTCTAAATGGCACAAAATCCCTCATAATTCTATTTCTGTCACTGAAACCACTCCTTCTGTATCCAATACACATCATACATCAACTATCAACTAATAAATTTCTCAAGTCAAGCACATCTCCCCAAACTAGGCTATCGTCCACGGTTTTCCCAAGGCTGCCCAAAAGTTCACATCAGCTTCTCGAGCTCTATAAGTTAAAAAAATGTTCTAAAACCACTTCCATTGGTTCAAAAATGTCTGAAATATTTAATATATAATTTTCATTCATCAAAAATAGCCTCTGGCTTGCTCCAGTTTTGCCTCAATCACCTATCGGCACCCCCTGGCACTAGGGTCAATGAAAACTTATCTGCTGAATTTTCAACCTCTAGAAGTATTCAAAAATTTCTAAAACCTCTCTCATTAGATTCATAATTATTTTCTCAGTCAAGAATGACCATTGGTTCATTGCATATGGTCTCAAGCAAGTCTGGTTAAGCCCTGCACTACTGCTGGCAAAAGCTGGCACTAATGGCCCTTGGAACTCTATTGAAGCTTTTCAGCATTCAAACGTTCTCTACAAGCTCTAAAAACCATCTCATCAGATTTAGAACATCTGAAATATCCAATTTAGACTATTGGAACTCTAGAAAAGGACTCTAACTCCCCTAATTAGGACTCAAACTGAATTTGTCTCATGGTGGCCCTCATGGCTCCTTCATCTTCCCTAAAGAAAAAAATCCTGAATACCACCTCAATTTGACCTAAAACCTATCCCAAAGTCTTAAGAAGGTCGAAGAGACCCAAAATTGACTAAAATTTCATCCAAATTGGTTCAATAATGAGGGAGTTATGGCTTCTCCAAGAAAAATGCCCAATGTCCCCCAAAAAACCCCACTAAAAATGGGAGAACTATTAGTTATGGACCAAATTGGATAAGGATTCCAAATATGGCACACCCACCAAACCTTCAGAACCTGACTGTAGCATTAAATGATCGATGGGGTGGCATGTGACCACCCCCACATTGACCGCCGCATAAAGTGTAAACCTAAACCTCCACATTAAAGATATGGAGTGATCACATTAAATTTTTAACGGTTAACGTTAACTGTTTCCGCCTTCCTGCTGTGGCTTTAACCCTTGGTTCCCAATGCTAGGTTGTGTGAAGACCGGGATACCCTGCGGAGTTAGCGCCTTTTTTTTCACTGTTTTTACATTCAAATGTTAAAACAAATCCGCCACCCATACTTGGTAAGAAACACCGTCCAGCAGAGCCGGTCGGGCCTTTGGGCTCGGGAAAACGAGGTTGTCGGTTCGAACCTATGAACTCAAATTTTTTTTTGTAATGCCTTCCAACTCCACCCTAGGGCCACGTGGAAGCCCGAGATTGGCCTAAAAACTTCAAAGTCAACCCATCAACGAATTAGAGTCTACCACTTGTCAACAAATGATTAGACTGAATGGAATATTCCAGGGAATATTTCGAGGAATATTCTAGGAATATTCCTTGGAATATTCTTTTTTTAAAAATTTCCAATATTGGAAAGTCAAACTTGGTCAACTGAATTTTGGAGTTTACTTGAGACTTCAAACCTGAATAAATTTAGCATACGACCTCAGTTTTTAGAAATGTTAGCGACACCAGAATCGAAGCGACGAGACCTCTCTGGTCATTTAGGTTCAAAACTCTTCCAAGCACTTTGAATTTTGTGCTATCATTCTGGTCCATGATCTAGTTATGATCACTGCAAGGAAGAAGTTCTTTTCCTTCTTATATGGTTTCAGTGGGTACAATCAGATTCAGATCAGCCCTGAATACCATAATAAGACTACTTTCACCTGCCCTTGGGGTACCTTTTCTTATAGATTCCTACCCTTTGGGTTGTGTAATGCCTCAGCTACCTTCCAAAGAGCTATCTTGAGCATTTTATCTAAGCTAGTCCATGACTCTGTTGAAATCTACATGGATGATTTCACACCATATGGGGATGAATTCTAGGAAGCTCTCTCCAATTTGGGTAAAGTACTAAGAAGGTGCATTGAGATGCATCTCTCCCTGAGCCCAGAAAAGTGTGAATTCCTTAAGAGAGTAGGAGTTGTATTTGGACACTTAATCTCCAAAGCAGTAATACAGGTGGACTCGAGAAAAATCACTATTATCAAATAGGTACATGCTCCTCAAAAGCAGAGAGATGTTAGGATATTCTTAGGGTTAGTTGGTTATTATAGAATATTCATCAAATATTTCAGTAAGATGGATTCGCCACTGTTTGGTTTATTAGCCAAATATTATGAGTTTATTTGGTTCAGTCCTTTTCAAGAGGTTTTTGAGCTAATTAAGGGAAAATTGACTACTACCCCCATTCTATGAGGTCCAAATTGGACTCTGGCTTTCCACATCCACACATATGCATCCGACAAAGTTGTGGGGGCATCATTAGGGAAGTTTGAAGACAAATTTCCTTATGTAATCTATTTCATCAGCAAGAAATTATCTAAGGTCGAACTAAATTATACCATCAAAAAGAAGGATATGTTAGCCATTTTCCATTCTAAAAAAATATTTAGAAATTATGTTACTAGATATCATATCTTTGTTCACACTGACCATGCAACCATCAAATATTTAATGAAAAAACTAGATGTTAATGCTAGGATAATTATATGGTTGTTACTTTTACAATATTCTGATATAACCATTATTGATAAACCTGGAAAGGAGAATGTTGTTGCAAATTTTTTATCCAGGTTATATCTATCTGCAGGCAAAGAAGGAATGGTGGATTACCAGCTGCTAGATGAACATATCTTTGCTATATCAACACTCTCACCATGGTTTTCTAGCATAGCTAAATATTTGGTTGCTAGAAATTTCCCTCCTAATCTCTCATTCAGGGATAAAAGAAATATCATCAGAAACAATGCCCCTTTCACATGGATTGGGGGAAATATTTTCAAGCCAGGCCCTAAACAAATCCTCAGGAGATGTGTGAGGGAGGAACAAGTTTTTGATATCCTCTTTGCATGTCACGATAGCGCTTGTCGAGGCCACTTTTTTGCAAAAAGGACTGCTTTCAAAGTGTTGCAGGCAAGATACTATTGGCCTACCCTTCACCAAGATTCCAGAAGATACACTAGCAGGTGCGACCAGTGCCAAAGGATGGGGAAACCTACACAAAGGGATGAGATGCATTTTCACCCTCAGGTGTCCCTTGAGCTATTTGATAAATGGGGCATGGAATTAATTGGACCTATTGAGCCACCATCTAGATAGAAAAAGCATATCATAGTCTGCACTAACTACCTAACAAACTCGGCTAAAAAAAAAGCTGTGAAAGTAGCAACTGAGGAGAAAGTAGCAGAATTTCTGACGGAGAATGTGTTTTACAAGTTTGTGTACCCCAAAGAAGTAGTCACTGATGAGGGGGTACAATTCACTTCTCATATCATTGAAAATATTCTCAGGAGGCACAACATTAAGCATAAGACTTATACTTCCTAGTACCCTCAAGTGAATGGCCAAGTGGAAGTGACTATCAGAGCCTTAAAGAATATCCTCACCAAGGTTGTGAGCAGAAGTAGGAGATATTGGTGGTAGAAGCTACTTAGGCCTACAATACTACATGGAAAACAACAACAATATTCACTCCTTATGACATAGTATATGGAAATAAAGCTTTGCTTTCAGTTGAATTTGAATTCAACACATTAAGGATGGCAGCTGAGCTAGACATAGACATCTAAAATTCCCAAAAAGAGAGCTTACTGCAATTAAATGGATTGGATGAGTTTATGATGCAATCACTCCTCCTCATAGAGGAAATTCAACTACAAAGGAAGGTCTGGCATGTTAAGAACATTATGGAAAGGGCCTTTCAAGAAGGAGACTGGGCGTTGTTTTGTTAATAAAGATTTAAGGAATTCAAATGAAAACTAATAATAATATGGTTAGGACCCCAGAAATCAGAAAAATGATATGATAATGGTGTATTTTAGATCAGAACCATAGATGAGGAAGGAATTCCCTTAATTTTCAATGGTTATAGACTTAAGGTTTACTAGAAGCCTCTTTCTACGACATAATATATAAATTCCATAAGAAAGGAGGTGTATGTCATAAGAAAATCCATAGTTTCCAATGGATCCTAAACAAAATAATAATAATAATAATAAATAAAGAGGCCTAGGTGAAAACCTCTTTGAGGCGCCCTAGGCCAAATCCAAGGTCTAAAACCTCCATGAGGCAGTCTTGGAGCAAGAAAAGAGAAAAAGAAAAAAATAGAGAATAAAAGATCCTTGGGTGAAAACCTCACTGGGGCGCCCAAGGCAGGCCTCTGGGTTGAAAACCTCTATGGAGGTAGCCCACTTGCCTTCAAGGAAAAAAAAAATAAAAAAAGAGAAAAAGAGAAAAAAAGAAAGGAAAAGGAAAAATGAAATACCTATGCATTTATGTGTTTTGCTGTTTTGCAGGCTAACAATTGAAGATGGTTTTTATGATCCATAGGGGAAAATTATCTTGATTAGTTATTCTTCTCTGCTTGCACAATCCAAAATCCACTCCATAATCCATACTGTCATCCATTTCACCCACCAGATAGGAAATAGTCTCATTTTTCCCCTAATCTGTAATTGCTGCAAGAAAAACAGGCAGTTATAGGATTCTTGTAACACTACAAGAAACTCCTGTGAATTCAAAATGCGTTGGTCCTAAAATTCTCATGTGATTTCCCGAAAGATTTATAATCTAATATGTTATGGATCACAGAAGCTTGCACTCTCAAAAACTACAAGAAACTCCTGTGAATGCTACAGGAAAATTAATTATGAATAACAAGGTTGCATAAGGGTTTCTGAACTTCATTTAGGTCATAATAATTTATTTTTTTCCTATGTCTACAATTTCTAACACTCTATTTCACTTCATGTGCAAGGTTTCCTTACCTAAACCTTCTGTTGAACCTTGGGAAGCTAAATCAATTAAAACTGGGCATAGGAACCATTTATCTTGCCTATCCTCCACTCCATTAATTCCATGACTTCCTCCATAGCCTCTGAATACCATATTCCTCCATTCTTGAACAAATTGAAGCAAGAAGAGGCAAGAAACAAACTGCTACATGTATTAGAGAGTTTCCTATAGAAAATCTGTGTGTGGCACAACAAGGCCAAAAGATGAAGGAAATATGATGTCGATGACTCTAGGAGACCACCCGCAGACTCCAAATGGACAAGCACATCATCCATAGCATCTAAAGCCCTCCATTCAGTTCCTGCAAAAGAAAGAAAACAAGAAAAGGGTAAGCAGCTCACTCAGAAAATATAAGTAGCTCACTCAAAAAAAGTTTGTCCCTCAAAAAACCAAAAACAAAATGAAGACACAACAAATAAAAGACTCAAGCTACCATGACCAGCTCCAGATACTTGCATGAGCTCCTGTAGCACCTCACCAACGCTAGGGAAGCTCAGGCATGGCCTCTCACCCCTTATTGTGCATCCATAATGGCTTAAAAAGTTAAATGTCGAGATTTGTAAGTTTAAAAGGCAAAAAGCTGGCCAATTAACTTGGCCACCTTCGTAAAGTAAAACTAGAGGAAAACTGAAAGTGCATGCCACCTTGGAAATTAAAATCAAGTCAAGTCAAACTGTATGAGTACGAAGGGGAGTGATCACAAGTTCAACAATGATTAACTAAAGTGGGGGCCAACAGTCTCTAAGAGGAAACCCGAGTTAAGTACGAGTCACCACAACACTGCAAATTTGGTTTAAAATCCAATAAAGGTAATATTTGTCTCATTTCCACCATTGCATTGGGAATTTATAAGAGAAGCAAGTGCAGGAGAGAAGTGTGATCCATCATAAGAGCAGCATTGAAGTTTGGGCTTGCATGCACCATCGTGCTACAAGCAACATTAACAGCACACCAGCAGAGGCTTAGAGGGCAACACAAAGATACTTATGGGTGGATTGGATTCCAAAATACTCCTTATATCAAACCAAAATAGTATAGGACCAAGGTAAGTGGATTTTCATCCTCCAGCATTGAAATTTCTCCATGTAATTCACACTTAGCAAAATTATATTTGACACATTTGTGGGTAAAAGAATTTTCTTGTTTTTTGCTACAAGGCCTCCATATCCAAGACTTACCTCTAAAAACCTCTCACAACCATCATCTCACAACATTAAAATGGGAAGGGGATTCAACAATAGGGAGCCTACTAACATTAAGAGAATTAGGCATCACCCTTAGGTTATGGAAATCTTCCAAAATCACTAATGGCTAAGGTTATTTGAGCTATTGAAAGGTTATGTTGATGAAATAGCTAAATAATTTGCAGTGGCTTTGTAGTCACATTTAAAATAAGGAGCCACCATTTGGATTAAAGGAGTAGCCATCACTCTATCTCTTGAACTCATAAGCAGAGTTACCACCTTGCCCTTAGGCGTCAAATGGGTCAAGGAAAGGATGCCTAGCACTACAGCAAAAAATAATTTCTTCTTACCAGGAGAGAAGTATATTGAAGATAAAAATGAAGTGAGAAGAGAGAGCCTTCCACACCCCTGGGATGAAGTTTCCTTCCACATCATGAATTTAACCTCCTATGAAGGTAGATTGAGTGTGGTCTATGCGTATCATTTCAGGTTTTTAAATGACCTTAGATTCCAAGGAGAGCTTCCACTTGAACATATATTAAGTGTCCCTCACTTCCTCTTAAAATCCATCACTAATATGAGCCATAAAGTGAGACAAAGGAAATATCAGCACTTCACCCATCATGTCTTGATAAAATTAGCTGTAAATGATTCTTTGAGAAGGCTAAATCTCGTGTATCCTGGTCTTCTTTTATAGGCATGGATAGGGAATCCTTTATAGCTACCCAAATAGGGAAAACCTCTCCTTATAGCCCTAGAGAAGAAGAGTTAGAAGAGGAAGTAGAAGAGGAGAAAGAAGAAGAGGAAGAAGAGGCAGGAAATAGAGAGGAAAATGAAGAGATGGAAATTGAAATAGAAAACATAGAGACAATAGAAAGAAAGCAATAATAAGTTGAGGTAAAGGTGAAAGAAAAGACTGAGAAAAAAGAAGATGTGGACCATGTTGAATTTTAGTTGAACTGAGAGGGGGGGGGATGAATCAGTTCAATACATACATGAGCATTTTTCAACAATTCATCAGCTTATTTATAGCTTAATTTTATAATCAACCTTAGTATATGAACAATCTTAATATGTTACAGGAAGTATTAAATTAATGTGACATTAAACTTATTATGAGAGCAGCAAACATTAAGCATATTTGATAAATCATCTCAACACACAGGCAACACAGATAGAGACAACAGATATAAGTGGAAACCCATAAAGGAATAAAACCACATCTTATTATTGTTGTGATGCAAAGGAAAGCTCCAACTCCCTCTCACAACTATTTTTCTGTAGGCACCAACCCACAGGAGGCTCCAACCTCAGTTTTGCAAGCTACAACTTGAAAGGAAGTTCCAACTCCCTTCAATTTTCTGCAGGCACCAACCTACATGAGGCTTCAACCTCAGTCAGCTACAACTGATAGCTATAAAGCTTCAACTTGATAGGGAAGCTCCAACTTCCTCAATTTATCACAAGAAATGTTTGTTGATTTACCTCATATATCAGCTCTGTTCAGTAGCATCTCTTTCTACTCCTCTCTTCCTTATCTTCTCTGCCTCAATCTTCTATGTTATTCATACTCTATCCTTACTCTATCTCTCCCACTCTTATGCATATCAAGTTGATATTATATATAGAGTTCATTACATGACTTTTTGTATTCCACAAGGAATTTGGAGTGAACAGCAATGACTCTTTGACTTCTGTCTTCTCATTCCTTTTTCCAACTCATTTAAAATTATAATAATCTGTACAAATTTCCATGTTACAGTGGGATTTTTCTTTTCCTTAGGATACTTTCCTTTGCATCACAAACAATATAAAACAAATAAAAAATTTACATTTTCAGTTACAGTATATAAACTTCACTCGGCCTTTGGCTAGCTGGTTTTGTCCTTTCCTGCTGCTGTTAAGAAACTATTCTGCATACTCTTTGTTCACTGTCATCTGCATATTCCACCTGTTCACTACACTTTTGAATCCCTTTGTTGTACATATCTTCAACTCTGCAATCTTTGTTTACCTCTGTCAGGCCTCATACTTCCTCTTTCTGTGTGCATATAAAATGGATACAACAAATTTGTACTCAATCCAACTGTCGATCTGGGAAATTTCAATACTCTATTTTCTGGGTTGGAAATTTAAATAATTAAAACTTACTTGAAAATAAAATCACCTGCAATCAATTTAGTACTTAACCCAATTTCAAATCTGAGCAATTTCGAATTTATGCTGAAGTTTACCTCCTTGAAGAATCTATGGCTTAAACCATAGTCGAATCAACTCGGACCAATCAATTTAGCATTGGTTAAATGACCAGTTTCCACACATCACATATATGGTGAATTTTTTGCTTAACTCTCCCTTTATTAACAACACTTATTTTAGTCCGCACTCTGGTTACAATTTCTGAGCTCGACCATGGCAAATATCACCAACTTAACTCGTTCTAAACGTCATATCTCAATCTTTGACTTGGGATTTTATATTCAACTGTGTACGGTTTAAAAAAAACTTCAATGCTCCAGGCATACGTGGAGGCAACCTTTCAATAGACCCACTAAATTACATTTTGTTAAATATGCAAACCTTAATACATGCGTATGGGCCCCAATGCTAACGGTCGTCTCCATCCGACGGTTGTTATCGCGTCATGCTGCCTCATTTGATCCGACGGATATCGCTCGGCGAAGATGCTCGATCAATAACGTGCGATGGCGCATACCGTGAGTGGTTTTGGGATCCCTCCGTATGCCATGTGTTAGTCGCTCTATGGAATCGCTCTGATTTCTTGAAAACCGCTTGTCCGTCGAAGGTGGTGCGATGAAAACCACCGGTTCGCTCTAAACCGCGTTCACTGTTCCTCCTTCATGGTTCCACCCTTCTACTCTAGGTTCTGTCGTTACTATTCACACCTCGTGGTTCCTCTCCTTCACTCAAGGTTCCATGTCCTTCCGTGATCCGGTTACTAACGCCAACCCGTTTTTACTGTTCATTAGTCAGAGTTTCGTATTCCAATTTCTGCTTCTAATACTTCACTCCTTTCGTTATATATATAACTATTCCGCTTCGAGGTTCTGGTCCTTTACATCCTTACTACATTCATATTCCATTATTCTGTAATATTCATCGTATTCTGCTCCGTAACACTCACACTGGGACTCTGAGAAAGCCTCTCCACACAGGTATGGTACAGTTCCGCTTTCTCTTGGAGGATCGATCCTTTCGAATAATATGGAGGGAGACTTATATCAGTTCTCTCATCTCCTCAGAGCCACTAAATAGATTCTTCATTTATGCTAATTTAAATTACTTACAAAACCCTCTTGTTCATGAAAACAAGAGGAAAATCTATTCTGTCATTTGGACAACTCTGCTTCAATTCATTGCTTGTCTCTGTTCCTTGTAAATGTTCCCTGCTGTCTTCTGTTGATGTCCTTTGCCTTTCTCTGCATCTTCTACCTTCGTTGCCATCACCTTTTCCATTTAAGCAATGCTCCAACTCATCCCCAAGCATATTAAGTCTTTACCATAGGGTTTTAGTCTTCAATCAAATTCTATGCCATACAAACTCAATTAATGAATAATTTCTCAATAATTCATCTGCAAACTGTATTAAACCCCTAATTCATAAATAAACCTCTGTTTTACTCTCCTTCAGGCCCTTTCAACTCCACTGCTCTGTCTCTAATTCCTCTGTTTCTTTTGCTTCAATTCCTCTGTTTCATCTGCTACCTTTGCTACCTCTCTGTCTCTTTTGCCTTATGGATAGTTTAGGTGCTGCTCCTGTCTTTGCCTTTGCCATCAATGACAACATTTCCAACAGTCTCCCCCTTTGGCATTGATCGCAATACTCTTCCTCTGTTTGCCTTATAGAAGCCCCTTTTTTATTTTCCTCCCCCTTTGACATCAATGGAAAAGGGTTGCTCATTTCCTAGTTTGATTTCTGCATTTCCTCTCTCTGAGATCTTCTGAATTTGTACCCTGTTGCTCCAAACTTTGGATTAAATCTAAAATTCTGACCCTTTAGCCTTTTCTTTAACTCTTTTAAGCTGGGTGTATTCTTTCCATAATCCTTTGACCCTAAGGACTTGTTTCATGCTTTCCTTGCTGGTTGATCTCCCCCTGGAATGATATTTTCATTTCTGTTCTCCCCTTGAAACTATGATTTCTCTTTATATTAGAGAGTAGCATCTAGAGATACTACCCCTAGTTTATCTCTCAAATATTGAAATGGTTCTCTAGCAAGAGGTTTGGTAAATATATCAGTTGTTTGTTCTTTTGTTGGTACATATTCCGGCTTTACTACCTTCTGAGTCACTTGTTCTCGGAGAAAATGATACTTGATTGGGATATGTTTAGTTTTTTGAGTGAAGCACAGGATTTTTTGATATACTTATAGCACTTGTATTATCACATTTCATTGAGATAGGTTCATCAATGCTTACATTCATGTCTTGGAGGGTTTTCTTCATCCACATGACTTGTGTACAGCTTGCTGTTGTTGCTATATATTCTGCTTCTATTGTAGATAGAGAGATAGATGTTTGTTTCTTGCTTAACCATGCCACCAGTAATTCTCCTAGATAGAATGCACCTCCACTTGTACTTTTCCTATCATCCACACAGCTGGCCCAATCTGCATCTGTGTATGCTGTCAAAGTGAAGTTTTTTCCTTTAGGATACCAAAGCCCATACAGTGTTGTTCCTTGTAGATATCTGAATATTCTTTTTATTGCAAGAAGGTGATTTTGTTTAGGTGCTGCTTGATATCTAGCCACCAGTCCTACTGCTAGCATGATGTCTGGTCTTGATGCTGTTAGATACAACAGACTTCCTATCATGGATCTATAGAGTTTTTGATCTATATCAGTAGATCCATCATCAGAACACAGCTTGCATCCCGTGATCATGGGAGTTGATACAGGTTTGCAGTCCTCCATTTTGAAAATTTTCAACATTTCTTTTAAGTATTTTTCCTATGATAGGAATGTACCTATGTTATTTTGCTAAATTTGAAGTCCTAAGTAGAAACTGAGTTCTCCAATCATGGACATCTCAAACTCTGATTTCATCTCCTCAGCAAACCCTTTTTCCAGTTCATCTCTGTTGCTTCCAAACATAATGTCATCAACATACACTACAACAATCAGGAGTTCATTTTCATGGGCTTTTATGTATAGATTATTGTCTACTCTGCCTCTCTTAAAGCCTTCTTTTTGCAAATACTTATCCAGTCTTGAGTACAAAGCACAAGAAACCTGTTTCAGTCCATATAGAGCCTTCTTCAGTCTACACACATAGTCTTCTTTGTCTGTTAAAGTGAAACCTTCTTGTTGTTCCATGTAGACTTCTTCTTCTAGATATCCATTCAGAAATGTAGATTTCACGTCCATTTGATATATCTTGAAGTCATGGTGGCATGCAAAGGCCAAAAACATTCTGATGGCTTCCATTCTGGCTACAGGAGCAAATGTTTCATCATAATCAAGTCCTTCGATTTGTGAATATCCTTTGAAAACTAGTCTGGCTTTATTCCAGATTACCTGTCCTTGCTCATTCATTTTATTCTTGAATACCCATTTTGAGCCAATGATATTTTTCTCAATTGGTCTAGGAACTAGTTCCCAGGTATTGTTCATCTCAATTTGGTCCAATTCTTCATTCATTTCCTTTACCCAATACTTGTCCTTGCAGGCTTCTCCAAATCTCTTTGGCTCTATCTGTGATAACATGGCTATGTATACCTCTTCTGTTTATTCTGTTAGATGCATTATTGTCTGGACCCCTGCTTTCTTTTCTCCTATGATCTAATCTTCAGGATGATTCTTCTGAGTGTATCTTGATGAGGCTTTCGAGCTTAGCTCTGCATCTTCTGTTGTCTTTCTTGTTTCATCATCATTCTTGTTTTCTTCTTCATGGTTGTCTGATGGACTGTAACAGTCTGTATTTCTTGTATTGTTTGGAAGTTCTTCATCAAATCTCACATCAATACTTTCAACTATTTTTTGAAGAGTCTTGTTGTAGCACATGTACCCTTTACTTTTGGAAGCATATCGTAGAAAAATCCCTTCATCTGCTCTTGCATCAAATTTCCCAAGATTTTCATCATTATTCTTTATATAACACTTGCTTCCAAAAATTCTAAAATGTTTGATTGAAGCTGGCTTTCCATGCCATAGTTCATAGGGAGTCTTGTCACTGCTTGGCCTTAAGTGAGCTTTATTAAGGATAAGCACTGCTGTATGTACTGCTTCTTCCCAAAAGGTTTGAAGAATATTACTCTCTTGCATCATGGCTCTAGAAATTTTTTGAAGAGATCTGTTTTGTCTCTCTGCTACTCCATTCTGCTGAGGTGTCCCTGCAATAGTAAATTGTTGTTTTATGCCATATTCATTGCACAGATCTGCAAAGTCATAATATGTGAATTCACCTCCTCTTTCCGATCTGATGCATTTTAGCTTGCATCCTGTCTGATTTTCTGCTAATGCTTTGAATATTTTGAATTTGTCTAGAGCTTCTGATTTATTCTTGAGAAAAGCAACCCATGTCATTCTGGAGAAATCATCTATTATTAGCGTAAAGTAGGATTCTCTACTTGGTGTTTTAGTTCTTGCAGGTCCACACAGATCCATGTGCATAAGATGGAGTGGTCTTCTTGTTGATAACTCATCTTTGGTCTTAAAGGATGTGTGGGTCTGTTTACCCAACTGACAAGATTTGCATATGGTATTAGAAGGCCTTTTTATTTCTGGCATGTCTCTGACTGCTTTCTTCTTGCTCAGTATGATGATATGATCGAAGCTGAGATGTCCCAATCTCCTATGCCATAACCATGAATCCTCAAGTTTTCTAAGATGGCATGCTTCATCTTCCTCTTTCACGATGTAAACATTTCTCTCTGTTCGAACAACTTTGAGTAGAGTCTTACCTATGGTGCTTGATCTGACTTCACAGTCTTGTGCTCTGAAAAGAACTTCATAGCCTTTATCACACATTTAACTGACACTCAGCAAATTTGCCTTCATCCCATCTACAAATGGTACATCTTGGGCCTTACCTCTGCCATTATCTAAGCTGACTGAGCCCTTTCCCTTGATTTTTCCTGATTTATCATTGCCAAAAGTAACATTACCAGTGTTCTTTTCATCAAAAGTTACAAATTTTCTCCTGTCTCTAGTCATATGTTTTGAGCAACCACTGTCCAGATACCATTGGCTTTTCAGATCTTGAGCAGTTAGAGCCAGGTCACACTTATTCTCCTTCTTTTTCCACTGGAGGCATCCTTTTGTTTGGTATCTTTTATGAGATGATGAATCACATCCTTTCAGAGGACATTTGGAAGGCTTATGTCCAACTTGATTGCATATACAACATTTGATCATAGTTTTTGCAGAATTGTGAGTATGAACAAAATTTCTTTGATTCATAAGCCTCCTTGAGGTGTTGAACATCAATCTTTGTCCATACTTTCTACATTCAATAATTTTATGGCCAAATTCCTTACAATGAAAACAATAACCATAGAAATTATTTGCATACCTAATGTAAGGTTGTTTTCTCCATTTGTTTGTTTGAGACAGTCTCTTCACTGTTTGCATCTTTTGCTGGTTTAAATTACTCCTTCTTGCATGACAATATGCAGCAATGTGTCCCTGCTTGTGGCAGACATAACAAGTGGCATTCTTCATGGGAGGGAAGAATCTCCTTTGATGGCTTTCAAATTTGACATACTCAGGGGAATATAAATCTTTTCTTGTTATTTGAGTATTTCTTTCATTCTTTGTTATTAGAGAATTTTTCTGGGTTTTGTCTCCTTCCTTACAAGTTTCTTCTTTTGTAGGCACTATTTGAGCTACTTCATCATGCTTCTTTGCTTTTACAAAAATAATATCTCTGTTTTCCTTTTCTTTGTTTTTATTTGATTCTCCTTCATAGCCTATTCCAGTTTTTATCATAGGCGATCTTTGAGCAACTAGAATTTCATTCAACTTACTAGAGCTTGTTGTTTGAGAAGAGTTTATAACCACTTTCCTTTGAGAATTTTCTAATTTCTTCCTGAGACATACTACTTCTTCTTCCAGCTTTTCTTGTTCCTGAGTTTTTTCCTTGATTTTCTTAAGTAACATGTCCTCTATCTTCTTGGCTTCTTCAAGCTCTATCTTTAGTTGCATCAGGACTTCTGAATTATGTTCTTCTCATAAATACTTGAGGAGAATGTCCTTTTGTTTTCTGCATTTCAGCTTGAGTCTATCAATCTCTTCCAGAGCACTTCTTAGCTCCCCCTCAAGGTCAACTTCACCTTCTTCTTCTTCATCTTCTAGCAGGAGACCTTCAAGTTCTTCTATAGCCATCAATAGAAATTCAGAGGTTCCATCTTCACTTGAGAGTTCATCTGGATCTTTAGATGTACTACTGTCTTGTTGAGCATAGAAGGATTTTCTGCTGAACTTCTTTCCTTTTTTCTAGTTCTTTGATGCATTTTTATCTGACTCTTGAGTCTGATTCCTTACTTTCTTGTGAGGACACTTAGCAGCATAGTGTCCAAATATTCCACGGTTAAAGCATCTGAAAGGAAGTTTACCTTTGTATTTACTTGAGCCTCTATCCAATTTATTGACAAATTTTGCCTCTTCTTCTTTCTTCTTTTCTATTTTAAAGGCTGCCTCCCTCGTACTTGGCTTCTTCTGTGGGAGCCTCATCTCGTACGTTGTTAAATTTCCACGTAGCTGGTTCATGTTCAAGGTCTCCCAATCAATTGTTTCTTCTATTGCAGACACCTTGGGATTAAACCTGGATGGAAGAGATCTTAGAATCTTTTGCACAATTATACTTTTTGGCATGGTTTCTCCAAGAGCCTTCATATTGTTAACAATTTCTGCAACTTTTAGGAATAAAATGTCAATGTCTTCATCATAATTCATTTTTAAGTTCTCAAACTGGGCTCTATAGACTTGAAGTTTGGAAATCTTTACTTTCTTGTCTTCCTCATGGATGTTCTCCATAGTATCCCACATCTTTTTGGCAGTGTCTTTGTGCATTACTTTGATAAAATCTACTTCACACAATCCATTCAAGATGGAATTCATGGATTTTGTGTTAGCTACAAAATCTTGTTTGGATTCTTTCTCTGAGTCAGTTGCCTTTGGGGCATATCCTAATTCCACAGCACCCCAAACTTCTATTCCAAGAGACATTATGTATGTCCTCATCCTGATTTTCCAGAAGGCATAATTTGCACCTGTAAAGAAAGGGGCTTTATTGGTTGGGCATCCTTATTTACTAGCCATCCTGAGAACCTAGAATCTTCTTTCAGTTGTTAAATTGGTACAAAGGAACCTGCTCTGATACCAATTGTTGAATTTTAGTTGAACTGAGAGGGGGGGGGGGTGAATCAGTTCAATACATACATGAGCATTTTTCAACAATTCATCAGCTTATTTATAGATTACTCTTATAATCAACCTTAGTATATGAACGATCTTAATATGTTGCAGCAAGTATTAAATTAATGTGACATTAAACTTATTATGAGAGCAACAAACATTAAGCAGATTTGATAAATCATCTCAGCACATACGCAAAACAGATAGAGACAGCAAATATAAGTGGAAACCCATAAAGGGAGAAAAACACATATTATTATTGTTGTGATGCAAAGGCAAGCTCCAACTCCCTCTCACCACTGTTTTTCTGTAGGCACCAACCCACAGGAGGCTCCAACCTCAATTCTGCAAGCTACAACTTGTAAGGAAGCTCCAACTCCCTTCAATTTTCTGCAGGCACCAACCTACAGGAGGCTTCAACCTCAGTCAGCTACAACTGACAGCTATCAAGCTTCAACTTGATAGGGAAGCTCCAACTTCCTCAATTTGTCACAAGAAATGTTTGTTGATTTACCTCAGATATCAACTCTGTTCAGTAGCATCTCTTTCTACTCCTATCTTCCTTATCTTCTCTGCCTCAATATTCTATGTTTTTCATACTCTATCCTTACTCTATCTCCCCCACTCTTATGCATATCAAGTTGATATTATATATAGAGTTCATTACATGACTGTTTGTATTCCACAAGGAATTTGGAGTGAACAACCATGACTCTTTGACTTCTGTCTTCTCATTCCTTGTCCAACTCATTTAAAATTATAATAATCTGTACAAATTTCCGTGTTACAATGGGATTTTTATTTTCCTTAGGATACTTTCCTTTGCATCACAAACAATATAAAACAAATAAAACATTTACATTTTCAGTTACAGTATACAAACTTCACTCAGCCTTTGGCTAGCTGGTTTTGTCCTTTCCTGCTGCTGTTAAGAAACTGTTCTGCATACTCTTTGTTCACTGTCATCTGCATATTCCACCTGTTCACTGCACTTTTGAATCCCTTTGTTGTACATCTCTTCAACTCTGCAATCTTTGTTTTCCTCTATTTGGCCTCATACTTCCTCTTTCTGTGTGCATATAAAATGGATACAACAAATTTGTACTCAATCCAACTATTGATCTGGGCAATTTCAATACTCTATTTTCTGGGTTGGCAATTTAAATAATTAAAACTTACTTGCACATAAAATCACCTGCACTCAATTTAGTACTTAACCCAATTTCCAATCTGAGAAATTTCGAATTTATGTTGAAGTTTACCTCCTTGAAGAATCTATGGCTTAAACCATAGTCGAATCAACTCGGACCAATCAATTTAGCATTGGTTAAATGACCAGTTTTCTACACATCACATATATGGTGATTTTTTTGCTTAACTCTCCCTTTATTAACAACACTTCTTTTAGTCCGCACTCTGGTTACAATTTCTGAGCTCGACCATGGAAAATATCACCAACTTAACTCATTCTAAACTTCATATCTCAATCTTCGACTTGGGATTTTATATTCAACTGTGTATGGTTCAAAATAAAATTCAATGCTCCAAGCATACGCGGAGGCAACCTTTCAATAGACCCACTAAATTACATTTTGTTAAATCCGCAAACCTTAATACATGTGTATGGTCCCCAACGCTAATGGTCGTCTCCATCTAACGGTTGTTATCGCGTTGGGCTGCCTCATTTGATCGGACGGATATCACTCGGTGAAGATGCTCGAACAGTAACACATGATGGCATGAAGTGTGAGCGGTTTTGGGATCCCTCCGTATGCCACGTGTCAGTCTCTCTATGGGATTGCTCCGATTTCTTGAAAACCGCTTGTCCGTCGAAGGTGGTGCGATGAAAACCACCGGTTCGCTCTAAACCGTGTCCATGGTTCTGCCCTTCTACTCCAGGTTCCGTTTTCACTGTTCACACCTCGTGGTTCCTCTCCTTCACTCAAGGTTCCACATCCTTCCGTGATCCGGTTACTAATGCCAACCTATTTTTACTGTTCATTAGTCAAAGTTTCGTATTTCGAGTTCTGCTTCTAATACTTCGCTCCTTTCGTTATATATATAACTATTACTCTTCAAGGTTCTGGTCCTTTACATCCTTATTGCATTCATATTCCATTATGCTGTAATATTCATCGCAATTTTCTTTGCAACACTCACACTGGGACTCTGAGAAAGCCTCTCCATACAGGTATGTTACAGTTCTGCTTTCTCTTGGAGTATCGATCCTTTCGAATAATATGGAAGCAGAATTATATCAATTATCTCATATCCTCAGAGCCACTAAACAGATTCTTCATTTATGCTAATTGAAATTACTTACAAAACCCTCTTGTTCATGAAAACAAGAGGACAATATATTCTGTCGTTTGGACAACTCTGCTTCAATTCACTGCTTGTCTCTGTTCCTTGTAAATGTTCCCTGTTGTCTTCTGCTGTTGTCCTTTGCCTGTCTCTGCATCTACTGCCTCCTTTGCCATCACCTTTTCCATTTAAAAAATGCTCCAACTCATCCCCAAACATATTAAGTCTTTACCACATGGTTTTAGTCTTCAATGAAATTCTATGCCATATAAACTCAATTAATGAATAATTTCTCAATAATTCATCTATAAACTGTATTAAACCCCTAATTCATAAATAAACCTTTGTATTACTCTCCTTTAGGCCCTTTCAACTCCACTGCTCTGTCTCTAATTCCTCTGTTGCTTCTGCTTCAATTCCTCTATTTCATCTGCTGCCTCTGCTACCTCTCTGTCTCTTTTGCCTTATGGATAGTTTAGGTGCTGCTCCTATCTTTACCTTTGCCGTCAATGACAACATTTCCAACAGACCCTATCTTAATCCATGAAACCTCCCCTCAAGACACAAGCATGCCACTTGATATCACATACTAAGAGGTAGCTGCCACTCTAACTAATTTCAGCACACCAGTCAAAACAAAAAGAAATATGTAGACACCTATGTACTTTAGAAGCAGGAAGAGTCAGAGGGTGAGACAGGGAAAACCGAAAACTCCCACCAAGAGCCCTATCACCATTGAAGAATCACCAGAAAAGGAGGAATAAATCAGATTAGAGGAAGGAAGGGTACAAGAAGTCCCTTCACCCATAAGGACCCTTGTAACATATATCAAAAGACATTCAGCTAGATTGGAAATCCATACACCTCAATAACCATCCACAAACCCTCCAAGGAGTGAAAATAATGAAAATCAAGGAGAATAGGGTCTTCATTAAGAAAATAAGAGTTTACTAGAGGAAACTCTGTTTTTTCTATAGGAAGCTCCAGTAAGCATAAATTTGGAGAAAAATTCCTTGGTTGAGGTGGAAAATACAACCACAAGAGTGCAAAGAGGTCAAGGAAGCCGAGGGCAAGACATAAGAGGAAATACATGATGAATAAGAGGGAGGAAAAGATAACAAAGAAGAGGTTACCTCACCAAAATCAAATCCCAAATATGTTACATGGTTCCAAACCCTAGACCTCAAACCAATGTCATATCTTACTACACATACATTGAAGGGGGTATATTAATTCCTCAAAAATTCACAATTCCTTCGTTTTATCAGTTGGAGTAAGAAAAGGCACGCTCTCATCATTGGATGAAGTTTTCCACATGTAAAGGAGTGTATGATATAGGGGTTATGGAAGGAAAGGTAGCTGAATTGGAAAAATATTTATCTGATGTGAGGCTCATAGAGTCAGTTTTGAAGGATCAACTTCAGAAAGCATAGGGAGAGAATGTAGCACTATAAGAGTAGCTTCGAAAAAAATTTGAACAAGTGACCACCATGGTGAACTTGTGCATGGAGGCCATTCAACATAGATATCCTTCATATTCACATGTATTTTACCTTAAGGAGCGGTGGCTCCTCTTTCAAATCAAAACCTTAGCCTCCCATGGATCCTTACCTTTCCAAAATTGTAGACAATTCATTGATTTCTAAAATCAAGCTAACATGGCTGACAAGGTGAAAATGTAAGAGTTCTATATACATAACCTTGTGTTAATAGATTTAAATATTTGGGACCCCAATCTTAGGATGGGGGATATGTAATTAATGGCTTTAGCATTATGGATGGTAAATGAGGAGACAAGAGCACAATAGATGCAGAGGTTTATGAGAAGAGAAAACAAAGAACCCTTACACATTAGGGCGGAATTTTTCAGCCCTAGAGGAGTCATTAATAACCATCCGAAGATTGAAAGGGATCCTGAACTAGCTGAAAGATACATTCATACAAAACCTCAAGCAATATCCCACTTTGATGATGTTTCTAGGTTATTGGGAGATGAGTGCATTATGGCTAGCTAGAGAATATGGAACAACCTACCTCACAACCTTAGAAAGATGGAGTACCATACACCAGAAATAGTAAAGAGTGCCTTGGAGAGGGCACCATTGTAAAAGAGGGCCATGCAGGCCAAAAATATTTGGTGGCTTCTTCTAAAGCTCAGTCCACCCTTGCTGCTGGGGCTGAGTAATGGGAAGTACCAACATGGATAGAAGAAATAATGGGAGGAAGCAGAAAATAATGATGGGTTTGACCCTCTTGAGTGGACTCCTACACTTCTTCATTGGGAAGTCAGAGTTTCCATCAAGGCCTTAAAGGAAATGTAGAAGGAGTATTAGTTTGTCATAGGGTCAACAACCATTTAGTAGGGGGGTGATGATGAGCTCCATCATTAGGTTCGTTTGGAGGGGTTAACGCTACCTTTTTTCCTCACTAAGTCTCTTTTTCTTGCATTTTCATTATATTATGGTCTTATGATGTTAGGGTAGGTGGTGAATGAGGCTTAACATACTTCGAGTACCTAACATAAGATTAAATGAAGGAAAATCATAAATATATTGAATTTTTGTGAGATTTTTTCATAAAGACTTGGAGTATACAACAAGGAGAGATTTTAGGGGGTTTTCCACCCTCCTTAACTCTCGAAGGCAGCTAAGGGATCCTCGAGATTCCCTCCAACAAATCGAAATCAAAGGCAGCCAAGCAAACTCAAGACCAAGTGCGCTCAAGCCATACTTCACTTGGAGTAAAGTGGAGTCAACACATATTTTCTAGGGAGCTGTTGGTAGCTACCCTTTAGGTTAAATAGAGTTGAGCAAGAGCTCATTAGGATTTGGATTTTGGAGAAATCCATTAGGCCTTTTGCTCTTGTAATTAGTTTTTCAAGACTTTAATATTGATGTAATGAGACTATCTTTCAAAATGAAATGAGTATTCATAATTTTCCTTAATGATTTAGTTCCATAGAACTAGGTGTGTGGGTTAGGGCCCAATCCATGTGCCTCAGCCTCTCTTGTGTAATAATTATTTACTTTCATGTGATTTAGCTAGTTTTACGTATGAATAGTTAGATAGTTTGTTGGTATTTTCATTCACTGTTTTAGTTTGCTTCCATTTTTCTTTTGTTGTAGATTTAGTCTTCTTACATGAGTGGTATAATAGGTGATAAATCCATAAAATTGTGAGTCAAGACACCCCCTCTCACCTCTGTCAATAGATCTTGAGGAGGGTAGACCTTCCCCATAGACCAAAAATGATTTTTAGTTTCTGATTTCTTGGAATGGATGATATTAGTTTCTATAATTTCATGAAAATGTTCAGTATGTTGTGGTAGATCTTTGGTTCTAGATTAGGATAGATTTAATTTACAAATTCAAGTCATCTTTTCTACTATCTTTATCATGAATTTATCCATTTTTATTGCATGAATAGTTAGTTTGATTGTAGTTACAGGTAACACAACCAAGGAGAATTTCGCCAGCACCTAAAAATTCATCTCTCATCTTCCTTTATCCCTCTGTTCATCAAGATCACCATCAGCCATTTTTTCAGATTGTCCATCCCTACACCGTAAGAAAACCCTAGGGGTGAAAGATAGGCCTCCCAAGAGGCCTTGAGCTTGGCCAAGGGGCTATCCATCTCCTACTAACCCTCATACACCTTCACACTACCTTCCCTACCCTTTTTCCACCTCTTTTTGGCCTCAAATTTCCCTCGACATGTTTCCTATAGCAACTCACGACTTTTCTGTACCAATACATGAAACCTATAGCAGCACATGAAATAGCACCTATGGGCCCATAATTAAGTCTAGAAACAACCATAGCCATCTTCTAAACTTGTAAAAATTAGTCATGCACCTCCAACCTTGCCCCCATGTGTTCAATCCTTCCATTAGCCATATTAGCACTTTCTTCTCCTAGCTGCAAAACAACACATTTTCAAGCATAGCTAGGTCATGAATATTTGCATCAATAAAAGCATGATAGATAAATCATAGGGTAAGTAGAATGTGTTTTAGCCATTTTTCCCAGGTAAGTGTGATTATATTAGTATCCTTTATGGCATTTCAATACATCAATTTACTCCATGAAAGGTACCTAGGTTGCTTTAGAATTATTATCATAGTCTAATAAGTAGATTTCTTTCATTGCAGAATAGTTATATGTATGTGTTTTCTATAGTATAGTTTTGTACTTACTGATAGTGCCATTAATTTGAATTATTTTTAGCCCTAGGACTAATTTCAAAAGTGTGACAAATTTCTCATAGAAACCCTAGAAGTAGCACCCTTTTGTAGAGATTAGAGGATTAAATGAGTAGAATTTATCTACTGTGTATATAGCACTATCACCTCCAAGTTTTTACGAACCCTGGGTTGATAAAGTAAAGTAGCACAGCCTCTCGGAGTTGAAACATTCTTGGTGCAATACCAGGGCTCACCGGTAGACTTGTGCATGGAGGCAATTCAACATATATATCCATTATATTCTTATGTAGTCTACATCAAGGAGCATAGGTTCATATTCCAAATAAAAAAACTAGCCTCTCATGGATCCTTACCTTTTCAGAAATGAAAATAGTTCATTGAATTTAACTACCAATAAAGTATGGTAGATAAGGAAAAAATTGGAGAATTCTACATGAAAAACCTTGTGTTGACAGACTTGAACATTTGAGAACCCGATCCTAGGATGGGAGACATGTATTAAATGGCATTGGCATGATGGATGGTTAATGAAGATACCAAAGCACAAGAAGTAAGAAGGGTTAGGGGAAGGAAAACAAAGAACCCTTACACATTAGGGCATAACTATTTAGCCCTAGGGGAGCCCTCAACAACCATCTTAAGATAAAAAAGGATCTTTCACTTTCAGAAAAGTACCTCCACACACAAGCTCAAGCCATGGCTCACTTTGATGATTTTTTTAGGTTGTTGGGAGATGAGTGCAAAATGGCTAGTCAAAGGAGATGGAATATTTGTAGAAATTATACAACAAGCATGTATATCTTGAATTCACCCGATCTAACAATGTACTAAATTTAAATAATGAATCGCTTCTACAAATATTTTTTGGAATTAAAAACACAATCTCCAATCACATAAACATGAAGAAATATCAATCGAACACAACACAGATAATTTCCCGGGGAAAGCTTACGGCTAAAAACCCCACTATATTCTGTTGTATATTAAGCATGGATCATGAAACAAATACAATGTCTTTCTCTTCTTACAAGAGCCTCCAACATTCAACTATCTATCTCACACTATCCTTACAGACAACTGACCAATAATTAGTCAATTTCCAACCTCTTGACATCCTGCCTTGCTTGCGCAATCCCTAATGGTAAAGATCCCTAAGAGATAGGAATTATTGTTTGCCTTTACTGTGCAAGTATCATGGGCACTCCAATGGGTGGATGGTTACATGTGTGCAAGCCAATAATGTCACAGCCGATAGTGAACTTCTCTTTCACCTAGAACTCAAATGGGTCTCCACTAGATTTAATATGCATGCAACTAATAATAGTAAACCTTTAGTTGCATGTGAGATCACTACATGTGAATTAATTAATATTTAATTCACTTGATCTCTCATTACATGTATCTTCAGTTACAACTAGCATAACTGAGTTTAACTCACTTAACTGAGTTTAATTATTTACAACTTGCATTAACTAATGCACCACTGCACTTTGAACTCTGTTACAACTAGAATTACTCTGCATGTCCCACCAACCAACCTCTAACTTGAAATCCAGTAGCTGACTGAATTTTCCAATTTCATTTAACTCATTCAAGTCCACATTGAGAAAAAATTACAGTTTAATGTCCATCTAAATTAAGGAATAATTAAAATAGACATGCACCCAAAAATAGCACTGTGGGCCCCACCCTAGTTTGGGTTCTTAATGCAACTAGGTGCTTAATGCACAAGGTATGGGTGTTGAATCTTATTTTTGAATCTCAACACTCCCTCTCAACAAGAAAGGGATTATCCTTCACCCCGATCCTGTCTTTATGGTATTTGAAATTTCTCCTGGTGAGCACCTTTGTCAATATATCTGCATCCTGATCTTTCTTGGGAATGTACTGTAGCAACATGATTCTTCTTTGCACACAATCTCTGAAATAATGGTATCGTATATCTATATGCTTGGACCTATCATGAAACACAATATTAATCGAGATTTTAATGCAACTTTGATTATCAAAATGAATCACTATCGGATCCATCTGAGAACCAAACAAACCAACCAAGATCTTTATCATCCAGATAGCCTCACATGCAGCTTGAATTTCTTCCATGTATTCTACTTCCACTGAAGTAAGTTCCATGGATCATTTCTCCCTACTGTACCAAGAAACTATTGTCAACCCAATGCTAAAGATCCCCCTGATGTGCTCTTTTTATCAGATGGACTGCTAGCCTAATCTACATCCATGAAGCCATGCAACTTCACTCCATCCGTTTGTCTATACCATAGACCATACTATGATGTGCCCCTTAGGTATCTTAGGACATGCTTCCCATACCTTCCAAAAGAGATTGGTAGTCTTAACCATAGCTTGACTCAACTAGTTAACTTCATAGAAAATGTCTAGTCCTTTGTTCACTAGATACATTAGTGAACCCACTAACTATCGACATATAGTATCATGCACTACCTCTCCAAAAGTAATATCCTCTTTCCTCCAATTTCCTAGAAGAGGACTATCCATGGGTTTGCAGCTTTCCATATTAAATTTACCCAATATCTCCTTTGCATACTTGCCTTGAGACACAAAAGTTTCACCGTCCCACTGCCATATTTCCAATCTGAGGAAATAATGAAGGAGTCCCATGTCCTTCATTTAGAAATCCCTTACAAGATCGTCCTTGCATGAGTGTATTAGCTACTTATCACCAGTCAAAATTAAATCATCAACATAAAGAAAAATGATCAATATCTTATCCCCAACCATAATTTGGTACAGGTTTTCATCTGCTTCACTTTTGGTGAAGCCCAGTCTAGTGAAATAGATTTCTATTCGAGTGTACCAGGCACGAGGTGCTTGCTTCAGACCATACAATGCTCTTTTGAGTCGGAATACATGCAACTCACTGTTCAAGATACTGAAACATTCAGGCTTCTCTATGTACACCTCTCCCTCAATGATCCCATTGAGAAACACAATTTTCACATCCGTATGATGAATGTGCCAGCCCATCTGTGCTGAGAGTACAAGGATGGATCTTATGGAAGAGTACCTTGCGACAGGTGCAAAAGGTTTGATCATAATATATCCCCTTGATCTATGAGAGACCCCAAGCCAAAAATATGGCCTTGTATTTCTCCACATTCCCATCAATAGCTTGCTTTGCCTTGTAGATCCATCTCTAACCTACCAGTAATTTGTCCACTAGTCTTGGGACTATCTCCCATGCATTGTTCTTGACAATGGAGTCATACTCCTCCACCATTTCATCAACCCAAGTAGGTTGCTACAATACTTCCTGAAAGGAAGCTAGTTCAGTCACAATAAATTTGGTCATAATATGCATGTATCTAGTAAATCATTCAGGAGTCTGTCTTTGTGTGTGCTGTGAAGTAGGGGCTCCTACATTCTATGCAACATCAAGTCTCAGTCTATCAGCTTCCATGGTGCACCTTATGCCATTTCTGATGGATGGCTCTGCATGAGTGATTTCTTGCACTCCATGAACCTCCTCATGTGGTTGATCCACATCTTGAGACTCATCCTTGGGAACCAACAGTTTCTCCTCTGCATGCAAGTCTAGCTCCCTCTCAAGGTACAACCACATGGATTTCCCCTCATCAAATTTTATATCCTACCGCACAGTAATCATTTTGTTGTTTGGAAAATACAAATGAGAATTATGGGGTGTTTCTATGTACCCCAAAAAATCCCAATCTCAGCTGTTGGTTCCAGCTTCTTCCTGGTATCCTTGGTCACATGCACATAAATAGATGAGCCAAAAATCTTAAAGTGTGAAACATCATTTTTCTTACCATTGAAAGCCTATTCAGGTGTACTCATGCCAAGTATCCTATGAGGACAATGGTTTTGCACATAAACCAAAGTATTGCATGCTTCCACCCACAAATGCATTGGTAGGCCCTGATCATGCAACATCGCTCGTGCTGCACTCACAATCGTTCTGTTCTTCCTCTCCACGACCCCATTTTGCTGTGGGTTATGAGGCATTGTGAGTTCTCTTCCAATTCCTTCTTTGCTACAGAAGTTATTGAATTTATTAGAGATGTATTCTCCACCATTATCACTCCTAAGAGCCTTCACTTGCTTCTCCGAATCTTTCTCCACCAATGCCTTAAACTCACAGAACTTAGAGAATGTTTGATCTTTCTTTTTCATGAAAAAGATCTAGCATTTAAGATAAAAGTCATCAACAAATAATACATAGTACTTATGTTTTGTTGTTGAAGCAACCTAGAATGGTCCACACACGTCTATGAGAACTCTCTCAAGGATCCGCGAAGCTCAGTTCTCCTTCTCATGAAAGGTGAAATTTACATAATTCCCCATGGTGCAACCCTTTCATGGATCTAACTGAGCAAGTGTTCCCATTATAACTCCAGTAGAAATTTGTTGTTGACTTTCAAGGCTCCATGATGAAGATGACCCAATTTCCTGTGCCATAATTCGCCCTCAGCCCAGGTCACCACTTTTTTGGCCTGCCCATCATGGTAGCACAACCACCTACCTCCATATTCTATAGATTCTTAACTCAAATCCCTACCCTCTTGGCTTGAACCATTTTTTTATGTCATTGGAAATATTTTCCATCACTAAAAACAATGTCATAGGCTTTGTCCTCCAACATTGCGACTGAGACCAAATTTTTCTTCAAACATGGTACATGAATTACATATTTTAATTGAAATGGTTTACCTAAATCCATTTTAATGGTAATTGTACCAATATCGGTAGCACTGTACCATCAGTTGTCGCCCATTTCCATATGTATCTAGAGATCCTTCTCCTCCAAGTCACTGAAAATTTCCTTATCTCTCGTCATGTGAAAGGAAGAGCCACTATCCAAATACCGCACATATCCCAATGCACTTGACACCATGCATGTGATCAATGAGAAGTCAAGCTCAAATTGTGAGGAAAGGGCCTCACCAGCTGCAGATATAACAACCTTCTTATTATTCTTATTTTGTGGACCATTTGTAGCAAAATTCCCGTGTTCATGACAGTGAAAACACTTCACCTTGGACATGTCCTGCTTATTTCCTTTGGACTCAGATTTAGAATGGAATTTATTGCCCTTCCCCTTCTTCACCTTGGCAGCCAAGGCACAATCCTCTTCATCATCATGCTTAGATGAAGAGAATCTCCGGTGTTCTGTCTAAACTCCTCCTGCACCAAATGCGACCATAGTTGTTCCCAATCTGGAATATTTTCCCATATGTTGACAAAGTCTTCATAACTGTGCCAAATCTTAGGAAGTCCTAGGATAGCCAAAATCATCAAATTATCATAAGCGACTATTATTGCCACACTCCCCAGTTCATCCCGACATTGGACAAACTTAGTGAGATATTAGGGAATGGTGGTACCCTTTTCCATATTGATCTTCCAGAGTTTATCTTTGAGCACCAGTTTACTGTGGTCACTGCTGCTCTGGGATATATCCATCAAAGGCTTCCACATTGAATATGGTGTGGCTTTCCCATGGATTCTTGAGACAATATGGTATAACACTCCCTCCAACAGGATCCTCCTCGCCTTTGCCATTTTATTTTTACATGAATTAAGATTTAATGCATCTGCAGTATCGTGCTTAGGAACATCTTTTTCAATGAATTCCTTCAACCCATTTTCTTTGAGTACTGCCTCCATCCTGCTTCCCAAGAAATTTAGTTCAAGCGTCCCTCGAGTGCATACTCTAACCTCAATCCATTGAAAGCCATTTCGATCTTGAATCAGCTGTAGCACCAAGAAAGTCTTTCTGCAAATTCGAATTCTATCTAGTCGCAAACTCAACACCTACTTCACTTCTACAATTTCCTGTGCTCTGATACCATATATAAATTATACAACAAGCATGTATATCTTTGATTCACCTGATCTAACAATGTAATAAATTTAATTACTAAATCTCTTCTACAAATCTGTTGTAGAATTAAAAACACAATCGCCAATCACATGAACATGAAGAAATATCAATCACACACAACCCAGATAATTTCTCGGGGAAATATTATAGCTAAAAAACCCACTAAATTCTATTTTTTATTAAGCATGGATCATGAAACAAATACAATGTATTTCTCTTTTCACAAGAGCCTCCAACATTCAACTATCTGTCTCACACTCTCGTCATAGAAAACTGACCAATACTTAGTCAATTTCCAACCTCCGGACAACCTGCCTTGGTTGTGCAATCCCTGATGGTCAAGATCCCTAAAAGATAGGAATTATTGCTTGCCTTGACTGTGAAAGTATCATGGGAACTCCCATGGGTGGTTGGTTGCATGTGTGCAAGCCAATAATGTCACAATTGATAGTCAACTTCCCTTTCACCTAGAACTCAACTGGGTCTCCACTAGATTTGACATGCATGTAGCTAATAATAGTAAATCTTCACTAGTTGTATCATCAGTTACAAATAGAAAAACAAAGTTTAACTCACTTATTTAAGTTAAACTATTTACAACTTGCATTAACTGATGCACCTTCGAAATCCACTAGCTAACTAAATTTTCCACTTTCAGTTAACTCATTCAAGTCCACATTGAGAATAGATTACATTTTAGTGTCCATATAAATTAAGGGATAATAAAAATAGACATGAACCCAAAAATAGCACTGTGGGCCCCACCCTAGTTTGGGTGCTTAATGAAACCAGGTGCTTAATGCATTAGGCGTGGGTGCTGAATCTTCTTGTTGAATCTCAACAATAGCCTCCCTCATAGCGTTAGAAACATGGAGTACCACACACCAAAAATATTGAGAGGTGCCTTAGAAAGAGCACCACTATAAAAGAGGACCATGTAGGCCATGAAGATTCAGTGGCTTGGTTTGAAGCTCATTCCACCCTTACTATTGGGGCCGAGTGATGGAAAATACCAATATGAGCAGAATAGAGAGTGGGAAGAAGCAAAAAAGAATGATGGCTTTTACCCTCCTGAAGATACTCCTACAATTCTTCCTTGGGAAGTCAGAGGGTCCATCAAAGATTTGAAAGAAATGCAGAAGGAGGACTAAGTTTCTTAGAGGATGAGAAACCATTTCGTAGTGTGGTGATGATGAGATCCATCATTAGGTACATTTGGAGGGGTTAATTGTAACCTTCTTTCCTTATTAAGTCTCTTTTTCTCACATTTTATTATATTATGGTCTTATGTTGCTGGTGTGGATGGTGATTAATGATTTTCATACTTTGAATGCCTAACATGAGTTAAATGCGGGAAAATCACGAATATATTTCATTTTTTATGAATATTTTTCCATTAAATCTTAGAGTAGACAACAAGGATAGATTCTAGAGGAGTTTTCCACCTCCTTAACTCCCAAAGGAAGTCAAGGGGTCCTCGTGATTCGCTCCAACAACTCAAAATCAATGGAAGCAAAGCAAATTCAAGATGAAGTGCATGAAAGATACACATCACTTGCGGTCAAAGTTGACACATCACCTAACTTTTAGGGAGCTTTTAGTAGCTACTCTCTAGGTTAAATAGGGTTCAGCCAGAGCTCTTTAGGATTCGAAATTTGAAGGAAGCTAATAGACTCTTAGATCTTTTAATAGGTTTATGAGACTATTTTCTATAATGAAATGAGTATTTATATTGTGCTTCACTGATCTAGTCTCAGAGGGCTAGGCTTGTGGGTTATGGCCCAATCCATTGGCCGATCTCTTATGTATTCATTCTTTACTTTTATGTCATTGTCCTTAGTTTTCTTATGATTCTTTTAGCTAGTTTTCTTACTTATTCAAATTTTTTTTTTTAGTTTGCTTCTATTTGTATTTTGTTGTAGATTAAGCTTGCTTACATATTGGTAGAATAGTCTATAAACACAGAAAGATGTGTCTAAAGCCTCCCTCTCTCATCTCTTTCATTGGAGCTTTAGGAGGGTAGACCTTCTCCACGGGCCAAAATTTCTTTTTATTTTAGGATTTCTTAGAATGAATATTTAGGTTGCTATAGTGCCATGAACATGTTTATAATTCTATGTTAGATTTATGTTTGTAGGCTAACAGAGTTTTGATGTCCAAATTCAACTCATCTTTCTGTTTCCTTCATCACGAATTCATCAATATTTGTTGCATGAACATGAATCTTGCTTCCAGGTTCAAGTAGCACAGCAAAGGAGGACTTTACCAACACCTTCAGCTTCAATTCTCACCCTTCATTAGCCTTCTATTCATCAAAATATCCATCAGCCCTGTTTTCAGATTTTTCATCTTCATACAGTGAGAAAACCTTAGAGATGCAAGACAGGTTTCTCAAGAGGTTATGAGCTTGGAAAAGAGGTTGGCCACCTTCCACTCATCCAAACACACCCTCAATCCACCTTTCCTACACTTTTCTCACCCATTTTTGGCCTCATATTGCCTTGAGACTATTTCTTCTTGCAATTCAGGACTTTCCTATAGCACTACAGGAAACCTATAGCAACACTTGTAAAAAAACCAATGGCATCATCCTTAAGCCCAGAAACCACCATCCACATCATCGAGACTGCCAAAACCACCCAGCCACCTTCATCCTTGCACCCATGAGTTCAAGCCCTTTATAAGCCACCTTAGTACTTTCTCCTCTTAATTGTAAAACAATGCATTTAAAAGCATCATTAGGTCATGATTAGCTTCCTGATTAAAATAATGATAGAGATAACATCGAGTATATAGAGTGTGTTTATCCATTTGGCCCAACTAAGTATGATTAGGTTAGTTTTCTTTATGCAAATTCAATTCAGCAATTTACTTCATGCAAGATATCTAGTTTTCTTACATTCCTTATCATAGCTTAATGTGTGTATTTCCTTCATTGTAGAGTAGTTAGATGTGATTTATTGATGTATAATAGTTCTTTGCTTGCTGATAGAGTAATGGCTTTGAATCATTTGTAGCCATAGGTATAAATTCAGAAGTGTGACAGACTTCATCCACAAACCCTAGAAATAACACCCTTTCGTAGAGCTCAGAAAAGGATGACATGAGCAGAATGCATCTATTGTTTATATAGCATTGTCACCTCCAAGTTTTTACGAACCCTGGGTTGATAAAGTAAAGTATGGCAACCTCTGGGAGTTGCAACATTATTGGTGCAATACCAGGGCTCACCAAAGTGTACCAAAAATAGCTTACTTAAGCTATGAATGACTTATAGCCCTAACAACAGAAATGTTTGTTCAACCCTTTAGATCTCCAATAGAAAGTAAAAAAAATATTGCAAAAACCCGGATCTACTCAACAAAAGTAGTTAAAAAAAAAAAATAACTGGTGAAAATTAACTCAAAATAATCAATGGAAAAGACAAATTTATAGAGTTATTTGTAATGTTATATAGAACCCGGTGAAGGAAACAAGTAAATGTTACTAGTCCCCCTCAAATCAGATGGGTTATTGGCTATCTTGATGCTACAACTTCGTGGGTCTCTCTCTCTCTCTCAATGATATGGAAACCCAAAATATATGATGAACTGAAGTGGGAGCTCAGATAGAAAAAGAAAATAGTAGCTATAATGAGAATGATCAAAGTCAAGAATGAGCAGAAAAACCCTCCTAGTTATAATAAAATATTGAGTCATCCTTGAAAATGGAGAATAATAAAATATTATTAACCATAATACAGATATAACTGCTTGGAATATTTTATTATATTTTGTTGGAGGGAAAATACATTTAAATTGGTTAAATACGTTTATTTAGAAATGATAAATAAATAAATGATTTATTTATCATTTCAAGAATGTGGTTAAGGAATAATAAACAAATAATGATATTTTTAATTATTCCTAGGTGATTTAGTCAAATTTAACAAGGATAATAACTAAATAATGATTTAATTAATTATTCCTAGAGAAAAATAATATAGATAATTATTTATCTAATTATTTCTCATAATTGCGTCAAATGTGACAAGGAATATTAGTTAAACTATAATTTAATTAATTATTCGTAGAGGAAAAATATGGGGTATATAATTATTCCTCGCAGTGTTTCTTATTTTAACAAGAAATAACTTAATAAAATATTGTTTATTAAATTATTTCTTATAGTGAAATAAAGTTTAGTATGATAAAAAATTTCTTACATGGTGTACTTCGATCCACCTAGTTAGAAATGGTTAGGTGATCAATTTTTAGTGATAACACTGTCCCCTTCCCCCATAAAGAACCAAACTAGACTTCAAATATATATTTCAGCCTTACATTAATAAGACCCATCGTATGGCCTATTTGTAGAGTGTTGTGTTGTGAATTTGGAGGTTGGGGGTTTGAATCTGATTGGGCATCTACCCGACCAATACCAACATTTTGTATGACCCTGGGGTGCCACGTGGTAGCCCATGACTGGGCTATGTGGCACCATATTACTGTTCCACCACAGCCCAGTCAATTGTTCCCAAAAACCAATAAACCAGAGGATTCCAAGTGCCAGCCTATTATTGGCTCTTACCTTGCACAATCACCATGCTGACTCACTGTATGGTCACCGAGCCAACAATCCTACAAAAATTTTAGTTGTTGGGCCAAACAGTTAGCACAAGATAACTTAAGCATAGGATGTCGGATTGAGGTGAAATGAACGCCATTGGATTTACAATGAAGAGAAATTTAACTTTACGCCACTTTTGAAAATTCTTGGCCACTTTCTTTTTTGAGCTAAAATTTGATCACCTGATCACACCTCCCCACTAGGAACTTTTGGATTCGAAAAGTTTACTTGCCTAGTCAGTATAATGAAGCTAAAAATAAAAACACCCAAAACTCAATCCAAAATGTTTACTTTTCAACTGGTGACCTTCAATCCCCAATCAAGGTACCTCACTTATCTTCTTAATGAAGACCTACTTATTGGAATATTAAGAATTGAGCCAACATTCTTATCGTTGATGCAGGAAAAAAATACGGATGAGTGGAATCTGAACATTCTCTTTAATCTCATCTTTTCACGACTCAAAAGAAACTTCATCTTGAAGTTAAACTGTCGAATACAAACTTGACTCCATCTTGGAAATCAAAAGAAAAATAAACTTGCTTTACCATCCTCAAACTGAGCTTGTACATAAAAAGTACATTGCTGTGAATTTTCAATGATACAATTTCCTTGCCTACCAAAACATAGTCATCTTGTATAATCTTAAAAAAAAATTCTATTAATACAAGTTTCATCTCGAATACTTGCATCCGTGAGTACATGACTAACTTGAACAAAAAACTTGAATGACACTATTGTACATTAACAAAAGTCATTGAACATGTGGAGCCAATACATACATAAATGAAAATACATGCTTGTTGTACATAGTGATAATTAATTTTCACTTTAGAAAAGTACCAAAATAGGTAAACAACAAGAAGTAATTACAAAATTTACAAAGCAACTTTACAAACAATTCTATCCAATCTATGCCTCTCCTAGGCTTATGTGTTCTCTTTTTGCACCATCTTGCCTTGAAGGTTTCTTAGGATTGTTGCGAGTTCTATTTTCCACTTATTTATTCCCTTGAATTAGGTTGCACAATTTCTTTTCCTTTCTTAGAATGAAGCTCTCGATGTAATGTTATGAAACTAACTCCAAAAATAGAAGAAAAGAGAGATCAACAACTTAGAAATTAGCCACTTCAAGGGGGAAACCTCCTTCACATTAGATAAATGAACAATTCTTGGATGATTCAAATGAAAAAACCTCCTTTCTATATATAAGAGTCCATGGGGTCACAATATAATCCTAGGTGACCTAACACTAATAATGTAAGGGAACAACAATAACAATAGTGGGGTTTTATGGGGCACAATAGTAACAATATGAGGATTATAGGGGTACAACAATAACAATAAGGGGGCTACACTAACAACAATAAGGGACTACACTAGTAATATAGGGACCTAGAATGCTCCTCTGCTTCAAAAAAGTGTTTTCCTCAACTCTTGGGTACATCTAGATGCTTATGTATAAAATTCTCATCCTCCCATGTGGAATCTTCAGCAGGTAAGTTCTTCCACTTGATGAGACACTCTGAAATTGATCAATTTCATAGCTGTCGATTTCTTGTTTCTGTGACTTCTTCAGGTTCTAATATGATTTTTCCTTCCTCATCAAGTTCTAGAAATATTGTTTGAACTGTAAGTTTGTCACATATAACCTTCTTTAAGCATGAAACATGGAAAACTAGGTGCACTAAAGAAGAACCAAGAAGCTCCAACTTGTATGTCATAGTACCAATCTTTTGCAACACCTTGTAAGGACCATAGTACTTTGGCGATAATTTATTATCCTTCTTAGCTTGTGATGGGCCCATAAATTAGAGATGAATTAAGGCCCATCTAACCTTTCTTAGGTACATAAAAGATATGTTAAATCTATCCTTCTCTACCCAATAATGTTTTTTCTATGCTTAATATGTTCTTAGGAAGGTTTAAAGATAATTGCATATGTGTGCCTAATATTATTTATTTTTTAGAATATTGTGAGAATATTGGGAAGATTATGAAGATTTGGAGAAGGAGATAATTTAGGGACTTGCTCGCTACTACTGGAGGATCAATATTAGAGAATAAGTGAAAAAAATATCATGAAATAATTGAAAATTTTTGGAGATATTCTAGAGCTCCAATGATTGAGAAAATCTACGATTGCATTTACTACAAACTCCTAGTGTTGGGAACCAGATCCACTATTTGAGGGATTTTGGAGGAGAAACATTCCTTCTTTCAAGGAGAATGATTCGCCATGATTTTTTATAAGTACCAATTCAAATTGGCCTCTCAGGGCATGTATTGTTTAATATTATTGTGGAGAAACATTTTTCCTAGCAGCTCCGCTTTCTTCTCTCTCAGGGATGTACTTGGATTGATTCGAATAATGTGTAGGTTTTAACCCTGAACGGAAATTATCTACACACGAATCTTATAACAGAAAATAAACAATTGCGAGAGCATAAAACATAAAACAGATAAACACAGAGATTTTCCCCTGGATCCCAATTCGGGACGACCAGCTTGATTTTTCATTATATTGCTTTTAGTGTTACAACACATATATATACATGCCAAAGCATACATAAACCCCAATCCATTAACCCTAGATTGGAACATAACCGTAGTTCCCTTGACCGGATCTACAAAAATACCAGGGGCCGAAAACCATCGAACCCCAAAACCATGTGCAAAACCATGCACAAAACCATGGACGCAGACTACCCAGCGGAAATTAAGGAACCAAAATTTTCGCTGGGGCGCTGCCCCGGACCTCGACAGGGGGGGCTACCTCCCCCCCTGTGACCCCCCCGTTGCGCCCAACGCAAAGGGGGGGCTATCGCCCCCCCTCTTACCCCCCCGCGCGTGCTTAAGTCGTGTTAACATAACACATACCCAACATTCTCCCACTTGTTGTTTTCTTCCACAAATGGGGCCACAGAGGACTTAGCCGCGTCCACCTTCAACACCGTTTCTCTACACCAAGAGAACTTCTGAGTGCTCACAGACTTTGTTAATGCATCCGCAACATTCTTCAAAGTGTCCACCTTTACCAGCAACACCCTTTTAGCCTCAACCATATCTCTAACAAAGTGATATTGAACATCAATGTGCTTTGTCTTTGAATGGTAAGCATGGTTCTTAGCCAAGAAAATTGCACTTTGGCTATCACAGTCTATCCTTATAGCTTGCTGTACCAACCCCATACTTGAACACAATCTCTGCAACCAAACTTCTTCCTTGCTTGCATGAGTGGCTGCTATGTATTCTGCCTCTGTAGTTGAAAGAGCCACTACAGACTGTCTTTTACTCATCCAACTGACCGCGCCTCCAAATAGGCTAAACACATACCCACTTGTAGATCTTCTTTGGTCCAGATCTCCAGCCCAGTCTGCATCAACAAAACCACGAATGTCCAACATTCTTTCCAATCCTGGTCTTCCCTGGTAGCACAAGCCATAATCACTAGTGCCACGTAAATATCTGAAAACTCGCTTCACTACTGTCCAATGCTCCTTCCCCGGGTTTGACATAAACCTGCTCAATACTCCCACTGCATGTGCAATGTCTGGTCTAGTACAGACCATTGCATACATCAGGCTACCCACTGCACTTGCATATGGAACACGGGACATATACTCCTCTTCTTCTTGTGTCTTGGGACACTGTTCAGCAGACAGCTTTACACCTACAAGAATAGGAACATTCACCGCTTTACTATCCTGCATATTGAACCTCTGCAATATAGTCTCGACATACTTCCTCTGGTTTAACCAGAGCTTCCTCTCTGCCCGATCTCTCTTAATTTCCATGCCCAAAATATAGTTTGCAGCACCCAGATCCTTCATGTCGAATTTGGAGAACAGTTGGGTCTTTAAATCTTGGATAATTTCTTTGTCATTTCCAATCAACAACATATCATCCACATACAAGACCAGATATATAACACGATCACCAATTAATTTAAAATAAACACAGTGATCCTCCTTGCTTCTGGTGAAGCCAAGTCCCCGTATATAGGTATCAAATTTCTGATACCACATCCTTGGTGACTGTTTTAACCCATACAGAGACTTCTTCAACCTGCATACCAGTTCTTTCTTACCCTTCACCATAAAGCCTTCAGGTTGCTTCATGTAGATCTCCTCTTCTAGATCCCCGTGAAGAAAAGCTGTCTTCACATCCATCTGTTCTATCTCAAAATCAAATGCAACAGCAACAGATAAAAGTAATCTAATAGAAGTAACCTTGGCAACAGGAGAAAAAATATCACCAAAATCAATTCCCGGCACCTGGGAATAACCTTTTGCTACCAACCGAGCTTTGTATTTCTCCACCTTGCCCTCTACATTCATCTTCTTCTTAAACACCCATTTTCTCCCAATGGGCTTCCTTCCAGCCGGCAACTCCACCAAATCCCATGCATCATTTTTGTGCAAGGATGTCATTTCATCAACCATGGCCTCCTTCCATAGTTTCCCATCCTCCGAATCTACTGCCTCCCTGATAGTTCTGGGTTCATCATCAATTATAGTTAAGGCAAAACCTGAACAGAAAGCAGATGGACTATACCTTTCTGGTTGCCTTCTTTCCCGAATTGATCTTCTCAAAGCTGGAGTTTGTGGCTCTTCATCTTCTGAATCTTCTTCTGTTATAGAGTTTGATTCATCCTCCTTTAGCTCAAACTCTATCTTTTGAGGTTCCTTTGATAGGAATTCACGTTTAACAACATCTTTCACTTCTCTAAACACCACATCTCGGCTGTACACAACCTTCCTTGTTTCTGGGTTCCAAAGCTTGTAACCCTTTAAACCATCCTTATACCCAATAAAGATGCACTTTTCAGATTTATTATCCAACTTGGTCCTTTTCTCTTTTGGAACATGTACATATGCATCACATCCAAATACCCTTAGATGTGAAAGAGAGGGTTTCTTACCAGTCCATACCTCATGTGGGGTCTTATCCTCCAACGCCGATGAAGGTGATCTGTTAACTAAGTAACATGCAGTCTCCACTGCCTCTGCCCAGAATTCTTGTCCTAACCCGGTACCACTGAGCATGCTTCTTGCCTTTTCCATCAGTGTTCTATTCATTCTTTCTGCAACTCCATTTTGCCGAGGTGTGTATGGAGTAGTCTTCTGCCGTGCTATACCACACTTCTTACAGAACTCTTCAAATTCCTTCTTGCAGAACTCCCCACCATTATCTGTCCTCAACGCCTTTATCTTCTTCTCTCTCTGGTTTTCCACCAGAGCCTTAAATTCTTTAAATTTGTCAAAGACTTCAGATTTCTTCCTCAAGAAATATATCCATGTATTCCTTGAGAAGTCATCTATGAATGAAACATAGTACACAGAATTTCCCAGTGATGGAACTGACACAGGTCCAAACACATCACCGTGCACAAGTTCTAATATCTTGTTCGCCCTCTTAGCACCAGAAGGAAAACTCACCCGATTATACTTCCCATATACAAAATGTTCACAGAAATCGAAATCTAGAGAGAAATTAGACATACCTTCTACCATACCATTTCTATGCAGTATCCGAAGGCCCTTCTCTCCAATATGTCCAAGCCTTTGATGCCATAACATGGTCTTTTCTCCAAAGACAGCTAGGCTTTCCACTCCACTTTCAGGAACCACATAACTGTTACACCCATCAATAACAGTGCTACCTTGTAGCTTGTACAGAGTTCCAGTCCGAACTCCCCGCATTAATACCAGTGCTCCCCGAACCATCTTGCAGGCATCTTTCTCGAACACTATTTTTACACCCGCATCATCCATCTTGCTTACAGAAATCAGATTTCTGGCCAATGCAGGAATATGCAGAACACCAGGAAGTGTTCTAATCCTCCCACCTTGCAGCTTCAGCTTGACCTTTCCACGTCCGACGATTCTGGCCTTCCTATCATCCCCTAAGAAGACATCACCACCATCATATTTCTCATACTCGCAGAACCACTCCCTATGGGGAGTAAAGTGAAAGGATGCACCTGAGTCAATCAACCATGACTCATGATCTACATGTGTATTTGAAGAAGAAGCCAAATACACATCCCCACCTTCATTCGAGGTGGTTTTTGCCTCTGTAGAAGGACCTTCATCAGATCCCTTTCCTTTCTCAGGACCTTTAGATCCGCATTCCTTTTTATAGTGCCCTTCCTTTCCGCATTTCCAGCACACCTTTACAAACTTTCCAGGAGATTTAGATCTCCCTCTAGATTTAGATCTCCCACTCGAAACCTTATTCTTGTTTCTGTTCTGGGACCTTCCTCGTACAGATAGGGCATCTCCATTCTGACCCTCCATATTTCTCCGTCTCATTTCCTCCGACAGCAAGGCTGAGACAATATCATCAAAGTTCAAGGTAGTTGTATTGCTACCTATTGCAATAACCAGACTATCCCACGAGTCTGGTAGAGAGCACAATAAACTGATGCACTTATCTTCATCTGAGATTTTAATATCAACAGACGACAACTGACTTACCACAGTATTGAAGGCGTTCAGATGCTCTGTCACCGAGTCTCCATCCTTCATCCTCAGGTTATACAGCTTTTTCCACAAGAGCAACTTATTCACCAGAGACTTAGATTGATACAAAGTCCCTAGCTTTTCCCACAAGGTCTTCACCGTAGCTTCCCCAGATACATTCAACAATACTGAATCTGAGACACACAACCGTATTGTGCTCTTAGCCTTCCAATCCAATTTCTTCCAGTCTTCATCTGACATTGCCGTTGGTTTAGTACCTGGATCTACCGCGATCCACTGATCTTTATCCACCAGCAGATCCTCCATCTTGAGCTTCCACAACTCAAAACTCTGACCATTAAATTTCTCGATCTCTATCTTTCCGCCGCTCGCCATATTTTTTCACCGCAAGAATCGATCCCGCAGATCTCCCACTGCACAGGGTCTACCACAGGCCCGAGCAAAAAACCCTCAACAACAAAGGCGTCCCCTTGAAGCCGAAATAGCTCCGATACCAAATGTAGGTTTTAACCCTGAACAGAAATTATCTACACACGAATCTTATAACAGAAAATAAACAATTGCGAGAGCATAAAACATAAAACAGAAAAACACAGAGATTTTCTCCTGGATCCCAAATCGGGACGACCAGCTTGATTTTTCATTATATTCCTTTTAGTGTTACAACACATATATATACATGCCGGAGCATACATAAACCCCAATCCATTAACCCTGGATTAGAACATAACCGTAGTTCCCTTGACCGGATCTACAAAAATACTAGGGGCCGAAAACCATCGAACCCCAAAACCATGTGCAAAACCATGCACAAAACCATGGACGCAGACTACCCAGCGGAAATTAAGGAACCAAAATTTTCGCTGGGGCGCTGCCCCGAACCCCGACAGGGGGGGCTACCGCCCCCCCTATGACCCCCCTGTTGGGCCCAGCGCAAAGGGGGGGCTAACGCCCCCCCTCTTACCCCCCCGCGCGTGCTTATTCATGGAAAGAATATAACACATACCCAACATAATGAAGATTGTTGCCACTTTTAGTTTCTAAGGCTTGGTTTCTTCCATAGGACTCTAAGCCTCCTTGGTCTTGGCCATCCCAGGAGCCTCAGATCCCTCTTGCACAATTTATTTATGTTCTTTTAACTTCTTATTCACCTGCATCTCTTATTTCTGTTTATCATATTTTTGTATTTACTATTGTTTCTTTTTCTTGTTGTAGGATTGAGTTAAATGATTTAAGTGAGTTCTTTTTCAGGTTTTTTACAGGTTCAAAAGAATTATTCATCTTTAGAATAATTTTTTAAGGTCAGCTTTGTTATCACACATAAATCGTAAATTTTTGATTGATAGGGTCATTAACCTAGGTTTCATTTTGTCTCATAAATTTGGGTCATGAAATTGATGAGAAAGTCACGAAATTGTACTTACCATAAGTCTAGAATAATCCATTAGTTATGCCATATCATTAAAATCTATCAAATTCAACCTTAGGCTCACATGAATTATATTAAATTAAGGTAGTGGCCACCTGTATGATTTTTCATGATTCTGCAGGGAATATAACTGCAAACAGGCAGATTTCGCTAAAGAATCACCTGACCAGTCCATAGCAAATCTACCAGGTTTATAAATGAATACATTGAATAATCATGCTTTTATACACCAATACAGGGGATGAGGAGCTATCAATTTTCTAGTGATTTAGGGTAAAGGTGAGGTCATATAATCGATTATTACAATCATCCAAGCATGCAAAATCTTAAGTACCATCCATCATTACCTTTCACTCCACCCATTCATCATCATTCTCTCCACATTCAAATTTCATTTTTTAAACTTATCTCCAAAGCACCTCTCTGTCATCCTCCCTTCATTCTTTGCATGCATTAACTAATTATCATCTTTGAAGAGTCTAGTGCCACCACACGAAGCTTGTTGTTCAGTCTTTTTCCTTGCAGGTGTCACAGTTCAAGAAGGAAGTGTGGTTATAAAAGAAGATGACCATGAAGAAGAAAACAAACAAAGGAGGCTCCTGTGTGAAATATGAACCAATGGACCTATTGTGGTAAAACACAACCCCCCCATTTTTGACTTTTTCACTTCAAATAATGGGGACCCTTTCTATAAATTTTTGACTAAACGCCTTTTCAGATTTTTATTTTATTTGATTATCCTACGCGATTGTTAATTTTTCATTTTCTTTGAATTCTTGTTTTGATTTCTTTGTTAGAATAAATTTTTTATAAGCCTCCCATTGACGCTTGTTTCGCCTCATTTGGTCAACTGGTTTAAAAATGGTACTCCTTTGAAGTCCCATCATTTATCTAAGTCTGGGTTAAAAATGCTATTTTTATTCTTTTTATTTATTTTCAGAGTAGTTGTAGTTTAGAAAAACTTAATATTAAAAAATATATATTATTAATTTTTATTTTTTATTTTATTTATTTATTTTTTTCGGATCCGTCGCAGATCGCAGATCGCAAATTTCAGATTCGTCGCAGATCGCAAATTTCAGAATCCGTCGCAGATCGCAGATCGCAAATTTCAGATTCGTCGCAGATCACAGATCGCAAATTTCAGAATCCGTCGCAGATCGCAGATCGCAAATTTCGGATCCATCGCAGATCGCAAGATCGCAATTTCGCAATTTCAGATCCATCACAATTTTTAGAACATGCACATTTAAAAAACTCTGATCCAAGGTTCTTGTGATATGCGATGTGTTAAAAATTTTTAATATAAAGTTTGTTTTTTTCTTTTTTTTTCATCCCTTATGCCTCCCGTATCTCCACCTCACTCACCCTCACGTCACCCTCACCTCACACTCCACTCACCATATCCCTCCATAATCTCACGTGGATGAATTAATGGGTTTAGATTGATTTCAATGGTTTGTTTTATGGGTTTTAGGTTTGGATTGATTCCAATGGTTTGTAAATTAATTTCTATATTTTTTATATTATAATAATTATATTATAATTATAATGTTTATTATAATTTTAATATAATTTGAACTATAATATTAATCGTATTTAAATTAACTTTTTCAAATCATTTGTATATTAATTTAATTTTGTAACTGAATTAATTGTTAGTTAGTTAATAATTAATTTAGAATTAATTATTAGATAATTATAATCTAATTTAGGATTAAATTTCTAATTAAAAATTCTGATTTTTAGCCCAGCAAACAGAATTTCCAGATTTATGCCAGATTTGACTCATCAACTTTGGAAGCTCATAGATTGAGTTATACTTGACCAAATGAGGCCCAGGATGGCTCATTGGAAAGATAAAATCAAGGAGAACATTTCCGAGGAGGTTTCAAAAACAGATTTGATGATTTATTGGGTCAAAAATCAGGCAGAAGATCAAGCTCCGAATTTCTAAAAATAAAATCAATTTTCTGAGTTTTGTTTTCTTCATTTTCATTTACCCAACCTCTTATAATTGCAGATTCATGCATCAATATTATCCTTGGTTAATTAAGATCGTTATGAGTATCAATAAGAAGCTCAAATTTCCTTTTTATTTATTTAAATAGAATTTGATTGGATTTGTTTTAATGTTAGAAATAATATTTGGATTTTATTGTTGCATCTTAATTCATTTTAATTTCTTTTTGCAGAAAAAACAATAGAAGGGATATCGAGGAAAAAGATTTCAATCAATGAGAAGACTCCAACAATTAAAAGTTGGAATTTTTGAGCAATTAAATTTGGATTGGGCAGATTTTTCTTCAACAAACTCTCTTCTAAAAATACTTTTGGGAGGATTATAAATTGCAGATTGCAAAATGTAAAAGGGGCTGCTCTCCTCTGCAATTCCAGACTTCTAAAAGCATTTTTGTTATAGGAATTTAGAGTTGTAGATGGGGAGGAGAGAAAGTTTCAGATCTGAACATTAATGAGGTTTTATTCTTTATATCTTGAATTATGCATGATGGGCAGAGTTTGCATTTCTGCAGCTCTAGTCTTGAAAGCAGAAATTCAAGTAATGTAAAGTACTGTTAGAGACCAGGATCAGAGAAGCGGATTCAATTAAATGGTATTTTTGGCATTTCTGTATCAAATACCAGTTTCATTTTTATTTTAATAAAATTGTTGTTTCATTTTATTCATGTTTTGGCATTTCTGTTGATATGGATAATTTGTCTCAAATTGTTAAGTATCTCTACTCTTATGAATTAAACTCTGATTTCTGAGTAACCATTACTCAGAAATTTGTCTTATAACACTGATTTATTAAATAGTAATATGTTGTAAATTTCTTCCACATGTTATTGTTTAATTATTAGTTTGACTGATATGATAATCGATATCATTTTTGTGAATTTCTTCCGGAGTGTTGTTGATTTATTATTTTAGTCAAATGGTCTCAATAGAATGTGTTTGGTACTCACAAATGTGAGCTAATTGAATTTCTTCGTTAGCTTAACATTAATTTAAAACCAGACATATTTTAATTCTCATTATTTAATCATCTTGCTCTTAGTTGGGTTTAGATTTTCATCTACCTAATTGAGATAGGATTTAGATTAGTTTCTTTTTTCTTGCATTATAGAATAAGTTTGCAATTAGATTAAATTTACATTCTTTTAAGTCCTCTTTTCAAAGAGGCAAAATCTTAGTTGTGGTTTGTCTGAACCCAAATCATCTTAAAGGTCATTCTCTTGCTTGATCAATAAGAAGAATTGATCTGATATCCATGTCTATTGGTAGTTAAGGACACATCATAAACCAATAGCGATAGGGAAAAGGTAACTGGACCTAGTTAAACCAGTCGGAGCCACTATCATAAACGGAAAAGGAGCTGTATTAAGGTCCGGACCGGGTGGTTATCCCCCAATGTTGTAGCAGCGATTTTCAAGGCTTCAACATTTTTGGCGCTAGAAGGAGGGCCTGAAATTTGTTGTCTGTTGGAGTCTTTTCAATTTTAAAATTTTATTTAATCACGATGGCTCCTCTTAAACTTCCAATTTGGAGTTGTATCCATGGACGTGCATCTTCCAATACTCCTCCCGAAGTGGTAAGACTCTTGTCTCAGGTAAAGTTTAATGGTGAGATAAATTCTTCTGCTTTTAATCATGTCCTTCAATTTATTCAAAATGTTTCAAATTATGATTTTCAAGGAATTGATGAAGGCATTTTATGCAGAATTTTTACTCTCACATTTGCGGCAAAAGCCAGAAACTGGTGTAGAACTCTTCCGGTTGCCTCAATTCACAACTGGGATCAATTTGTTACAATTTTCATTTGTAAATTTGACCACTATGATTATGATCAGGTATGTGATGAAATTGAATATCTACGAAATGAAAATGAGTCTGTTAGAGATTTTAATATTCGATTTCATTTGAATTGTTTAAAATTTAATGTCAAAGATGAACCTATGAAAGAAGAATCACTAGATTGGTTTGAACATAATTATTCTCTTCCTCCTATTACCGATCCATATGAAATTAGTTCAAGCTTTGTTCCATCCCCTTCCAATATAAATAAGAATTCCAATTTGGGTGTGCAAATAAATTGTGATGAAGAGGTTTCACAAAGCTTGGAAAATATTTCTAATGAAATGCAAGAAGACAACAACAACAATTTTGGAGAAATACCTGCATTAGAATCTGAAAGTTTCTCTGCATTAAATTCAGAAAATCAGATTGCAAATCAGCGAGTGCAAGCAACACTCAAAGTAAATAATATCATGCGAACTGCTGTACAAATTTCTGAATCTTTTCATGATGAACAAATGCTGAAATCAGAGCAGCAAAGCAATCTTCTTCAAAAAAGCATGAGTACGCAAAGGAATGGTTTAGAATCTGAAATTTACAATGAGCATAATGTACAAGAATTCTCAAACAGAAACATTTTTAAATGCATTATTTCAGATTCACATTTTTCCCTTTATCCTGATATTTTTAATGATGGTAATTTTTCCCCTCTTGGTGTTAATGATATTTCAGAAAATACAGAGGCTGATCTAAATGAATTACCATTAAGTTTTTATCAAGATAGAGAAGCAATTATTGATCACTCTTTTGCCATTAATAAACATGAAATTCTTGTCCCTCCTTATTTTGATATACTGGATGAGATTGAAGGGAAATCTAGAGAATCTTGTGAAGTCATTTATGATAATTACTCTGACATAGAAGATGTTGATTTCTATTTTTCTCAAGAGAATTCTCATGATAAAATTCAAATAACATCTGAGAATGAGGAACATTTCAATTTAGAAATTATTCCAACTAATCCTCACTCTAAAGCAGATAGTCATCTTCATGATTTCACTATTCGAGAAAATATTCCAATTTATGATTCATATCATGATCAAGCTTTCATTCCTGTTCATAATCATAAATCTCTTTGTAATTCACAAGTTGGAATTCGAAATTACTCAAATTCCATAATTCTGGCCAATCCTTGTGAAAAAGAAATTATTTCAAAACAATCCCAATTGTGCTGTAACATTAGTTGTAACAATAGTGATTTCCTTTTATTTTTGTTTCCTCACTTATTTTGTATTAAATCAGATTTATTCTCAGATTTTATTTTTCAAATTTTTGATACATTACGCTGGCATATTGAACACTTTATTATCAAACATTCAATTGATGCATTGCCCTATTGGAAAATTGAAGTTTTATATTATAATCAAAAGCATCAAAATCTATTTCAATTTCAATTTCAGTCAATGCTAATGTTTTATCAAAAGCTTCTATCTTCTCAAAGGAAATATCAACAAGACAATGTACTTTTAGAAGTATGCCAGCAATCCAATTTAATTAATAATTTTCCATTTCATTTGAAAGATTTCCATCCATTTTTCATCGATTCATTTGAAAAATATTTGGAAATTTTTTCTTCATGGAAGATTGTCAATAGCTTAACATTTACACATAACACTCACAGTTTCTTCCAGGCCTTTGAATCTAAAAGCTCATATCCACGATCTGGCCTTTCATCTCCTCTTTTGAACATTTCCCAATTTTTAATAGAAATCCATCCAGATTTCTATGATCCAATTGGTATTCAATTGGAAAGAAAACTTCATGAGAAGGAGATTTTAGATAAGATTCTAACAATAGTTGTACATTCTTATTTCAGGTTTAATTTTCTTAGTTCAATTAGATTTGTATTTTTATTACTAACATCTGAATTGTACATACATACAGGGATTAAAATGAGAAAATGGTTACATTGGAAATATGACTATACCTAGTCAATTTCATGTATATGGTTAGAATAGAAGTAGAATTAATTTAGTTAGTTTGTTTTATGTAGTTAATTTATTCTTAATAGTTCTTTAGATAAAAAATAAAACGAGCAACCAGCCCTTCTCATTTCATATACATGTTCAGGGAAATATTTGCCTTTTATCAGAAAATTTCTAATTCTTGCTCCCCATATTTTAAATCAAAATTTATTTAAGCAATATCTCTACTTTGCCTATTTTGAATAATGTCTTGACTAAATTCAATTGAGGTTGCACTTGGCACCAATCACCTCAAACTCACTTTTCTCTATTTCGAAATGTCCTTATATGATTTTCTTCTGAAATTTATTTGTTAAAGGTTTTGAAGATATAGAGCTTCATGATCTCATTTTCCCATGAAAGATATAACTGTCTATTATAAGCTTAATTCCAATTTGATCATTATTATTCAGTCTAACCTTTCTTGGTAATCACATGAAGTTCATATTATCTTCCTCGAAAATTTGTTAAAATGATTTTAAGGGTGTCTATTTTGCTATGTGCACACATTTAAATCTGTAGTGGCTTCATCCCATTCTGATCTTTAGTTTATTATTTAATGCTGCAATGTGCATCATATTTATTTACTAAAGGCATTATTAAACAGTCACTATATCAATACTGATTTTTCTCAAGTTAATTCGGAATGAGCAGAGGTAATGAGTTGCTGTTGCAATTCAAAGGGAAGCCTATTTTCATATTTATTTCTGGTAAATTTTATATTTCCTGAACATGAATAAACATATCTTATTTAGGTTGATTGCTCACTCCGATTTAGAATAAATAATGAGATGATTTTGAACAAAGTTAGAATTTTGATAAATCGAAGGAAGAATTTGAAGATTCATGAGGTAAAATCTACAGACAATTTCTTTCCAGGTATGCATTTACAAGTTCATTTCCATCTATTATTAGTTTATCTTTTCTTTAGTTTATTTTTTATACTTTTCCTGTTTTGTTTGCAAGTTTTCATTTGTTTTCAAAACTTGAAGTAAGCAGCAAACCCATTTCAAAATTTCCAACAGGTTCAAGGAAATTTTATTTGAGATTCATTAGAATTTGGGCATTCTTTAACTTTGTTTTTATTCATTTGGGAAACCCAATCAAAATTAAAAACAATATCATAAGATTTCATCGAAAGTAGCTCTTAGCAGTTTTGATAAAAATTGGTCATAAAAGATCTTTGATGTATTACCTCACTCATATGCCATTGCAATCTCCGGTGTGATATTTTTCAATGCATGCCTCTGAGTCATTAACATTTAATCGATATATGGCATAGCAACAAAGGTGAAATCTTGCATGATGAAGAAACATGTGATGCGAATCATCCAATATGGCGATGTGTTATTTTAAAAGCAAGCTTGGGTAACCACTATGGTAAGAAAGCAAATAATGAACAATTTGCAGTATATTCAAATCATTCCGATTTTTCATGTATTTCAGTTTTAAACATATAATTCCATAATTAAAAATGAATTCAAGACATCTCTATTTTCATATTTTAATTTATTATTTTGGATTTGGTCTTGATTCTGGACAATTTATAAAATCATGGAGTTTATATGAAACTTATAATATTTTGAGAAACATTCATTACTGCAAATTTTCATTCTCATTTCTGATGCATTTGTTTTCCCTCGAACATTAAGCATTCCATTTTTTCATTTTACTGCTTGCTTTAGTTTAAATAAAACAAATAATGATTTTGGGTTATAGGATTTTGGTTAGTTTGACTTCTTCAAGTTTTTAATGTTGATTAAAATAAGAAGTCAGCTAGTTTGGAGAAACTGATACCTTTCAGGTAAGATCAAAAGCAATTATCCAATGGTAAGATTCATGTACCCACTTTCATTTATTTCCATTTCGTTTCTTTAGTTTAAGTTTTCTTGTTCTGATACATAAATATGTTTTGCAGCTCTTCATAAAAGCTTCCAATCCTCCGCCAGATCATATTATCGAGGTCCATACTCTTCTCCTGGCTTAATTTCAAGAAGCAGCGATAATCCTCGTTGAAACAGCTACACCAGGAAGTTTCTGAACTTTTGGTTTGTTTCTTTAAACATTCCTTTTATTAGAAAATGATTAAGATGATGCTTGAAAACAAAAAGATTGAAATCAGACAGAAAATTTTCGTTGTGGCTGAAATGATCATCACTACTATCCAAAATGCCTAAAAACACTACAACCCTGCAAGGTATGATTTTTCTAAATCTCTGCATAAGAAGGATTGATTACACGATTATTTTTTTCTTCATATTGTTGAGACATTGTTATAAACATTCTTGTTTGAGTCTATCTTGCGAAACTTGAATTTTCCTTTCCACTTTTAAATTTCTTCATTTTTATTTTTGTTTGTTAGTTTTTTTCTTATTTTAGAATAAGAACTCTTTTCCTTTGATTCTCAGTTTTGATTTTGGTGACTTTGCCATGATTTATATGGAAGGCCTTCTTGTTACCTAACTATGGTCAGCATACATGGAGAAAAATTGTTAATAGTCATCTATTAACTTTTTCTTAAATCTCTTAGTAAAGTTTGATTTTCTTATTATAAAGGTAGACATACTTAAGGAAGAGATTACCAATTTAGAGAAGTTGACAAAGTATCATAAAATCTGGAGAAATTTCTTTTTCATCAAAATTGTAATCATTTTGATATTTCAATATTTTATTAAGATCTTTCAAAGTTCTATTATCAGTCAAGAAAAGTTATTTTTAACCAAGTAAAGACACTTTACAGCAAAGCACCTTTTAACTCTAAAATTTTCATTCTTAACTCTTAAGGAGTCAATGATTCTCCCTGTCCCGAAGAGTCTTATTTTTCTAGAGTATAATCCAGAGATATATTTAAACTTAAAAGATAAGAGGTCTCATCATGAGTCTGCTTACCATGATCATAGGGGAAAAATAGGCTGACATTACCAACACTGCTAAACAAACCAGGGTAATGGCTTATGATTGCAAACAATTATAAGACAAGGGGTCTCATCACGAGCCAGCTTGTTCAGTCCAATTATAACCAGTGAATGGCATTGTCAACTATCTGGCTACCAAACCAGGACAATGACTTTTAAGATTTATAATATTAAAAAATTAAAATAATAATAATAATAATAATTAAAAAATTAAAAAAATTAAAAATAAAAAATAAAAATAAATAAATAAATATATATATATATATATATGGATTTATCTCTAGGTCAATAATTCTTAAAGAGATGGGATTCTGAATCATTGGTGGTTAAAAGGTAACCCTGTCGAGACTATAGATGTTTGCTGGCAACAGTGGCTCTACCTGTGACAAATGAGTATATTTTAAAAGCTAAGCTATAAAGTGACCCCTGCTTTATCTCTACAACTAATTAAGGACTGATATAGAGTTTTGAAATATTTTAATTTATGAGGAATTTTAAGAAAAATTACAGTTAGATGATTCTTTCTTTTATTTAGACTAATGAACCTAGTCAAGCATTTTAAGTATAATTCTCTTTTCTTTAATTATTTTTACTTGAATTTTAGGAAAATCTCATTCATATCAAACAGAGATAACTGATTCTTCTCCCGTGTGTCGCCATTGTTGTGGTAAAACACAACCCCCCCATTTTTGACTTTTTCACTTCAAATAATGGGGACCCTTTCTATAAATTTTTGACTAAACGCCTTTTCATATTTTTATTTTATTTGATTATCCTACGCGATTGTTAATTTTTCATTTTCTTTGAATTCTTGTTTTGATTGCTTTGTTAGATTTAATTTTTTATAAGCCTCCCATTGACGCTTGTTTCGCCTCATTTGGTCAACTGGTTTAAAAATGGTACTCCTTTGAAGTCCCATCATTTATCTAAGTCTGGGTTAAAAATGCTATTTTTATTCTTTTTATTTATTTTCAGAGTAGCTGTAGTTTAGAAAAAATTAATATTAAAAAATATATATTATTAAAAAAAAAAAAAAATCGGATCCGTCGCAGATCGCAGATCGCAAATTTCAGATTCGTCGCAGATCGCAGATCGCAAATTTCAGAATCCGTCGCAGATCGCAGATCGCAAATTTCAGAATCCGTTGCAGATCGCAGATCACAAATTTCAGATTCGTCGCAGATCGCAGATCGCAGATTTCAGAATCCGTCGCAGATCGCAGATCGCAAATTTCAGAATCCGTCGCAGATCGCAGATCGCAAGATCGCAATTTCGCAATTTCGGATCCATCACAATTTTTAGAACATGCACATTTAAAAAACCCTGATCCAAGGTTCTTGCGATATGCGATGTGTTAAAAATTTTTAATATAAAGTTTGTTTTTTTTCTTTTTTTTTTCATCCCTTATGCCTCCCGTATCTCCACCTCACTCACCCTCACGTCATCCTCACCTCACACTCCACTCACCATATCCCTCCATAATCTCACGTGGATGAATTAATGGGTTTAGATTGATTTCAATGGTTTGTTTTATGGGTTTTAGGTTCGGATTGATTCCAATGGTTTGTAAATTAATTTTTATATTTTTTATATTATAATAATTATATTATAATTATAATGTTTATTATAATTTTAATATAATTTGAATTATAATATTAATCATATTTAAATTAACTTTTTCAAATCATTCGTATATTAATTTAATTTTGTAACTTAATTAATTTCTAAATTAGGTGATAATTAATTAGAATTAATTGTATGTATTATTTAGTTAATAATTAATTTAGAATTAATTATTAGATAATTAGAATCTAATTTAGGATTAAAATTCTAATTAAAAATTCTGATTTTTAGCCCAGCAAACAGAATTTCCAGATTTATGCCAGATTTGACTCATCAACTTTGGAAGCTCATAGATTGAGTTATACTTGACCAAATGAGGCCCAGGACGGCTCATTGGAAAGATAAAATCAAGGAGAACATTTCTGAGGAGGTTTCACTAACAGATTTGATGATTTATTGGCTCAAAAATCAGGCAGAAGATCAAGCTCTGAATTTCTAAAAATAAAATCAATTTTCTGAGTTTTGTTTTCTTCATTTTCATTTGCCCAGCCTCTTCTAATTGCATATTCATGCATCAATATTATCCTTGGTTAATTAAGATCGTTATGAGTATCAATAAGAAACTCAAATTTCCTTTTTATTTATTTAAATAGAATTTGATTGGATTTGTTTTAAATGTTAGAAATAATATTTGGATTTTATTGTTGCATCTTAATTCATTTTAATTTCTTTTTGCAGGAAAAAACAATAGAAGGGATATTGAGGAAAAAGATTTCAATCAATGAGAAAACTCCAACAATTAAAGATTGGAATTTTTGAGCAATTAAAGTTGGATTGGGCAGATTTTTCTTCAACAAACTCTCTTCTAAAAATACTTTTGGGAGGATTATAAATTGTAGATTGCAAAATGTAAAAAGGGGGCTGCTCTCCTCTGCAATTCCAGACTTCTAAAAGCATTTCTGTAATAGGGATTTAGAGTTGTAGATGGGGAGGAGAGAAGATTTCAGATCTGAACATTAATGAGGGTTTATTCTTTATATCTTGAATTATGCATGATGGGCAGAGTTTGCATTTCTGCAGCTCTAGTCTTCAAGCAGAAATTCAAGTAATGTAAAGTACTATTAGAGACCAGGATCAGAGAAGCAGATTCAATTAACTGGTATTTTTGGCATTTCTATATCAAATACCAGTTTCATTTTTATTTTAATAAAATTGTTGTTTCATTTTATTCATGTTTTGGCATTTCTGTTGATATGGATAATTTGTCTCAAATTGTTAAGTATCTCTATTCTTATAGATTTAACTCTGATTTTTGAGTAACGATTTTCTTAGAAATCTGTCTTACAAAACTGATTTTTTAAATAATAATATGTTGTGAATTTCTTCCACATATTATTGTTTAATTATTGGCTTGATTGATTTGATAATCAATATCATTTTTGTGAATTTCTTCCGGAGTGTTGTTGATTTATTATTTCAGTCAAATGGTCTCAATATAATATGTTTTGGTACTCACAAATGTGAGCTAAATTGAATTTCTTCGTTGGTTTGACATTAATTAAAAGCCAGACATATTTTAATCCTCATTACTTAATTATCTTGCTCTTAGTTGGGTTAGATTTTCATCTACCTGATTGAGATAGGATTTAGATTAGTTTCTTTTTGCTTGCATTATAGAATAAGTTTGCAATTAGATTAAATTTACATTCTTTTAAGTCCTCTTTTCAAAGAGGCAAAATCTTAGTTGTGGTTTGGCTGAACCCAAATCAGCTTAAGGGTCATTCTCTTGCCTGATCAGCAAGAAGAATTGATCTGATATCCCTGTCTATTGGTAGTTAACGATACATCGTAAACCAATAGCGATAGGGAAAAGGTAACTGGACCTAGTTAAACCAGTCGAAGCCACTATCATAAATGGAAAATGAGTTGTATTAAGGTCTGGACCGGGTGGTTATCCTCCAATGTTGTAGCAACGATTTTCGAGGCTTCAACAAGACCTCAAGCTACTCAATGAAGATCCCAACTTTGTGGAAGCTTACAGTAATGTTGGATGCCTGAAATTCTATAAAAAACTCCAACATTTTCATGCTCAAGTATCAAATTATTTTGCAGTAAATTTCATAGGCAAAAGTTAGAAGGTGGGGGTTATGAGTTTTACAATGTCACCTGACACAATTTCTCAAGCCATTGAGATACCAAGGGAGGGTGAAGAGTGGTTCAAGTCCACTAACTTCAGGATGTAGAATTGCGATGAATTTTTAAAACCATTTAACATTGGAGAAGACATGACATCTGGAATTCCATGAAGCTATATGAAAGAGAACTACTCAAAATTGTTTTTTGTGATTCAAAAGTAATTAATTGTGAGGGGAGATTTCATATGGTTTACCTGTACCATTTCAGGATTTTATTGCACTTTACTGGTAATAAATCCCTTTATTTTCCCTTTTTCTTGTTTAGGAGCTTAGGGAAAATGTCTAACAAGGTTGAGGATAGGGTAGAAAGAAGTGAGACCTCCATTTTTCACCATGGTGGGATTAAAATCCTGGTGTTCGAGGATTTGAATAAATTAAACAAAGAGTGTCATACCTTTATTTTCGTTAGTGGTTATGAGGTTGATTTAGTGACACCTAAGAAAACCCCAAAGTCAAAAACTACTCCTTCAAATAAAAATGACAAATGTGCAGCTGGGATAGAGGATGTCAATGAATAAGAGATAAATTCCATTATAGAGCCAATGGATATTGAAATAGAGCCTATAAAAGAGGTAGAAATCCCATAGCCTTCACCTATAAGCATCAACTAAAAGACCAGTAAGAAAGGCCACAAAAGGATAACCATAAGTCAAAAAAGTGGAAAGGGAAACCTTGAAGACATCCTTCAAGCTATAGATATTGAGGAGACTCCAGTGGTTAGAGCTGAAGATATCAAAGGTGAACAAAAGAAAAAGAAAGGTACAACTGCTAAAAATCTTGATTTTGGAGGAGAAGATGCAAGTTTCATTTTTCAACCAAGGAAACCACTCACTAGGTTGCAACTTGTAAAGGTTTTCATTGGAAATAAGAAGACAGGGGATAACGACAAAGGAAAGCATCCTATCAAAAAATATATTATTGATTTGGCTCTAGCAGTAGAGGAGATCATTGTGCAAAAGAAAGGTAAAGAGAAAAAGGTTGAGAAAATTGAAGTGTAGGTACTAAAAAATAAGTTGAAAGAGGCTAGAGAGGAGGTCATTGAGGCCAAATTAAAATTGCAGGAAGCCAAGGTAGACATAAATCTGATGGAAAATTTCAAAGAAAAATTAAATGAGTAGCTAAATCAATATGATGAATCATTAACCAATTCCAAGAAGCTGTTGAAAAGGACACTTTTTTTGAAATGGGTAGTGAAGCACACCAGAAATAGAAATTTATGCTTACAATCTTAAAGGAAGAAGTCAAGGGTCAGGTCAAAGAGCTAGAGGATCAAATGGAGATGATACAAGCAGAGTTAAAGAAAAGAGTCCTTAAAATCATAGTTATAAATGAACTTGAAGAGATTCAACCTGCTACTGGTAAAGGTGAAGTTCCCAAAGCTTAAAGAGTATACCTCATACATTTTTGACATTTTTTCAGCACTCAAAAATCAAAATTTCCAAATATAAAGGAAAAATTTTCAATAAAAGGGAAAATTTTGGGTTTTCTGCTAATTAGGCAATTTCGTAGTGAACCCTTGGCTTGAAGCCCAGACATCACTACAAAATCGCTCTAGGTGACGTTTTTCTTAAAATCATGGATAAAGTCAAAATAAAGGTGGGGGGGGATTGTATTTAGATCATTTGGTTCAACAAACATCTCCAAATCAGAAAATAAGGCTAACAGGTGGCATGGTGGGTGAAGTAAATTTGCTACAAAACCTCGCTATGAAATTGCCTTAATTCCACTGTTTTTGCAATGAGCAACATTTCGTAGAAATTTTGTGATTTGAAGGTTCATTGGAGATCAGCTAGCCACGTGGAGAGTTTAAAGAGTAATAGTGGAATATTCTAGTGGATTTTTAGTGTTCAACAAGGCTGTCTAATTCACCAACTTAACATAAAGACATTCATCAAATATCATCATACCATTTCCTTAAAGATAGGATGATTAGTTTCCAAATCTAGTGGTAGTATTTATGCCTTGATTATGGTTAGTTCCACTCAAGAACTTAACTATTTTTTATGCAATTATGCAGTCCTTTCAGTTAGTGAATGTAATAAATAAGTGGAAGAGTACTAGTAGGTCTCTAAGTCCTAAAGTCAATAGGTGTCATTATCATTCCCATGTATTTTTCTTCTCGTTAATATAGGTGTCAGCAAAGGTAGTTTGATGATCTAGCCATGTAGGCAGATCCATTGCAAGGTGAATAATTCCTATTAATTGGCAGAATTTCGAAGAATTCAGGGTTGGAGGATGTTATTCTACACTACTACTATTGTAAAGTTTTTTTTATCAGTAATATAAAATGGCTGCGTATTTCTTCTTAACGTAAGATTCATTTGTTGTTTTCATGAGAATTTATCCTATGTATACTACTATTTTTCTTTCAGTATCTTAATTTTTAATTAATCAAAATTCATGTACATCATGCTCTGACTTCCTTTAAACATTAAGCTATTGTATATTTGTGTGTGTTATCCTTTCCTCGAAACATCTACATGCCTTAGCTTCTGCAAGGAGAACCATGTCACTGAAGTTCCTAACACTTACTCCATAAGCCCAATGGTAGTAAAAACTATACATTTTTCACCTGCATACAAACACATTCAATGCAATATTACAAAGTTATCCATCTGATTGAATCATATTTGAACAAATCATAGTTACTTTTTGAGAGAGCGCTCTCAGGCTGAAAAGGCTAATTTTTAGTCAAAAGTTGGTTTGAAAGAGTTAATATATGTTTTCTTGTGGAGCAACCCATCTGTACCAAATTAATTATAACAATATTAACCATGAAATTACTTGTATTTGGTTACTAGTTCACAAATATAAGATTTTTAGAAATGCCTTTTAGCAAATTTTTTTCTATTTTTTAGAAGGGGTTAATGAGATCCATTTGACTTGATTCCACTTGGATTAGGTCATAATAATGTTAATTTTGATAACAAAATCCACCCCATTTCATTTTCTCTTGATTAGGTTAGGAATTTGATATATTAACAAGCTCACTAGTTCTTGAATTTCTAGATTTTAGAGTAGTAATTTTATGTTATTTTTTAGCACGTGAGAAGAAGGTATTTTGGAGTTATTCCACTTGGAATAGAGATGTAATACATAATAATTAATAATAAAAAAATTCACATCCCATTTTCATTTGATTTACTTAGTCATTCTTTGAGTTATTTCCAGAACAAGCTTGCCTATAACAAAAATAGAGTTGCTTGTAGCACTCTTGTAGCATGTGTAAAGTCGACTAGATTTGTTTCCAAAGGTTGGTTTTTGTTTCTTAAGCTTGAATCCTTACCCCTAGGACCTAAATACATGATTTAAGAGTAATAAAAACCACTTAAGACATTCATTTTCACAAATTAGATTAGGTATTTTTATTTGAATTCATGCTCTTAGGATTTCAATTACAAATTGTTGTTCTTTCCTAGGATTAATTTCTTTTCAAAGAAACACTTCCACTTCTGCAATTATTTTAGGCTTTGATTTCCTGACATTCCCTCCATTATTTTTGGTGCCGTTTTCAGGGAGGTTTCAAAGTATGCATTATTTTCTTCCCTAGTTGATTCATTTCTTTTCTTTCTGTAAAAAAAAAAAAACTGCATTAGGCTTATTTCATTTCAAAAAAGAAAATTGCATTGCATTAACATTCTTATTCAAAAAATATTTAAAAATACTTCTCCAATACCAAACCCCCCACCCCATTTTATCACATGGTGTATTAAGAACCAAATCACCTTCCACTTTTGCAGGTAGAAGAAGAAGAAATGGCATAGAATGTAGAAGAAATGGATGGAGATGATGACAATGAATAATATCCTATTGGGTTTCCCATTTAAGATATTGATATCAGCCTCCATATGAAGAGAATCCTTCCATATTTCCTTCCCAACTTCCATGGTACGTGGTGAGAAGATCCAGAAACCTTTCTCTTTGAATTTGAAATACTTTGTAGATCTTATGGCTACTTATCAGACATTCAAAAATTGAGATTTTTTCCTACAACATTGAAGGATAGAGATATTAAATGGTTCATGAGTTTGCGTACTAATTCGATCAGGTCATGGAATGGTATGCAAATTATATTTCTAGAAAAATATAAATACCAAGATCTTAGGGAAGAAATACTTAGAATGAATCGAAAATAAGATGAGAGCCTTGAGGATCTAATAGATAGGTTCATGTTTAATGTTAAGAGGGAAAAATTACAACATTTAGGATTTGACACACTAAAAACCCTCTTACTTAGAAAAATTAGGGATTGAGATTGATCTTGATCTCATGAGTATAGGAGATCTATACCAATTTTGATTTGAAGAATTTTGTGAAAAATTCAAGCGCATATTAAGAGGAAGGGAAAGAGTAAGTAAATCAACATTAACATCGTCAAGTCAATATGGACTTGGAAATTTGCTTGATAATATTAAAACATAAATTATTAGCAATTTAAGTGAACAGGTTAAAATATTAAGAATGGAAAATTAGCAAAAAGAAGATGTTGATATTTGTGTTATCCATGTAGAATCGTATGCTACTGAATATTTTCCATTATTAGCAAGGTTTAAGGGAGTTTACCAAGAAGACAATGGAGCAAGTCAATCACCACATAAGCTATGTTATGTAGCTCCAAGAAGATCCTGATAGCCTAGTCAACTTGATATGATGCAAGGACCTAATTCACAATTTCAAGTTGATTCACATCCATCTCAAAGTAATCAGAACACACTCTTTCCTTGGCATCTTTGACCATCTCAATCCCAAAACCAATCTTGGCAACAAGGTTGGCAAGAACCTTATGAAAGAAATCCACAATATCCTCAATCTCTTCCACAATGTCATCCATAACCAACTCCATGTTATCCTGACCATCCACCTCCACCACAACCACAACCTCAACCATATCCATCTCATATATCCACTCCCACTCAACTACCTGTACGACCCTTTCCAAACCCATACAATGAAGTATCTCAGCCCACTTACAATGCTAAGGTAAAATACTACCAAACATAACAACTTGATCTAAATGGTATGCATCTTAGTTCAAGAAAGGTATTACAAAATAGATATTTTCTTGATGTCATTAAAGGGAAACATCTAGAAGAAGAAGATTCAAATGAGGAGATCAAGGAATCATGGGTTGGACTTAATCAAGAGCAGACATCAGAATCAAATATTGATAAAATTCCCTCATGTTTACCATCATTTTCTACATGTGTTCAAGAGACTACTCAACAAAAAGAGGAAAATTTGAATGTCATAGTAGAAGAGGACATCCAAGATGATCCAAATCAGCAAGTGGACCAGGGGTATCACAACCATATTCAAATAGGGTTCCAGATAGTCATTAAGTTGTAGCAACACACTCTTCTTCAATAGTACTTGTTACCATCTCAGTCAAAGAAGTTGGTCCCTCATATTCGGGTACATATAAAATCATGTATTTCAAGTGTACACAAGATTTTATATGTCATCTTGATATGTACATGGCTCCATTGGAAGTATTCCTATACTTGAAAGAGATTTTGTTTTTTTAAGTAGAGTAGGATAGAAAAAATAAAAAAATGGAAAAAGAGAAAAAAGGAAAAAGAATAAAACCTCAAAGTGAAAACCTCTTTTGAGGCACTTGAGATTGGCTCATTGATTTAAAACCTTCATGAGGCTCTCAATGGGTTGGAAAAAATATAAAATGAGATAGACATAAAAGATCCTAGGTGAAAACTACCTTTGAGGCGCCTAGGAAGACCTACTAGTTAAAAAACTCATTGAGGCAACTAGTAGGCCTAAAAAAAAATAAAAGGAAAAAGTGAAAAATGAAAAGAGAACAATTTATTTGCTCCATGTGTATCTCTCTAATGAATGAAGGTGCTCTCCAACCTTTTCAAGTAGCAAAAAAATAAATTTGCACCAAAAGAAAAAGTTGGTCAAAACCCTAGTAAAAAAAAGTCAAACTTGGACTTCCTCCTCCTTTGTTGAGATGCTCCAAAATGACCTAGGTCATATCAATCCATCACTTTCATCCATTTCCAACATCCACCCATCATTTCAAATATTTTCTCATTCATTTTTCCTTGTTTTCTTGAAATGCTACAAGTAACCTTATTTTGCTACAAGCAACTCCTAGTTTTGAGAATAAAATTATTTTTATGATACCTTTAAAACCATGCATCCATTCTCTGACCTGTTACATGGAGAGATGAATATAGATGATGGTAACATGCTCAAGAAATTTCAGCACATTCTGGAGCACGGTTTGTGAGAAATCAACCTCCATCGCCTACAACCATTTTTATTTTTTTCTCAAGATTTGTGCATCCAATGGCCAAGATGTTTGATGGGGAGATTTATAAGGATGATAGTAATATGCTCAAAATTTTTCAGCTCAATATGATCCACTGTTTAAGAGCTATTCCTAAAACAACTCTTCTACAAGGGGGTTGTCTTGAAATAGTTTGTAGCGGAAAATTGTTTTATTATACTTCAAAAACCAGGCATCCATTTTCCGATCTATTTCAGGGGAAGATGCATATATATGATGGTAACACTCTCAAACCATTTCATAAATTTCTAGTGCATATTTTGTGAGCAATCGACCTCCATCACCTACAGTCATTTCTAATTTTTTTCGAGATTTGTGCATCCAATGGGCGAGATTTTTTATGGGGAAGTTCATAAGGATGATAGTAATATGCTCAAAATGTTTTATGTAAATCAGAGCTACCGTCTGAGATATATGCCTAAATTATGTATGCTACAAGAGGGTTGTCCTGAGCAGCCTGTACAATCACATCAAAACTCAACATCAAGAAGACTTGTACAAAAAAAAATTCATCAGCTACATCATGAACATCATGAACATCTCAGCAGCAGCATTTAAGTAAGGGATGTGAAGCAATAGAAAAAACAAAAAAATAAACCCTATAAGACCTCTAGATTCAAGGCTATTAGAAATAGGACATCCAACGAACTATCACATGCAGCTTCAGTAGCAGCTTTAGAACCACCAAAGATAGCTTCAATAGCCAATCAACAACTTCAATATCACCTGCAAAAAATCAAGGGTAAGGATCAGGTATGCAATCATCTAAAATTTTCTTCGAATCTATTCTAGCTAAATAAAACATTAAAATTGTGAGAAGGAAAATTTTTTTAAAGCCAAAATTAGTAGCAGAGCAACCTCGGCCTTATCTAGTAGTTAGCTTCACTTTTCCACCAAGACACACACACATGTGAGAGAGGAACAATACAAAAGTGAAGAGGACTTAAAATTGGGTAGTAAGCAGTCAGTTGTGATGGAAGACAAGGAGTTCCAAGGGGTAACTTAGGGTGAACTAAGTTAATGGAAAAATAACACTGAGTTTATTTTGCATACATTGAAAAAAATGAAAAATAAAAAATAAAAAATAAAAAAGAGAAAAAAATTGAAAAAAAAAGAAAGAAAATTTTGAAAAAATAAAAAATAAAATAAAAGGGGGACCCACCACCTTTGAACATGTGAAATACAATTTCTATAGGTGAAATATAATTTCTAGAGTCTAAATAGGGTTGCTAAAGGAAAAAAAAAATATTTTTTACAGGAAAGACAAAGGAAAAATTTTGTTGATCAAAGGTGGATTTCCTTCTCTCTTCTCTCTCTCCCGTTCTTACACACTCCATGAACCACTCCAGCATACACCCATTCATTCATCACACCGCTCAGATAAGAAAAAAATTCATTTTTTATCCTAACTGTAATTGCCACAAGCAAATCTAGGAGCTACAGGATTCCTAAAAATGACTACTGTGGTTATTCCGAGTTTCACTTCTGAAAAGATACAAGATTCCTGTAGCACTACAGGAAAATCCTATAAATGCTACAAGAAACTCACTCATGAAGGAAAAATATATATCAAGGATTTCTAAACTTTAAGGAGACCATGATAATTTATGTTTTTCCTATACCTACCATTCCCAAACCCTTATTTCACTCCATGCATAGGGATTCACTCTCTCAACCCTATGTTGCACCACTAGCAGCTAGATCATTTGAAACTTGTCATGAGGCCTCTCCACTCACCTATCCAGCACTCCACTCATCCCATGACTCCATTCATAGCTTCCACAAACAACATACCTCCATTTATAAGCAAGATGAAGCAAGACAAAAAAAGAAGAAGGATGTTATAAGAATTGGAAAGTTTCTTGTAGCAAATCTGTGTGGCACAAGAAGGCCAAAATATGAAGAAAAGTTGATGAATATGGCTTTAAAGGACCACTAGAAGACTCCAGGAGGATGAAAATGCCAACAAAGGCACCTGAGGACCTCCATGCAGCAACTGCAAGAATAAATGCAAATAGAAGTGTGGCAAGAAGATCAGCAGGAGGAGAAACACATGGACCAATAAACAGAGAATGAAATAGGTTGAAAAACCACAAGGAAAGGAGGATGAATAGGTTGCTCAAAGGATGAGAAACGATTTCAGTAGGGGGTATGACGGGCCTCTAAATTAGACATAAATTAAGGTCTGTCTAACCTTTCTTAGGCACATAAAATATATATTAAATATCTCCTTCTAAACTTAATAATGTTTTCTTTATGCTTTAATATGTTCTTAGGAAGGTGTAAAGATAATTTTATATTTGTGCCTAATATTATTTATTTTTGTAGAATATTGTCAGAATATTAGGAAGTTTATGAAGATTTGGAGAAGGAGATAATTTAGGGACTTGCTCCCTACTACTAGAGGATCAAGATTCAAGAATAAATGAACAAAATATCATGAAATAATTTAGAAATTCTAGAGAGATTCTAGAACTCCGATGATTGAGAAAATCTAGGAATGTGTTCCTTGTCATTTACTGCAAACTCCTAATTTTGGGAACCAAATCCACTAATTGAGGGATTTTGGAAGGGAAATATTACTCCTTTCAAGGAAAATTCTTCCCCATCATTTTGTACAAGTACTAATTATTATTGTGGAGGAACTTGTTTCCTGAGAGCTCCACTTTCTTCTCTTGCATGAATGTACTTGGATTGATTCGAATAATGAATATCGGCAACATTTTTATTTTCTAAGGCTTGGCTTCTTCCATAGGACTCTGAGCCTCCTTGGTTTTTTCCATCCTAGGATCCTCAAAGCCCTCTTGCACAATTTCTTTATGTTATTTTCACTTCTTATTCACATGCATCTCTTATTTCTGTTTTCCATATTTCTGTATTTAGTATTTTTTATTATCTTGTTGTAGGATTGAGTTAGATGATTTAAGTGAGTTATTTTTTAGGTTTATTATAGGCTAAAAATAATTATCCATATTTAGAATAATTTTTGAAGGTCATATTAATCATGAAGCTACTTGGATTTGGTTACTAGTTCATGAATATAAGATTTCTCGAAATACCTTGTAGCGAAATAATAGTAAAGTTTTTCTATTTTTTAGAAGGGTTTAATGAGATCCATTTGAATTTATTCCACTTGTATTAGGTCATAATGATGTTAAATTTGATAAAAAAATCACCCCATTTCATTTTCACTTGATTAGGTTAGGGATTTGATTGATTAAGTAGCTTACCAATTCTTGAATTTTCATATTTTAGAGTAGTAATCTTCTGTTATTTTTTATCAGATGTGAAAAGGGGTATTTTGGAGTGATTCCATTTGTAATGGAGACCTAAGAAATCATATTTAATAACAAAATTTAACGCATCCTATTTTTATTTTATTTTCTTAGTCATTTGGTGAGTTATTTCCAGAACAGACTTGCTTGTAGCAAAAAGAGAGTTTCCTGAAGCACTCTTGTAGCATGTGTAAACTCGACCAAATTTACTCCCAAAGGTTTATTTTTGTCTCCTAAGCTTGAATACTGACCCATAGGACCTAAATACATGATTGAGGAAGAATAAACACCACTTAGGACATTCATTTTCACAAATTATATTAGGTATTTTTATTTGAATTCATGCTCTTAGGATTTCAATTACAAATTGTTGTTCTTTCCTAGGATTAATTTATTTTCAAAGAAGCACTTCCACTTCTACAATTAGTTTAGGCTTTGATTTCATGAAATTCCCTCCATCAAATCATATCAACAAAAGGATGCATTGTATGCTACACATATAGTGCCGATATCTCTTAAGTTTTTATGAACCCCGGGTTGATAATTAAAGTTGGTAGCCTTGGTAGTTGGAGAATTCTTGTTGCTATACCAAGGCTCGTCAGCTTGCTTGAGGGACACTTGTCTGTATGGTTGTAGCCATAAAAATACCTAGTCTCCTAACTCAAAACCTCTCTCGCTGCGATGTTAATTTACCTCCTGTTTCATCCGATTTTGTGCCATATTTAGGTTATTCTATAAGAGTTGGAGAACTTGTTATTGATGCTCGATGTGATATTCCACTTCTTGAACCTTATAATGTTCTATTAAATATGATGTGATGGATGATGTATGATATCCATAAATGGGGTCATTTTTTATGCATTGTGGAAGGAAGTGATACACCACCATTTAGCCAGAGGTAACTACTTGAACCATTGTGTTTGTTTATCAGATACAAAAAAACAAAGATATACATCCAAAAATTCATTCACTATCTCAGTTTTCCCATCATATTGTGGATGATAAGATGAGCTATGGGCTATTTTAGTACCCAAATAAGAAAATAATTTTGTCCAAAAAATTTGAGTGAAAATGGGATCTCTTTCGCTTACAGTAATCTTTGGGTTTCCATGTAGTGTTTGAATTGTTTCTATAAATGCAGTAGCAACTGTACTAACTTTAAATGGATGAGATAATGCACAAAAGTGTGCATACTTGGTAATTCTATCAACTACCGCCATGATGACACTCTTTCCTTTGGACTTAGGTAAACCTTTGATAAAATCCATTGAAACCTCCTCCCAACATTGACTTGGAATTGGTAAAGGTTGTAGTAGACTCGAGGTCTTAATTGTCTCAACTTTATTTTTCTGGAAAACCAAACATTTTGCGACAAACTTTTGAGTACCAAATTTAAGGCCATCCCAAAAAAAATATTTCTTCACCATGTGGTAGGTTTTAAAAATCCCTAGTGTCCTCCTACGGGAGAGGTGTGCTATTCCAAAAGAATATTTTGTTAGGGTTTACCTTAACACCATCCTGAGATACAATATGACCCAGATATTCCACCTCTTGTACTCCAAAGAAAAATTTGGAGGTTTTTGCATATAATTGTTTCTCCTCCAATATTTTGAGCACCATGTCAACATGTTGAACATGATACTTCCAAGACCTATTGTAGATTAGTATATCATCAAGAAATACTAACACAAATTTTGTAAGGAAGGGTTTAAAAATGAAATTCATCAATCCTTGAAATGTAGAAGGTGTATTGGTAAGGCCAAAATGCATGACCAAAAATTCATAATGACCCTCATGAGTTCGAAATGTTGTTTTCGGAATATATTCAGTCATCATTCTATTTTGATGATATCCTGAATGAAGACCCAACTTGGTAAAATAAATTGCTCCATGTAATTCATCCAATAATTCATCCAATAATTCATCAATCACAGGAATGGGAAATTATCTTTAATAGTGAGCTCATTTAGCTCCCTATAATTCAGACACATGTTCCATGATCCATCCTTCTTGTGCACCAATACTACTAGAGCAGTGAAAGAACTTTGACTAGGTTGAATTATACCAAGCCCTAATATTTTTGCAATCATATGTTCAATTTCGATATTTTGGACATAAGAATATATTTAAGGCCTAATGTTTGGAGGAACACTTTCTGGAATCAAATGAATAACATGATCATGATCACAAATGGGTGGGAGTCTTTTGTGAGTTTCAAACATCTTGGAATTAATGTCCAATATTTTTTTGGAGATATGGAGAAATAGATGATTTTGATTTTGGAACTTCTAGTGAGCATAATTTTGAAATTACGTCTCTTTGTTATTTATTCATAATATTTTTCATGACATTATAGCTTATTATCTTTCCTAGCTTCCCTGCAATACTCCATAATTAAAATTACTTTCCTTTCAAAAAAAATTCAAGAAAAATTCTTGAAAATTAAAATCTATTGTCCTGAAAGATTGTAACCATCAGGGAACACCACCCGGTTAGGGACTTTAAAACCATCCCTTTTCTATTTGGAATGGTGGCTCTGACTGGATTTTTGGGACCAATGTCTCAATTTTAATAGTTGGTGTGAATGGATGATCTTATCTCTAAGTGGGGATCGATAGATGGAAAAATAGGCAAGCTTTTAATAAACATTAAATCTCTCTCTCTCTCTCTCTCTCTCTCTCTCTCTCTCTCTCTCTCTCTATATATATATATATATATATATATATATATATATATATATATATATATATGTATGTATCCCGAGATGAAATTTTTCTCTGTGGGATATACAAAATAATATTTCAGTGGATGCAAATAAATATCATACATTCACTTAGAGATATCAAAAAAATTAAGATAACTGATTAGTTAAGAATTTAATTAAATCAATTTAATGAAGCTTATATCACAACTTTTAAAAAATGCATGTATTTCATATAGACATAAATGATAACAGCATAGCAAGTTCAAAATTGAATTGATGTCAAAATTTATTCAAACAAATATATAAAAAAAAAACATCATAAGATCAATGAACTATTTCTCATTTGAAACTCAAATTAAACATATAAGATAAAAGTACCATATATATATTTACTCCTCATCTAAGAAATAACTCTTGGTCCAGACCTTTCTATTCAGAAAATTTTAAGAGTACATAAGTGAAACATTACTAAAGTCTTCTTTTCAAAATTTCAGGACCCCTTCTTAAAAGACATTAAGGGGTTTAAATATAAAACTAATAAGTCTTAAAATAGTAATTACAATAAAAACTGAGAAGGTTTCAAACAACCCTCCTTAAATCACGATTAAAATTTATTTTGTTCTCGTCATGAGTTTCCTATACTACCTTTTCTCCACTTGGAATCATTTCTTGTATCAACTTTTTCAAACCTTCCTTCAAACCTTCCATGTATGCTTTTAGATTATTCTTGATGTCTTCCATGTTGTCTCTCCTTTTTTCATATATCATAGCTTCCATGTCATCCATATTAACTTCCATGCCATTATTCAACCCATTCATCTTAGCTTCCATGCCTTTCTTCAAACCATCCATATTAGTTTCCACGTCTTTCTTCAAACCATCCATCTTAGCTTCCATGCCTTTCTTCAAAACTTCCATTTCATTTTTTGTTGCTCTTTGCGAGAGAGAAATTTGGTCGACTTGGTCTTGTAATTTTGATATATGATGTTGCACTTCTTCCTCTTCATGAGTCATAGTAGAGCCTTCTGGGGGCTTAATGGGTGTTGAATTCTTTTAAGGGGCCATTTTAGAACCCAAGATGTATATCTATGCTTCAATATGCCCTTGGAATCACTTCAAACTGATTTTTAAAACAAGACTTATGCAATTTGAAAAAAAAATACACGCCTTTTTATTTCTTTTGAGGAGCTCGATATTGAAACTGATGTATCTCTGGAATTTTAGATTCTCAATATTCTATATTCAGCCCTTTAGTATCCCTCTCAATCTTCTTTCCAATGCCGTTGGCCTGGTCTGATTTGAATTTTTCAAGGCAAAGTTATGCCTACTCTCCCACAATGACTTAATTATGGACTGATTTAGTAGCGTGAACTTGTATGGCGTGCCACGTGTCACTGTTTCCTCCTTTTGCTCTAAAATTGATATACAGTCAACTACATTCCATGCACTCTTGTCCACTTTTTACAGAATTCCAATCCGATGCTTAGAGAGAGTTATGAAAATTTTTCAAAAGTCACCTATTTGAGAGGAAATTCGAGATCCTGCAAAAGCCCTAACTTCCACAGGTTATATCTCCAAAAATATTGCGAACCAAGATCCAAAATTTGTATATGACGTTCATCAAAATTTATTCACAATTGGGTTTTTTTTAAGCTTTTGAACCTTCATAGAAAAAAATTATAGAGAAAATTCCACGATGACATATGTTATCACTATAAAAAATCTCTGAAACTTGGTTAGTTACATTTTTTCCTAAGTCCTAGTGTTAGATAGGGTTAGAGTCATTTTGATATTTTTCAAGGTCTAGATAATGGTTAAAGGTCTCATACCATCATTAAACATTGTTTATTAACCTCACTTCACTCTTCACAAGTCTCATGCCATGTTTTAAAACCCATTTGTAAAGTCTGTTTCGAAAATTTGATTGAATAAGCCCAGAAACTGCGTTTTCGTAGCGCGCTTAGTGTAAAAATCCCATTTTCTACTACGAAAATGTTGGTGAATTCATAGCGCAAAAACCAGAATTTGCACACCATGCGCTACGAAATCGGGAATTCGCAGATTTGTCTTTGAGCTGTCAAATATGTAAAACACAGTTAAAATTTCCATCATTGGGTGTCTTTCATGAGTTTTCCTCCATGCATGCAACCATTCTTTGTCATCATTAGAGATCATTTGTCATAAATTAGAGGTCAGTCATTTTTGGTCCTTTCAAATTTCAAACAGTTGGCCGTTTCATTTGTCTCATGCAAGAAAACACTGCATGCATTCTTAAGTGTTGAAAGAAATAATTCATGGTGATATTCCTAGTTATCAAGCGAGGTTGTATTTCTTATCCAGCGAGGCTATGTTGTTTCATTTCTAATTGAGACAGAGGTAATATTTCAAGTGAGGTAGAACTGATTCAAATTCAGGTTATATTATCCATTACTGTGAAACCTGAGTTCTTATCAAGCGAGGTTGTTAACTTTTCAAATGAGGCAGAACTGAATAAAATTAAGCGAGGCTGAATTTGTTTCCTGAGTGAAACAGTCTATTCAACAGGAGACTCAGATTGTTAATTTGTTGAAGACACAGGGTTTTTAGAAGGGTTTATTGCAGATTTCTAAAGATATAGGTTTCAAGAGGAAAATGGTTGAGGAGAGAAGAAGCCATAGGTCAGGTCATTACTGAAGGAATAAACCTGAAGGTGTTTAAGCCCTTACAAAAGATAAGTCTGTCGAAGTAACTTTTAAAAAAGTTGGATGTTGGAGGTTTTGTGAAAAGTTCCAGGAGGGCACACTCAAGTTACCAAGGAGTTTGCCATAAATTTCATAGGATCAAATTCAAATAATGGGTTCCTAAATGTACCAATTTCCCCTAAAGTAATATCAGCTATAACAGAAATCCCAAGAGGTGAAGACAGGTGGTTTAAAAATTTCAAATTTGATATGCGACCATGTAAGATCTTTTTGAAAACAGAATTTTCAGAGGTTTAATTGAACAAGGCTATGCCAAGGAGTTATGTCAGAGAAAAAATTTCCAATCTGCTCTACAATATTCAGAGATACTTCACTTGTGAGGGTAGATATCATAAGGTATACACCTACCATTTTAAACTCTTGCTTCATTTCACAGGGATAATATCATTAGATTTACCTTTTTATCTCTTCAGAAGCTTGGATAAGATGTCTGATAAGGTACAAATGAAATTTGAATCATTTGAAACCTTCTTATTTCACCATGGCTTATTTAAACTAATAGTCTTACATGAGCTAAAAAAGGCAAATAGAGATTGGGAAGAATTTCTCTTTTTGAGTAGAATTGGAATAGAAAGAACAACTACCAGCCCACAAGCTAAAACCCCATCAAATATTGTTGGTCCTGTGGAAACAAAGTCTAAAATATTTGTTAAACTTAAACCCAGGAAACAGGTGAAAGAACCAATGATCATCGAATATCCAAGAGAATCCTAAGTCTATACAGAAGAAGAAAACCCTGGTTGAGGAAAAAATTTTAGAAAAGTCAACTAGCAAAGAAAATCCAAAGAAGTTGACTAAAAGTCAGAGGTTAAAAGAAAAGGGTAAGGCTGTAGTTGTAGAGGGGACAAGAGGCATCTTTAATGACATACTTCAGTCTATTAACATACAGGAATCTCTCCTAGTGCAAGCAGACTTCATCAAATTAGATACAGGTGCGAGCAAATTGAAAAAATTGAGGACATCTAAAAAGTTAGAATTTGAAGAAGAGGTGGCAGAGTTTATTTTTAAACCCAGAAGACCCTCAACGAGGAAATATAATAAGCTTAAATATTCATATTTGGTGATAGATCAAATAGGGAAAGAAAGTGCTACTATTTTTTAAGAAACTACAAATGCATCATTTGCAATGCCTGAAGAAGATAGAAACAGGGTTTTCAAGGCTCAAAAGGAAAAAAGAAGCTATGAAGAGGTAAAGAATAAAATCAAGCTTGCAAATAATGAAATTGAGAAATTTAAGAAAATAGAAATAATATATGCTGAAGAGAAAGTCAAGTTTGAAAGGATGAAAGGGCTGTGGGAGCTTGAGAAAAATCCAAATCCTGAACTGATTGACAGTCAAGCTCAGTTTTTCATTCAGGCCCTACCTGCAATCAAGGAAGCCAAGTTCATCAAGATGGTTAACATAAAACTGAGGGCTAATAATAGAAGGCTCAAGAGGAGAATTGAAGTTTTAGAGATACAGTTAAATCAGTTTGGAGATGAGCTACAACATAAATAGTAAGTTTCATCTTTGAAATAAACTTTGAAGGTTATATAGTAATGCTCCATTTTTTAAATTGCTCAAGGTTGATGGTTATTGTTATAGGAATGGATCTACACCTGAATACTAAGTTTTAAATGTTTCTGACTTGAAATTCTGAGGAAAAAACTAAGAAACATGAAGACTCAACAGTTTCGTAGCGCGCTACAAAACTGCTGTAGGATTCAGTTTTGTGAATTTTTGTAAATTTCAAAGAAGAAATGGTTCAGTTTTGAAGCCTTGATGCTGATGAGAGGTATATATTGAATATAAATGAATATTCAAAGGGTTTTGGCACATTTAATTGGAGTCTAAAGCATGTTTTTAAAAAGAAAGGTCTGCACTATGAAAACATAGACAGTTTCGTAGCACAGCATTATGGCAGCTTCCACATCATTTTTGAAAAGTTGACATATACACAAATGGAAGGTCAAATCTCTATGAAGACTTTAAGAAATTTGGCACGTGTTTTGAGTTCAAATTATGCAGAAAATGGTTCGAATTGGTATTAATGAAGCACTCAGCTACTATATAGAAAGCATTATCCTATTTTGTAGGGACAGATAAGGAAGAGATAAAGGGGTTCTAAAAACAAGAATATAGACATGATCATGGTCAAAGACTAGAATATGCAGCTGTCAAGTGTTGTTTTAAGTATTTAGATAAGGTTGTTATGTTTTAATAACTGATTTTTTAGTCCTAATTGTATTAGGAGTCTAAACAGATAGTTTAACTGTCAGTTGTAAATGTAGTTTGTTTTATGAAAAGTGTTAGGTGTAAAATTTCAAATTCTCCTCAAAGGATTGGAGAGAATCCTAATATGTAATGAATACTCTATAATAGGGAGGAAATCGAATAGCATGAGGTTGGAATTTTGCTGGAACAAGTATATTATCTGGTACTATCTGCAACTCTATTTTTATCTTAATACAATGGTATCAGTTTTTTACTCAAGATTCAGAAAAGGTTATGGATGATTGATGTTGTTATGTTTCTCCTTTATCTTTTAATTGCAGTGGCATGAGTGTATGTTACTTAGAACTCACTGTGAAGGTGCTCTAACTTCCTTCATATATTCATGGACTATGTGACCTACTGTTTTATTATTTTACTGATGCATCTAAGTGTTAATATGCCCTAACTTCCATATGAATTTGATATCCATGTTTAGTAAAAACATAAAGTGACCCCATAAGCCCAATGGATGCTTGTTTATTGTAGTACAACCAAGTACTAAATTTAATACATTTACTCACAGAGTTAGCTATCTGACTTTTATTTGAAAATCATAAAAACTTTGAGAGAGCCCTCTGAGGCTGAGGAGGCTAAGTCTCAGCTAAAAGCCTGGTTTGAAATAGTTACTCAAGGTCTCTTTGATTAGTAGCCTATCAGGGCCTAATTTTGATATAACATTTTGGTGTGTCTGCCAGGAGCCTGAAGATTATTCATTCCTGAAATCAAGAAGCTGAACTTCTGAAGGTAGCAGGAGCTCAGAAAGTTTTTCAAGGTTGCAATCTACCTTGGTGACCTGATATATTTTTCAAAGTTTAAAGGTGGCTTCGAGAAAGAGATACACATGGAGCAATCCTGATCCTAATCCACCTACCCCTGTGGAAAATCCAAACACAATTTCAAAAGGTCAAAGAATTTCAGAAATATCAGGTACTCCATCTCATTCGAAATCTTTGTCCTATGAATTATTGAGAAGTCCTGAAGATAAAAAAGTTGATGACAAGATTCATGAAGTGATTTTTAGATCATAAAGTGAAAAAGAACTCATTGACATTATCCTAGACTTACAAAAAAGAGGAATTGACACTTCATCCTTAATTACACAAGAAGACAAGGAAGAATTTTGGAAAGCTGTTACCTTTGAATTACAGTTAGAAAAATATTTTTTAGATAAACTCAAATAACTTAATCTTTTTTAAGTCTTGTTGAATTCCAACGCTGGTTTACCCCTTCCAAATTTGAGCTCTATTGTCAGTGGCCTACAAAAACCAAGCAATCCCCCTCATATTAGTTCTTCATCTTCTTTTATTGTCCCTCCTCAAACTACTGTTCATCCTCCAGTCATGGTTGTCCCTGCTAGGTATGCACCTCTTGTACTTCTTGTTGTTTTACATGACCTTCCTAGTAAATATGCTGCTAGGATTCCTACTTGAGGAAGTGATGAACATATTACTGCAAAAGAAAATGTAGATAAATTCAATTATTTTACTGATAGAGAAGAAGTGGATGATGAAGATGTGAAGTTAAGACTATTTGCACAGAGTTTTATTGGTGAAGTCAGAAAATGGTTTAAAGCTCTTACACTAGGAAACATTAGAACTTGGAATGATTTTGAAGACAAATTTCTTAGAAAATGGGGTAATAGAAAAAATCCAGTCCAAGCACTCACTGAATACAATAGCCTTAGAAGAGCAGTAGATGAATCTGTCCAAAATTTTTCAAAAAGATTCAATAAAGTTTTTGACTCAATTCCAGCCCATTTGAAACCTCCTGAAGCTTTAGCACAAATGAGGTATGCTGAAGCATTTGACTATGACCTTTCTATCCTATTGAGGGAGAGAGAGTCACCTACACTTTCTGAAATGAAAAATGATGCAGTTAAGGTAGAGGTAAACATGGTAGCTGCCAAAAGTCAAAAATGGGAAAAAATAAATTGAAAGGAGAGGAGAAACCTTCCACTTAAACTTCTGAAGACCAATTTGATTCAACGATGAAAACCATGGAGAATTTGATGGATAGGTTAGCTCTTGGTAACACTTCAGCTCCTCCCATGCACCATGAACCTCAATTCAGAAATCCACAATTTAGGAGACCTCAAAATCAGCAAAGGCCAAGAGAGAATAGAAATCAACAAGCTGACCCTCCAGTGAGACCTCCTTTTAAGTATAAATTGGTAGATGATGAAGATGAGCCTGAGATTCCTGAAGATTCTATCCATTGTCTTGACGAAGAAATGTCAGGAATTTTCTTGACTAAAGAAGAGCATGATGAATTAGATTTGGCTAATCAGGGAGAAGAACCATAAGATTATTTTAAAGGGTATCAACATGCTATTTTTGAGATGAAAAAGTAATATAATCTCATAAATAGAAATGTACCTATCATTGCAAGCAAAGCAGAGCCCAGGAAATATGCTTCAAAATATGCTAAAGCTAAAAATGATACCCCAAAGATGGCTGAAGGTAAAAATGACACTACACTTGGTAAGAAAGATACTCAACTTCCTCCTCTTGTTAAAGATGCTGAAAAATATGTTTCTGTTTTCAACCTTGAGAATGAAATTTCAAAGATTAAGATATCAGTTCCTTTCATTGAGATTATTAAGGTGAATGAATATAGAAGCAAGATAGTCAAGATGTTGAATTCACAACCAAGGGTTGCTGATATATTAAATGTTCAAGAAGATAATCCTACTATATATTTGGGTCCAAGGTTAGAAGATGATCAAAATGAAGAGTTTCTTCCTTTATATGTAAGCATTAGTATTCATGATATGACTTTGCATAATTCTATGTTAGATTCAGGAGCCTCTCATAACCTCATGCCCAAGGAAATCATGGAAAGAATGGGATTACAAATCACAAGACCATATAAGGATTTGTTTTCCTTCAATTCTAAGAGGTTTCAATGTATTGGTCTAATCAAGGATGTTGTTGTTGGCCTAACACAAATTCCAGCAAAGATAATTGTGATGGAAATTGTTGTAGCTGATGTTCCACCAAAATTTGGCATGCTTTTGTCAAAAAAATCAAAGGTACAATGCAGATGGATCTCTCCTACACCACTATTCTTGTTTTTGGTGAGCAAAGGAGGTTGTATCGAGAGACTAGAATGGCATACATGGTAAGTAGCAAGGATAAACCTCAAAATTTTCTTATTTATTAATTTGATACTGAACTTGGATCTTCCATTATTTTCAATGAATCAACTGATAATGTTGAGGAAGAAATAAGAGCAGAAAATCAGCATTCAGAAAATTAGCAATCAGAAAATCAGCATGCAGAAAATTGACAAGTGAATGAAGAAAATGTGGAGGAATGGTGGTCATTGTACTTTGATGGATCAGCAGGAAAGGAAGGGGTAGGAGTAGGGATTTTGATTACAAATCCAAATGATGGGAGTAACTTTTACTCTTACAAACTGAATTTTGATTGCACAAACAACATGGCTGAATATGAATCTCTGATTTTGGGTCTAGATGTTTTGAAAAGAATGAAGGCTCGAAATATTTTTTTTTTTGGAAATTTTGAATTGGTTATTAGACAAGTGGAAGGTGTCTATCAAATGAAGGATGTAAGGATGACAGCTTATAGAAATTTAGTTTTAGACATGTTGGAAAACTTTCGGTCTTATTCCTTTATAGTCAAAACTAGAGATCAGAATTCTATTGTTGACTGTCTTTCTATCTCCGCAAGTCTTTTCATCATTTCCATGCATTCAAATGAGAAATATGAGATTGAAGTTCATCATAGGCCAGCCATACTGGACAATATCATAAATTGGCAAGTTTTTGAAGACGATAAACAGGTAAAGAATTTTATAGAGCCGAAAGAGGAGTTTGAAAGTACACATGTACATCAGAAAAATATGTTTGTTGAGACTAAAGAAAATTCTAAAGTTTTAAAATTGAATAATAATGCAATACCAAAGCGTCTTATTCCTCTTGAGAAGCTTTTTGATCAAAATGATGTATTTAAATCGCTAAAATTACAAGCTGATGAAGAGGAAGTGGAAATTTGTAATCTTGGTGCATTAGCTTTGCCTAAAATGATAAAAATTTCAAAGTTTATTTCAAATGATATGAAATTCAAATATATTGAGATGATGAAGAATTTCATTGATGTTTTTGCTTGGAACTATGCCAATCTAAAAAGTTATGATCCATCAATTATTCAGCATACTATTCCTATCAAGGAAAATGAGAAGCCTTTCAAGTAGAAATGGAGGAGAATTAATCCTCTTCTCATGCCATTGATTGAGAAAGAGATCAAGAAAATTTTTGATGCAAAGATCATTGTCCCAATCAGATTTTCAAATTGGCTTGCAAACTTAGTTTCAATAAGGAAGAAGAGTGGAGAAATCAGAATTTGTATTGACTTCAAAAATTTGAATAAGGCTTCACTAAAGGATAAGTATCCTCTTCATAAGATGGATTCAATTCTACAAAATATCGTTGGTTCAAAAAGGATGTCTATGCTTGATGGTTTCTTAGGTTATAATCAGATTCTTGTGCATCCAGATGATCAAGAAAAAATAGCTTTCACAACACCATGGGGTATATTCATGTACGCCAAAATGCCTTTTGGTCTCATGAATGCGGGAGCCACTTTCCAAAGAGGAATGGACATTAATTTTTCTGAAGAGAAGGATAAATCAGTGGTTTTCTATCTTGATGATATTAAAATTTACTGAAAGAAATAAGAAGATCATTTGAAACATCTAGAAAAAATTATGCTGAAATGTAGAAGGTTTGGTATCTCTCTTAATCCTACTAAAAGCATTTTTTCTTTGACATCGGGAAAATTACTTGGTCATATTATTTCTGAAGAAGGAATTAGGATTGATCCTAATAGAGTCAATGCAATTCAAAAGGTAGATTTGCCAAGAAGTAGGAAAGAGATTCAATCTTTTCTTGGGAAAGTGAATTTGTTAGACGTTTCATTCCTAACTTTCCTGAGATTGTCAAAGATATAACAAGGATGTTGAAGAAAGGAGTTGACATTAAATGGACAGCTGAAGCAAAGAAATATTTTGAATAAATTAAGAAGGCACTCACACAAGCACCAGTACTCATAAGTCCAAATTTTTCCAAAGAATTTCTGGTTTTTACATTTTCTTCAAAAACACAATTGCTGGAGTTTTGCTACAAAAAGGAAAGCAAGGTATTGAAAAACCTATTTCTTTCTTTAGTATGCCATTAGAAAATTCTGAGCTAAAGTATAATATTCTTGAGAGGCAAGCCTATGCTTTGGTGAAAGCTATAAAAAATTTCAGAATTTATATTTTGCATTCGCACATCATAGCATATGTTCCAAGTGCTGTAATAAAAGACATTATAACTCAGGCAGATCCGAATGGCAAGAGGGGAAAATGGATCACCAAACTAATAGAATATGATATAGACATCAAGCCAACCAAGTTGGTGAAAGGACAAGGCTTGGAAAAACTAATGACTCAGTCAAATCTGGATTGTCTTGACATAAATCTGAATGTAGAAATATCAAAAATTTCTGAAAATGAAGAAGAGTTGGTCCAAATTCATGAGAAATTTCTTACTTCAGAGTGGTACAAACATGTGGTTTTTTTTATATAGCATAATAAAGCTCCTTCTGGTCTAACAAATTCCAAAGCAAGGTTTGTTAAGCTGAAATCATCGAGATATTTTGTTTATGATAGCAATCTGTTTTGGAAAGATGTAGGAGGAATTTTGTTGAATTTTTTGCTTGAAGAGGAGGCTGAAAAGATAACTGATGAGTTCCATAAAGGTGATTGCAGAGGAAATCATTATTGGAAAGCTACAAAAAATAAGATCCTAAGAGCTGGATACTTTTGGCCAACTATGTTTAAAGACATTTGCAAAAATATTGTTGCATGTCATGAGTGTCAAATTTTTGAAGGAAGAAGAAAGCTTGTACTTCTACCTTTGGTTCCTATCTATGTTGAAGCTCCATTTCAGCAAAGGGGGTTAGAATTTATTGGTGAAATACATCCATCTTCATCAAGGCAACATCGATGGATTCTTACAGCAATGGACTACTTCACCAAATGGATAGAAGCGATACCAACCAGGCAAGTTAATGACTCTGTAATTATTTATTTCTTAGAGAATAATACATTGTCAAGGTTTGACTGTCCCATGAAGATTATAACAGATAATTCTCAAGATTTTAAGTCCAAGAAGATGATAAATTTATGTCATCAATATCACATCACTCTTGGACACTCTACAACATACTATCCGCAAGGTAATGGCCTTGCTGAACCGTCAAACAAAAGCATTGTAAGAATCATCAAAAAGGTGCTGCCAAAGAACAATAAAGCTTGGCACTTAAAGCTGAAATATGCCTTATGGGCTGACAATATTTGTACAAAGAGATCAATTGGAACTTCACCATATGAATTAGTCTACGGGGTTGAAGCTGTTTTTCCAACATCACTTGGGGTGCTGGTTATGAAGCTAATTCAAGGACTTGAAGAAGAACCAAATGCCATCCAAAGGAGGATTAACTAGCTGATAGCATTAAAAGAGAAAAGGAATGAAGTCTATGACAACCATCAACATGTTCAAAACAGAATTAAGAATACATTTGATAGGAAGATCAAAGAGGACAGTTTTCAGATTCATGACAAAGTGCTAAAATGGGAGGCCAAAATTGAGGAAAAGGGCAAGCATGGTAAGTTTGAGAATTTATGGAAGGGTCCTTTTCAGATTTCTGGTTTTCATGGGAACAACACATACATATTGCAGGAAATTGATGGAGGATCATATGCTAGAGGGCTTGTTAATGGCAGGTTCCTAAAGCATTATGTTTGCTGAAGTAACATCACTCATTAATGACATTGTATATATCCATCTTGGTCAAGTTTTTTTTTTTTTGCTAATAAATGACACGCTGAAATAGAGAGCATAAGCCTGAGGTGAAGGCCAAATAATTCGAAGAAGATGCTTGTCAACAAAAAAAAAATTATGTTTTTATCAAGAAGATAGCACTGGTGCTGCGGGTTCTTAGTGTACCACAGGGGCACACTATCCCAAGTGGAGCCACTGTTATCACTATAAAAAAAAATCTAAAACTTGGTTAGTTACATTTTTTCCTAAGTCCTAGTGTTAGATAGGGTTAGAGTCATTTTGATATTTTTCAGGGTCTAGATCATGGTTAAAGGTCTCATACCATCATTAAAAAAATTTTATTAACCTCACTTCACTCTTCACAAGTATCATGCCACGTTTTAAAACCCATTTGTAAAGTCTGTTTCGAAAATTTGATTAAATAAGCCCAGAAACCCCGTTTTCATAGCGCGTCTAGTGTAAAAAGTCCATTTTGCACTACGAAAACGCTGGTGAATTCATAGCGCAAAAACCAAAATTTGCACACCATGTGCTATGAAATCGAGAATTCATAGATTTGTCTCTGAGCTGTCACATCTGTCAAATATAGTTAAATTTTCCATCATTGGATGTCTTTCATGAGTTGTCCTCCACGCATGCAACCATTCTTTGTCATCAATAGAGGTCATTCTTCATAAATTAGAGGTCAGTCATTTTTGGTCCTTTCAAATTTCAAACAGTTGGCCGTTTTCATTTGTCTCATGCAAGAAAACACTGCATGCATTCTTAAGTGTTGAAAGAAAGAATTCGTGGTGATATTCCTAGTTATCAAGCGAGGATGTATTTCTTATCAAGCGAGGTTGTGTTGTCTCATTGCTAATTGAGACAGAGGTTATATTTCAAGCGAGGTAGAACTGATTCAAATTCAGGTTATATTATCCATTACTGTGAAACCTGAGTTCTTATCTAGTGAGACTGTTAAGTTTTCAAGCGAGGCAGAACTGAATAAAATCAAGCGAGGCTGAATTCATTTCTTGAGTGAAACAGTCTATTCAACAGGAGACTCAGATTGTTAATTTGCTAAAGACATAGGGTTTTTAGAAGGGTTTATTGTAGATTTCTGAAGATATAGGTTTTAAGAGGAAAATGGCTAAGGAGAGAAGAATCCATAGGTCAGATCATTGCTTAAGGATTGAACCTGAAGGTGTTGAAGCCCTTACAAAAGATAAGTCTGTCGAAGATGCTTTTAAGAAAGTTGGATGTTGGAGGTTTTGTGAAAAAATTCAAGGAGGGCACACTCGAGTTACCAAGGAGTTTCCCATAAATTTCACAGGATCAAATTCAGATATTGGGTTCCTAAATGTACCAATTTCCCTTGAAGTAATATCAGTTGTAACAGAGATCCCAAGAGGTGAAGACAACTGGTTTAAAATTTTCAAATTTGATATGACACCATGCAAGATCTTTTTGAAACCAGAATTTTTAGAGGTTGACTTGAGCAAGGCCGTGCCAAGGAGTTATGTCAGAGACACATTTTCCAATCTGCTCTACAATATTCATAGATACTTCACTTGCAAGGGTAGATATCATAAGGTATACACCTACCATTTTAAATTCTTGCTTCATTTCACAGGGATAATATAATTAGATTTACCTTTTTATCTATTCAAAAGTTTGGCTAAGATGTCTGATAAGGTACAAATGAAATTTGAATCATGTGAAACCTCCTTATTTCACCATGGCTTAGTTAAAATGATAGTCTTACAGGAGCTACAAAAGGCAAAAAGAGATTGAGCAGAATTCCTCTTTTTGAGTAGAATTGGAATAGAAGGAACAACTGCTAGCCCACAAGCTAAAACCCCATCAAATATTGTTGGTAATGTGGAAACAAAGTCTAAAATATTTGTTAAAATTAAACCCAAGAAATAGGTGAAAGAACCAATGACATCATCGAATATCCAAGAGACTCCTAGGTCTGTACAGAAGAAGAAAACCCTAGTTGAGGAAACAATTTTAGAACAGTCAACTAGCCAAGCAAATCCAAATAAGTTGACTAAAAGTCAGAGGTTAAAAGAAAAGCGTAAGGCTATAGTTGCAGAGGAGACAAGAGGAAATTTGAATGACATACCTCAGGCTATCGACATAGAGGAATCTCCCCTAGTGCAAGCCGAATTCATCAAATTAGATACAGGTGCCAGTAAATTGAAAAAATTAAAGACATCTAAAAATTTATGATTTGAAGAAGAGGTGGCAGAGTTTATTTTTAAACCCAGAAGACCCTCAACGAGGCAATCTAAGAAGCTGAAATAGTCAGATTTTTTGATAGAGCAAATAGGGAAAGAAAGTGCTACTGTTTTTTAAGAAACTACAAATGCATCATCTGCAATGCCTGAAGAAGATAGAAACAGGGTTTTCAAGGTTTAAAAGGAAAAAAGCAGCTATGAATAGGTAAGAATAAACTCAAGTTTGAAAATAATGAAATTGAGAAATTGAAGAAAAGAGAAAGAATATATGCTGAAGAGAAGGTCAAGTTTGAAAGGATGAAAGGGCTGTGGGAGCTTGAGAAAAATCCAAATCCTGAACTGATTGAGAGTCAAGCTCAATTTTTCATCTGGACCTTACCTGCAATCAAAGAAACCAAGTTCATCAGGATGGCTAACATAAAATTGAGGGCTAATAACAGAAGGCTCAATAGGATAATTGAAGATTTAGAGATATAGTTAAATCAGTTTGGAGATGAGCTATAGCCTAAACATTAAGTTTCATCTTTGAAATAAACTTTGAAGGTTATATAGTAATGCTCCATTTTTGAAAATGCTCAAGGTTGACGGTTATTGTTATAAGAATGGATCTACACTTGAAGAATAATTTTTAAAGGTTTATGACTTTAAATTTTGAGGAAAAAAATGAGAAAGATGAAGACTCAACAATTTTGTAGCATGCTACGAAACTGCTGAAGCAGACTCAATAGTTTCGTAGCACGCTACGAAACTACTGTAGGATGCATTTTTGTGAATTTTTGTAAATTTCAAAGAAGAAATGGTTCAGTTTTGAAGCCTTGATGCTGATGAGAGGTATATATTGAATATAAATTAAGATTCAAAGGGTTTTGGCACATTTAATTTGAGTCTAAAGCATGTTTTTCAAAAGAAAGGTCTACGCTACGAAAACATAGACACTTTCGTAGCGCAACATTATGGCAGCTTCCACATCATTTTTGAAAATTTTACATATACAAAGATGGAAAGTAAAATCTCTATGAAGACTTTAAGACATTTGGCACGTGTTTTGAGTTCAAATTATGCAGCAAATGGTTTGAATTGGTATTAATGAAGCACTCAGCTACTATACAAGAAGCACTATCCTATTTTACAGGGACAGATAAGGAAGAGATAAAGGGGGTCTAACAGCAAGAAGATAGACATGATCATGGTCAAAGACTGGAAGATGTAGCTATCAAGTGTTTTTTTAAGTATTTAGATAAGGTTTTTATGTTTTAAAAACTAATATTTTAGTCCTAATTGTATTAGGAGTCTAAACAGACAGTTTAACTGTCAGTTGTAAATGCCGTTTGTTTTACGAAAAGTGTTAGGTGTCAAATTTCGAATTCTCCTCAAAGGATTGGAGAGAATCCTAAGATGTAATGAATACTCTATAATAGGGAGGAAATCTAATAGCATGAGTTTGGAATTTTGTTGGAACAAGTGTATTGTTTGGTATTATCTGCAACTCTGTTTTTATCTTAATACAGTGTTATCAGTTTGTTATTTAGGATTCAGAAAAGGTTATGGATGATTGGTGTTGCTATGTTTCTCCTTTATATTTTACTTGTAGTGGCATGAGTGTATGTTACTTAGAACCCACTGTGAAGGTGCTCTAACTTCATATATTCATGGACTATGTGACCTACTGTTTTATTGTTTTACTGATGCATCTAAGACTTAATATGCCCTGACTTCCATATGAATTTGATATCCATGTTTGGTAAAAACATAAAGTGGCCCCATAAGCCCAATGGATGCTTGTTTATTGTAGTACACCCAATTACTAAATTTAATCCATTTACTCACAGAGTTAGCCATATAAATTTTATTTGAAAATCATAACAACTTTGAGAGAGCCCTCTCAGGCTGAGGAGGCTAAGTCTCAGCTAAAAGCCTAGTTTGAAATAGTTACTCAGGGTCTCCTTTATTAGCAGCCTATCAGGGCCTGATTTTGGGATAGCAACCTGTTTGAAGTAGAGAAACCCTGGAATCCAAAGCTCTCATACCAAATGTTATGAAACCAACTCCAAAAATAGAAGAAAAGAGAGATAAATTCCTTATGAATCAGCCTCTTTGAGAGGGACATATCTTGTACATTACATAAATGAAAAATTATTTGATGATTGAAATGAAAAAACCTCCTTTCTATATATAGGAGTCCACGGGGTCACAATATAATCCTACCCGACCTAGCAATAATAATGTAGGGCACAACAATAACAATAGTGGGGTTTTATGGGTCACAATAAAAACAATATTGGGATTAAAGGGGTACAACAATAACAATAAGAGGGCTATAGTAACAACAATAAGGGACTACACTAGTAATATAGGGACCTAACATGTAACTTCCAACATCGTTTATTGCCATGCCCATGCATCCTGCAATGAGTAAAAAAGAACTTTCTCTTGTTTTCTAACAAAGAATTCCTAACATGTGAAGGAGAATCATTATGCTTGATGCCTAGAATCCGATCCATTATTTTAACCATTATCATGTATTTCTCACAAATAGCCACACAATGGTCAAATGCATCACAGAAAGTACAAGGGTAAAGATTCCACAAATAATGAAAATTACCATGCATTGGAAAACACTCATAAGATTTATATGTGTCTCTTGGGCTGCACCTGTTAGTGTCAGTATTTGCATACTTCCACCAGGGATCAAAACACATTTTTCATGTGCAATTTAAGTGTCCCACTCTAAATAATTTTAATCCATTCCATTAGGTCATGATATAAAATTGTTACACTGGTAGTTTTCCTTGTCAAGTGTCCCATTTTCCTTCACAAGCATATGCCTTCTGACCCTCTTCCATGTATTCATCATGCTGAAAACAAATTTTCTCTCATTCCACTTTTAGTCAAAGTCACTCATTGAGTCAGTTTCTTTCATTTCTCATTAGGTAACTAGGGTTCCATTAGTTCATATCATTTCATTGTCTCATTTTCAATAAAGGGTAGCATAAGGTGTGAAGGTGACCCAAAATAACCTCATGATTTGCTTCAATCGGGTTTTCCATATAGAGTCAGATCAGAAGCATGAAGATGCCCATGGGGTAAAGGCTTATTTTGAGCTAGTAAAACTTGAAGACTTTGATGACACTACCACATCAATAATTTCCATAAAATAAAAGGAGGCACAGATTAAAGAGTTGCAAACCAATCTTGGGAGGGCAAAATTCATCATCTCTTCCCTAGAGAAAGAGAACAAACAATTGATAGACAAGCAAACTCTTTTAGAGATGAAGTTGCTGCAGGAGAGGAGTAAAAACATGATTGATCAAGAAGCCATGTAATATCTTTAGGAGGTTGAAAACATCAGGAAAATTCCAAAGATAAGAGGCCTCAAAAGAGCATTGGAGAAATAAAAGAAAGAAACCCAAAGGCTGAGTTTTGACTAGCAGTTGACAAGGGAGATTGAAGATAATAGAGAATTGTGGCTTGAGAGAGTCAACATTCACTTGGAGAAGCTGCTAATGAAGGCCAATAGAGACAATCAAATGCTTAGGCACATGGCCTATCACTATCAGACCCGGAACAAAATTTCCAATATCAAGGTCAAACAAATGAAGGATGAACTGAAGGAGATTCGGAAGGGCAAGAAAGGAGGTGAAAAACTAAAGATACTTACTGATGCCTCCTTATTTCAACTTGGCATTTTATTGTGGGATTATCCCACAAATTTTGAGTAATTTTGAAAAATTTTGGAAGCTTTTGAGTTTTTTGGGAAAATTTTGAAAAACACAAAAAAACTAGCTCTATGCGCAGCACCTTGGCGTTGCACACTCTTTTAGGGTATCCAATGGAAAAATGAAAGACATCAGTTGGTTCATAATGATGAGGACATGCCCCCTGTAATTTTTCTAAGCATTTGGAGTGAAACTGGTCAGGAAAAAGGGCCAAAAACACCCAAAAATCATGTTTATGCCTCTTTTTGAAGGTGGTGCTATGCATAGAGGAAGTCTTGGGATATTGAAATTTTGAGGGGTAAAAACATATCCAAATCCGAAACTACAAAAATATCTGGAAAGTAGATAGGAAAATATTTCTAATGAGCTATCATGAGCTGAATTTGGAAACTGGGAAGTCAGTCGAAAATGACCTACAAGAAGACCTATTTTTTCCTCCTTGGCGTTGCACATAGTACAAATTTTGCCTGTTTGGTCCATTTTCTCAGTTTTCTGAATTAAATTTCACTTGTGTAAATTTGATTTTTATTTTTACTGATGTAATAGGTGGTTTATGATGTAATTATGGTGTTCTATATGTTAACTAGGGTATATACATTAGGTAAATGATCTTAATGACATGTAATGAATCAATTTGCTCAAATTAGGGATGAATCACTTTGACCACCCTATTCTCTAGTTTTCAGTTCAGTATTTATTGGAACAACTCCTCCTCTCATGGATTCAACCCCTTGAAGTTAGGATGAGTTGGTTTTAAGTCTATATCATGTATTTTCTCAGTTAAGGTAAGGGTTGGACTCAGTTTGGATGCTTGGCCTTTGAAGAGACACACTTTGTATTAGTTCTGAGCAGGAATATTAATCAAATTTACAACTATTTTTTATGGGATCCCTGTGGTATGGTGTTTAGTTTCATTTTATCCTTTTGTTCACATATGTTAGAATTTTTATTTTTTTTTCATCCATCATTTTATTCCTATTAAGTGAATGTTTTCAAGATTGATGAACATAATCCATAATTTTTATGCTCTGTTTTGGGTAGACATTCACAGCCTGTAATTTCTTCAGTTTAGAAATAACCCATGATTTCACCTTGCTCTTTCTATCTCTTCACCTGTCTTAATCATCCCACCCATTGAATTCCTGAAGTGCTAAATCATTGTGCCTACCTTGCCCCATAGAACACCCTGCAAATTTTAACATAATTTCCTTTTCCCTAAATTGTTTTGCTCCTTCTGATCCAGCACAACCAAGTCAAAACAATCAAAACCATGAGCTAATATACATAGCCTAATACTTTCATTGTCCAATCATATTGGTTGTGATCCTTATGGAGAGATCCCTCTCCTTACCTAGTAGGGCTAGCTACTTGGCTAAGCATGGTTTGTGGTTACCTCAGAATTTCCTTTTTCAGCCTGAGGTTCAATCCAAGTTATAACAACACCTTTAGTGGAGTGGATTTGATGATAACATATGTGGTCCCTTTAATCATTCATCTCCCTCCGGAGACAAATGAGCATTGTCACAAGGTGGTGACATCTCTTCCTTAGATGGTTGTTTTGCCTCAAACCATTTATAACATTCGCCAAACTTATTTTAACCATATCTGAATCTATGATACTTCGGTATCTCGTCAAACATGATTGGATTGGTGATTCCTTGGAAATTTATGCTGAGGCATCCTCCTTCATAACCCATTTTAGAAAGCATATTCATACCAATGCCTTGGTATGTTTCTTGAATTCTGAAAAAGTGGTATTATGAACATAAACATAAGGAATTGTACTTGAAATTTTTATTACCTCCTTAAAATATCCATTCACCGTTTCACCTTCTGATGATGATGATGATGATGGCCAACTTATAGATGACTCTAGCCACCCACTATTACCAAATCGCTTAAGGTGTGAATCTTAGAGATGCTTGCAAAATGCACATGCGAAATATTCCTCATATGGTCCATAACCACTATTTAAACCATGGCCACATGTTGGTTTCTTTATGGAGGTGTCTTTTGTTGTCACATGAGTGGATATTTCAACAACTTGCTCCTCAACGAATTTCTACTATAGAAGGAACCTATTCCTTGTTGGATTGAGGGGTCCTGACCCAGGTTCAAAGGTTAAGGTTTGCCAACAAACCCCTATACTACTGGTCCTTTCGGCAGTGACCTTCTTGTGCGGGTCAAAGTCTCACCCGAAGCAGTATGGGTGGGTGCTAGAACTAGGTTTCTTCACCTTGAGAGAGGATAGGTAAGCTAAGCAGAGTTGCGTCCAGCTTTATAATGACCAGATTGCCTATCTCATAACCGGATCTATAGATCTCCTTCGCATCTACATGTGCAAGGTCAACTATACTTACTGTACTCAAAAAATCATATACTTCTAAAACAGTAGTGCAACATTACAGTTATATAAAACATAACAGAACAGACCCAGATGCAGAAGAAACACTTAACACAATACTTTTTCAGCTTAACATAGAATATGCATAACATAGCAGCTATCAAAGATTCTTATCAACACTACAAATAAATTAAGCTACCCAACAACCTTTCTCATTCATTAATCCTGTAGTTCCTTCTTACAATACCCAAACCCGACCTATGCACACAACAACAGGGTCCGTACACAGTAGGACTTGGGATCTCCGCACTCACAGCCAGCAAGAGTCCTTTCCCCAAAAACCCAAACAAATCTACTAAGCCACAATTTTCATCAAGATCTCATCATCTTATTTTTTGCAATTCTAAATGTCCCTCTATTTATAACAATCTATCCTAATCTTTCCTATGGTCCGAAAACCATGGTTTGCGAACTCTAGGTCTACCCTTTGACCCATTAAAATTCTTTCGGGCCTTTGACCCACCCCAAAATCCCTGTGCTATACTAATTATAATAAAAAATAGAAAAAATAGGACCAGTTTCGCAGCTTGCAGGAGACCCTATTCCAATAGTCCCCCAACACAATCTTGTGACTCGTCCCGAGTCACTGTGGTGGTGCGGTCTCTACCTGTGCACATAGGGCTTTGATGGCTGCAATCAGCAGAGGTAACACTTCTTGACTTTGAGCAGAAACACTCTGTGCAATGTCTATAAGCTTCTGGGAGGCTGGTCCTTTAGTTGCCACGGTGACACTCTCTAGTGTCTGAGTTAGTCGCTTGATCGCACCATCTACATCCTGCGAAATCTGGAGGGTTGTGGCAGCCCAAAGCTTTAGACGTTCCGCAATGACGTGTTGTTTGCGCTGAAGTTCTTCAATGTCGTCCTAGAGATCATTGCTGGTCTTCAAATGTGCCAAGTGTTGGGCAGGCACCAAGGTGGGCAGCGTAGCTTTGACCTGCTCAAAAGCTTCTTCCTTCTGCCATAAGTCCTGATTGATTTTACGGAGGACCGGATCACATTAGACCTTAGTGCAGAGTTGCATGGATGACTTTAGCAATTGGGCGCCTTGAGAAATCTGTCCTGAAATAAGGTTTGTTGCTTCGGTTACTAGTGCAACGCGTTGGCTCATACTTCCGGAGGTGTTTCGAGCTACAATTTGGCTTGTAAGTCGGTGATTTTTTGCTCCAGATGCATCTTGACGATGTGCATTTCCATCCTAGATGCTTTCAATGCCACACCAATTTTTCCACTTTAGCCTGAGGCATGGCTATGCCCGGGATCTCATCTATAACCTTTGTGCAAAGCTAGTGGATCACTATTTCGAGCTCCGTCTGTTGTGAAATGGTGAGGAGAAAATCTGCCGCCTACTGCGTGATGGTCTGCTCGGGCATACCAAGCTATTGGTGTATTTTCTGGTTGTGATGGTTAATCTCCTAGAATACAACATCGTGGAGGTCTTGTAAGGCTTCGTGGGGTAGCTTAGCCAAGTACAGCTGGATCCCTGTTCCTGCTTGGATCTGAGGTCCTATCAGGGCAGTGCTAGGTACAGAAAAAAGATGGCTTTCTTCTGTAGCTAGCGCCGTACTGCTAGTTACCAAAGGAGTCCGTGCCTGGTCGACGCTGGTCTGCAGCGTATCTATTTTTAACTGAAGGGCGCGGAGCTCAGCATGGATGGTGTCGAGCACAACCTTCTGTTGTTATTCTATGGATTCCCACTTATCTTCTATAGCCATCGTGACTGCGTCTACGATTTTCTCGAGGTCATCGTCAGTTAGTGTGACCATCACATCATATTGCGTGTGGTGGGCCCGCTATTTCTTTCGAGACACTAGTGTAGCCTCACCTGACCACTTCGTACCATGGGGGGCGGGTGATATATCTATCATATGCTACTTGAGTCATGACCGCGGTGGTCTGTGGCGGCTGTGAAGCCTATTTTCCAGGCAAGGGGGCCATAGCGTGATCATCAGGTCAATTTCTTCATCTGTTACCATATACAGAAGTGTCATCCATGTCTTATTGTTGAGGTTGCGGATTTGAATATGGTGCATGGTAACATGGAATGCTGCAACACTTTTGTATTTGTCATATATCGTCGAGGATAGTCGGGGTCGTGAATTTATGGCTGCTGACACGCTGCTCTAGAAGAGGACCCATAATTTTTTTTTATCCTCAAAACACTGCACATCCTTAGAGTCCCGTAAATGAGTATACTGAGCTCCTTCACACATCCCTAGGGGGGAGCTCGGGGAGGACCGACTCCTCAGGGGTGTCCCAGGCAACCAACACTATAAGGAGTAATAGCCATGAATAGAAGAAGGAAGTCACCTACTCCTCGGATTCACAGAGATTAGCCAGAAATTCATTGCATAAATATTGAGCCCAATTGAAGAAGACTCCCTTTGCACACTGGCTAGCTAACTAAATAATATAGGCAGGGACAGTCGCAACTTGGCACATCCTCATTAGCTTGTAGGCTAAGAGCCTAGTAACCATTTGTGTAGCAGGATCATCGATATTATGGATCACAAAGCCTCATTGATTTTGTCTCACCTTGTAGGTCTTCTGCACAAATGTAGTGGTAGCTTCTTCGTACTTCTTGCCTACCTACTCCATAGGGTGCGACCCTTGCATAGGAAGGCCTGTAATTTTGTGGATCAACGCAACATCAATAGGGACTCTTTCCCAAATCCATAAGTAGCCATCATGAATTAGGGCAAGCAACTAGCGAGCCAACTGGTCTATGACGTTGTAATGGCCAAAATGGGGCATCCGGAGAAAATTCAAGAGGCCAGACTCGACCAAGCCACATACCTAGCGCTGAGGAACCACCGTGCCTCCATCATTTGCATAGATCTTATCGAATTACAATGTAGGGGCCAACTCAGGGAGGGTTTCAGAGTCTGCCAAGTTGTGATCACCAAGGACAGGGACTTCTCCCGGGGTCAGGGGGGTTTGCAGATAGGTGACCAAGACATCCAAGCTCTTTAGCATTTGCGTGGATGATCTACATGGGTGAATGAATGGAGGTAACCAATTGATCGGATTGGCAGGCAGAGCACCTTCCTGTGCATCTTGATCCAGAGGTGATGCTGGCGTGGACCTGGCATTCCTTAGAGAAGTCCTAGGCTTCCCAGTAGCCCATTTCATAGCTTTTGGGGCTTTTCCTGAGCCTTGTGCTTTCTCTTTCCCTTTCCTTATGACCGGCATAAAGGGAAATTCTTCTAGTTCAGACTCAACTTCCATTATCTCCTCAATGTCAGGCCCTGTAGGGGCCAAAGGTTAGGCATGGTTAGTGGCCGTCATCCTTGCACGAAAAATGAATCTGAGCCCTAGGTGACTACTATCAGATGGAGCAGGTTGACCAGACATGAGAGGGATATTGTAGATACGGGAAATATGATTGATCAAGTTATTTTGAAAGAAGAATGATGAGTGCAAGCTATGCAAGTGAGACAGAACCTCTGGCTGAACTATCCTGCTCCTAAAATACCCATAATCGTGCAATGGTAAGGTAAAATTTATCTGAGATGTATCCCCCAGGAAACGGTAAAAAATCCCCAAAACTTGCTTCATTAAATTCCTGGAGGCTGCTCCTTTTAACTGTAACTTTTGCTTTTTACCAATTGTCACCGCTCCAACGGCTAGTTTTCACATCCCCTATGTGCTTGGCCTATATGCTACGCTAGGGTCAACCATATGCATCTTCTACGTGTCCTCCCCCAATACAGGCTTGCTTCCTAGGTAACTTATGACCAATGACAAAGTTTCCTGACATTTTTTATCCCAAGAGAACCTTACCATCCATGTAAGTGAGGTTTTAAGAGGGGCTATAGGCAGAGCATATTTCCGAACAAACCTCCTGTAATAACCTGCATGGCCAAGGATTAAACATAGCTATTTTTTTGTTGTAGGGGCTGTCGGATAGACGAGAGCTCTACTTTCTGTACCTATAGTCGGTGTAGAGTACATTTTAATGCTACTTTCCCGTGGCCGAACTAGTTTTGTGCCCGTGCACAGCCCTGAGTTGGAATTAGCTTGTGGGTCAGCTTGACCTTCTTTTTGGGTTAGGCCACAGTAGTCGATTATTCCTGGCTCCTTCAGGTCCCATGTGGGTAGTTCAGGTGCCATTTACAAGTGCGATTTACTCCATGCCATCATGTCAATATCTTCCAAAGCTGCTGGTCCTTCGAATCACAAGGTCAACATAGCGCAACACTCTTCCCAATACGAGAATGCTTCCTTTTGGGTGTCCCACCATCGTGTAGGTTTCTTACACATGGCTAGTTTAACGGCCCATAGCCTTTGTTCCCTTGGGACCGCAGCTTCGAATACTTGTAATAATTACTTAACATTACCCAATCCGTCAAAGTAAGGTAGGCCCCTTACCTTTGAGGAAACACAGCAGAAGTATTTTGTGACCCAAAGACAATGCAGTGCAGAGACATCATGTAACCGGTTCTGCCAATTCTCTATCTCCTCATTGGGATTAGATAATAATTCATTATCCTCCTCCCAAAAAAGTACTTCATCCACTGTTGAGTTGATCACGTCTCACGCAGTTAACTTATAGATATAGTCCACATCTTCCTCCTTGGGTACCAGCTCAATGTAGCATTTACCTTCTGCGGGGTCTAATGGTACTATCACCCTTGTGCCATTATTTTCGAATAATATACTTCTCTTTTTAAGTTAATGATACCGCCCATGTCGATGGCCCAATCCAATCCGTGTAGCATAGGGTAGGGGTCTGCATTTTCTACAATCTGAATGACTTCAAAGTCAGCGCAGACCTTAACCCTTGTGATATCTACCATAATCCCTGATAGCCTCCCTAAAGGTACAATCTTCTGTTGATTAGCCATGCATAGCTAGATAGTGGACCATTCCAACTTTGGTTTGCCCATTCGTTGCCAAGTTTTTTTAGGCAATACATTGGCATCTGATCTGAGGTCCAAAATAACCCAGTCCATCTTGTAATCACCATTCTATGTCATTAGTCGCATCTCCCTCATAGTGCGTTTCTTATATTTGTATATTTTGTGCACATCCTTAATATCTGGGGACACAGTAGGGTGCGTTGCGCAGCTATCTATTAATTCCCGAATATTCTGCACAGCTTTTGGGTTGCGCAACAACTTCATACATTCCTGCAAGAAAGGTTTTACCTCCTCATCTTCTTTGAGGTTCGCAGGGAGTAGGGACATAGATGCTTTTGTCCTGATAAAGTCCCTGTGAGGTGCTATAAACATTTCTCTTTCTTTGTCTAGGTCTAGTCCTTCTTGTTTGCTAACTTCCTTTTGGATCAGAGGTTCAATTTCAACCTTCTCCCCAGTCCCTCTAGTATCCAATCCACTGCGCGTAACAACATTTACTCTTGGATCCTTATCCCGCAGCTCAGTCTTAACCCTCTACACATTTTGTGTAGGTGGTAGTTGCTTCTCCTATATTTTTGCTATCAATACTGGATAGTCTTCAAGTGTATGGTCCAACTCTCTGTAGTACCTACAGGACTATCTTGTAGGGTTCAAAAAGTCCCTTGCAAAGTGCCTTGTGTCTCCCAGTTATAACAGATCAATTGCCCCCAGCCCTGACCTGCACTTCTACTTCGGCCTCCTCCCCTACTTCCGGAGGGGGAGCCGCCCATGCCTGTGGGGGTTTTTTGTGACACAGGATCTAACTATACCCTATAAAAGTTCCCTCGATCTATCATTAGATCATATATTCTACAGTTCTACTGATCATGCCCTACTAAATGACAGAACCAATACCATTGTTGCTTCTTCTCTAAGACATATGCGCCCAGACAGGGGCAGTGGTTTGTGTCATGCAGCCCTGCTACATGACAATCCTCGCACCATAACATAGGTCCGCTTGGGCCTAGCCGTACTAGGCTGGGTCCTCCGCTTGATCCAGGGTGCATCGGCCTAGGTCCTCCTATTTGCAGGTAGTCTGTCGGTAGCGGGCATAGATCCTTCATATGACCTGATACTCGACATCGTATGCACCATAGATCTGTGCTAGCTTCCCTCCATCGTTCCTTTCGTAGGTCCTGAATCTCCATGTGCATTGCCCCAATCTGCTCCTAAATTTGCTGTACACCTAATGAAGTATCTTCTATAGGCGTAGCTTCTAGTTTCATAGCGACATCCAAAGCTTTATCGTGTGATTCGAAATTCTAGTGACCCATAGGTATGCGTAGGTGAGGTAGCAGCATAGCGATGAACCACTCCATATGATGTCTGTCATCATACTTAAGTTATCCTTCTTTGATAGCTTTCCTTAGGCTTTGATCAGCTTCCCATACAGACTCAGTCATTCCTTGCTTGAAATATTTCACATTTGCTACGATATGCAAATAGGACTTAGGCTTTCAAAATTGTTGTTTTAGAGCGTCCTTAATATATTGAATAGATGTGCTTCTATTTTGAGATACGTATCGCATATACCAGTCTAGAGCTCTTCCTTCGAAGGCCAGGGATAAATGCGCCCTCTTCACAGTATCACTTGTCACATTTTGCGCAGTCCATACCGAGTCTGCAACAAACCAAAATCGGTCCATGTCCTCATCTCCTACACCTTTGAAGGTGGGTAAACTCAAGTGTGCCACCATATCTTCTTCTGGAAGATTTTCAGACAAGGTTTTACCCTTACGTGGTCCTGAAAGTGGTGTAGCTGATGGGTTTTGCGTAGCTATTCCTTCTATCAGGCTATAGATGGAACTATCCCTTCTTTCATACCTACTCTACTTTTCTTCTCAACCTTCCAATAATTTTCGTGGCATTAACCGAGCCGCTTCTCAAAATGCTCTCGGGCTCGAGGAGTCCTGACCCAGGTTCAGAGGTTAAGGTTTTCCAACAAACCCCTATACTATTGGCCCTTTCGACAGTGACCTGCTTGTGCAGGTCAAAGTCTCACCCGAAGTAGTATGGGTGGGTGCTGGAATCAGGTTTTCACACCCTGAGAGAGGATAGGTATGCCAAGTAGAGCTGCATTCAGCTTTATAATGACCATATCGCCTATCTTAGAACCGGATCTATAGATCTCCTTTGCATCCACATGCACAAGGTCAAATATACTTACTTCACTCAAAAAATAATATACTTCTAAAACAATAGTGCAACATTACAGTTATATAAAACATAACATAATAGACCTAGATGCAGAAGAAACACTTAACACAATACTTTCGCAGCTTAACACAAAATATGCATAACACAATAGCTATCAAAGATTCGTATCAACATTACAAATACATTAAGCTATGTAGCAACCTTTCTCATTAATTAATCCTTCAGTTCCTTCTTACAATACCCAAACCCGACCTGCGCACACAACAGTAGGGTCTACACATAGCAGTACTTGGGATCTTCGCGCACACAGGCAGTAGGAGTCCTTTCCCCAAAAACCTAAACAGATCTACTAAGCCACAATTCACATCAAGATCTCATCGTCTTCTTTTTTACAATTCAAAATGTCCCTCTATTTATAACAATCTAGCCTAATATTTCCTGTGGTCCGCAAACCATGGTTTGTGGAATCTAGGTCTACCCTTTGACCCATTACAATGCTTTTGGGCATTTGACCCACCCCAAAACCCCTGCGCTAGACTAATTATAATAAAAAATATACAAAATCGGACCAGTTTCGCAGCTTGCAGGAGACCCTATTCCAACATGCCTTTTCTCCTCTTCAACCATCTCTAACATTCTTCTCAATTGAATGTTCTCCATACGAAGAGCCAAATTCTTCTCCTCCAACTCTTTCAGACTCGTTTTTCCCATTCTTGCAACTTGTTTAGATTGATCTTTGATACCACCTAACCTAGAAATGGAGGCGGTTTTAACTTTCCTCTTCTCCACAATAAAATAATCAAACAATGACCATTCTAATGCTTTGAAAGGTAAAATGGGTCTTGACACAAAACATAATTTTCAATGTCTCTTCAAGTCATGAGCTAGTATTCACATGCAAAATTAACATAAGAAACATAATAGCATATAACTCATACAAAGATAATAAATATCATAACGAAATATTTGTTGACGGAGCTCACCCCTCCTGGGCTACATCTTCATGCTTGCCAACATAGCTAGGTTGCTCTATATATTTAGTAGAAAAGGGAGTACATAAAATTTTTTTGATGAAGACATTTGGATATTACCCCTACAAGGTAATGTTCTCATCCGAATAACTTTAACATAAAGCAAAAACACAAGGCATATAAGTAACAGTTGATGTAGTTAATCTCTAAAGGTGAGAAAACCCCTACAAGGCCTTCTTCATGATCAAACACCTTCAAGAACTTCTTGGAAAACCTGATTGATCCATACACCCATGGTCTTCAATCTACAAAATACTCCTTAGATGTGCTCAAATCATAAAATATAGGTCACCATTGGATCTAGAATGTCCAAAAACCCCCAGATGGACTCTTCTTGAGTTCAATTTGGTTAGAAACTAAAAGAGATATTTCCCTCAAGCTCTTCCATATTAATTGTCCTACAAATCAAACCAAAATTCTAACTATCCTACAAATCTTCCCTATTTTTTGCTAACAGAGTGAAATTTTTACCTCTGTTGATGCATTTTGTAGGAAACTTAACTTTTCCAATGAGCCCCTACATCTAAAAAACCCGACCATATGGCCACATCAGGTCAGGGGATGGGTCTTAATGCAAGCTCCCATCGGCCTAGCTCTTAAACACCGGGTGTGTGTTTATATTGAAGGAACATGACCTTGGACCAGACTAACCACCCACCCTTTCGTCCAGACCCCTTAAACATTGGTACGTAATCGTTTGGGCAGTCATCTCACCTAGGGATGGCCCCCACTTCATAACGCCCTCGTTCGAGCACCAAAAATTCCTGGTTGTGGTTGCGTGCTGGTGTCATGACAAGGGTTGGGACTAAGGGTTAGACTCTCGATACTGCCTCCTTCCACTAGAGCATATGGTATTGTGTAAAGGTCATGACCAGGGGCCAGGGCTGGCAGCCCGGCCCCTTCCCCCTTTAATCACTGGACTAAACTTGAAATCAAATTTTTAACCTTAGGTTAATAAGACCCATTAGATAGATTATTGATGGAGAGTTGTGTTGTGAAATCAGAAGTTGGGGGTTTTAATTTGGTCGGGCCTTTGGTTGACCCATACCAAAATTTTGTATGACCCCGGGGTGCCACGTGCCACCATATTACTAGTCCACTACAAACTAATCAAATGCATGAAAAAATCAACAAACCAGAGGATTCCAAGTGTTAGCATGTGGTTGGCTCCTACCCTGCACATTCATGATGTTGTCTCATCATACGATCACCCATTCAAATGCCCAATCAAGAGACCTGCTAAAATTTTAGTTGTTGGTCCAAGTAATGAGCACATGATAAATTGAGAATACCATGTCAGATTGAGATGAAACGAACATTGTTGGATTTAGAACGACAAGCACTTTGAATTAAAACTTGTTTCAAAAATTTATTGGAACTTTAATTTTTGAGATAAAATTTGATCACCTAATCATTCAATTACTTACTACCTATAGGGAAATGGATTAGGAGAATCATTTGACAAAAATGTAGTAAGAATCCTAAAAAGTTCCATTAAGAAAAATCAAAAGAACTGGGACTCTCAATGTTAGGTCCCTATATTACCAGTATAGTCCCTTATTTTTATTAGTGTAACCCCTTTATTTTTATTATTGTACCCTTGTAACCCCCATTTTGTTATTATTGTGCCCTTAAATTATTATTGTTAGGTCGGCTAGGATTACATTGTGGCCCACTAAGATTACATTATGGCCACATGGACTCCTATATATAGAAAGGAGATTTTGTAAATTGTATCATCCAAGAATTTTTCATTTATGTAATGTATTGGAGGTTTCCCCCTTGAAGTGGCTCATTTATAAGGCATTGATATCTCTTCTCTTCTATTTTTGGAGCTGGTTACAACATTTGGTATCAGAGCTTTGGATTCTAGGGTTTCGCTGTTCCAAATAGGTCATCGTGGATTTTTCGTTATAAATTTTTTTTCTACGAAGTTTCAAAAGCTGAAATTTTTAGGGTACGAAGCCGAAATCCTGAGGAAGATTGTCCAAAAATTTCAGAGCTTGGTTCGCAATATTTTCGAAGATATGATCTGTGGAAGTTAGGTCTTTTCTCAGGCTCCTAAATAGGTCATCGTGGAATTTGCACTATAACGTTTTTTATAAGAAGGTTCAGAATATGAAATTTTTAGGGTGTGAAGCTGAAATCCTGAGAAAACTCGTTGAAAAATTTCAGAGCTTGATTCAAAATTTTTGTGGAGATATGATCTGTGGAAGGTGGTGCTTTTTCAGGCTCCCGAATTTCATCTCAAAGAGGTGATCGTGGGAAAAGTTCAATAACTCTCTCTCTCAGCATCGGATTGGAGTGCCATAAAAAGTGGTCACAAGAACATGGACTTTCATTTCTTTTCTATCAATTTTAGAGGAAAAGGATGAAACAGTGACACGTGGTAAGTCGTACAACTTCGCTCTACTGAACCAGTCCATAATTAGGTCATTGTGGGAGATTGGACATAACTTTGTCTTGGAGAATCCAAATCAGGTCAGACCTATGGGATTCCAAAGATAATTCATAGGGCTACTTTAGTACTGAATTTCAGATATTGATGAGCTGCAAACACATAGATAATCAAATTTCAATATCAAGCTCCTCAAAAGCAAGAAAAATGTGTGTATTTTTTTTTTCTTCTGAATTGCATAAGTCTTGTTTGAAAAATCAATTTGAATTGATTCCAAGGGCATATTGTAGAATAGATATCAGTATTGGGTTCTAAAAAATTCCCCATAAAAATAATTCAACACCCATTAAGCCTTCAGAAGGCTCTACTATGACTCATGAAGATGAAGAATTGCAACATGATCTATCAAAATTACAAGAGCAAGTGCACTAAATTTCGCTCTCGCAAAGAGCAGCAAAAAATGAAATGGAAGTTTTGAAGAAAGGTGTGGAAGCAAAGATGGATGGTGTGAAGAATAATATGGATGGTTTGAAGAAAGATGTGGAATCTAAGATAGATGACATGGAAGCTGGCATGGAATCTAAAATGGAAAACATGAAGAATGATCTAAAAGAAGACATAGAAGGTTTGACAAAGTTGATACAAGAAATGTTTCCTAATGGTGAAAATATAGTAGAGGAAACTCATGATGAGAACAAAATAAATGTTAATCGTGATTTCATAAAGTCTAATGTTGGCGGGAAGAACCACCATATTCCAAAAATGGATATGAGGAAGTTTGATGGAAAGGATCCTGTAACATGGATACTACAGATGGAGCAATATTTTGATCTCCATAATGTGAAAAACACACAAAAAGGTACGCACTGCAACTTTACATTTAGAACAAAATACATTTGAATGGTATCGATGGCTTTGCTCCCATAAAAAAATTGTCACTTGGTCAATTTTTACGGAGGAAATGATAGCACATTATGAGGATACAAAGAGCAACACCTTCTTTAGCCAATTGATAAGTCTCAAACAAAAGGGTTTAGTGGGGCAGCACATTGAGGACTTCCAAAAATTTAATATAAGGGTAACTGATATTCCAGAGGAACACAGGATTGATCTCTTCATAGGCACTTTAAAGGATAACATCCAACATGAAGTTCGCGTTTTGGAACCTGATTCCTTGGAGAAGGCATTCAGGTTGGCAAGAAAAGTTGAATGTAAAATTATGGCGACAAGGAAGCCTACCACTCAATTCTATAAAGAAGGAAGTGTTGCTACGCCTAGATTTCCACAACCTACAAGTTTGACACCAAAAAAATTGGAAGAAAAAAGAGCAAAAGGGCTTTGCTACAGTTGTGATAGCAAATACACTAAAGGTCATAAGTGTGCTGAGAAGAAATTCTTTTACATAGATTGTGAAGAGGAAGAAGAAAATGAACAAGAAGAGGATATACACCAGGAACCAGCCCTAGAAGAGGAAGAAATGAATCTGACCATATCGTGTAATGCACTGGCAGGAATTACCACTCCTCAAACTCTCAAGATAGAAGGACATATCAATAAGAAAAGGGTAATAGTGTTGATTGATTCGGGTAGCACCCATAATTTTATTCATTGTAAGGTAGCCAAGGAATTAAATTGTTTCCTATACCCAGCACCAGAATGTCAAGTGATGGTTGCAAATGGAGGAACTATAAAATTCTCTGGAAAATGCCATAATATCAAGCTAACCATGGGGGAATATGTATTTACTAGTCCAATGACTTCCATTCCTATGGGAGGTGCTGATGTTGTACTAGGAGTATAATGGTTACAATCTTTGGGGACGATAGCTTTTAATTTTCAAGAACTTTTCTTGAAATTTTTTTCAGAAGGAAAGGAAGTCAAATTACGGGGTATTCTAGGGAAGCCAGGAAAGATAATAAGCTCTAATGTCATGAAAAATATTCTAAAGAAAGAAAAATGAGGTGTAATTGCACAATTATGCTCACTAGAAGTTCCAACATCAAAATCATCTATTTATGCAGATCTCCAAAAAGTCTTGGACAATCATTCCAAGGTGTTTGAAACTCCCAAAGGACTCCCACCTATTCGTGATCATGATCATGCTATTCATTTGATTCCAGGAAGTGTTCCTCCAAACATCGGGCCTTATAGATATCCTTACGTCCAAAAGAGCGAAATTGAACGTATGATTGCAGAAATGTTAGAGGCGGGTATAATTCAACCTAGTCAAAGTTCTTTCTTTGCTCCTATAGTATTGGTACACAAGAAGGATGGATCATGGTGCATGTGTCCGGATTATAGGGAGTTCAATAAGCTCACCATTAAAGATAAATTTCCCATTCCTGTGATTGATGAATTATTGGATGAATTACATGGAGCAATTTATTTTACCAAGTTGGATCTTTGTTCAGGATATCATAAAATTAGAATGAAGACTGAAGATATTCCAAAAACAGCATTTCAAACTCATGAGGGTCATTATGAATTTTCGGTCATGCCTTTTGGCCTTACCAATGCACCTTCTACATTTCAAGGGTTGATGAATTCCATTTTCAAACCCTTTGTTAGAAAATTTGTGCTGGTATTTTTTGATGATATACTAATCTATAGCAAGTCTTGGAAGGATCATGTTGAACATGTTGACAGGGTGCTCAAACTATTGCAGGAGAAACAATTATATGAAAAAATATCCAAATGTTTCTTTAGAGTACAAGAGGTGGAATATCTGGTTCATATTGTATCTCACGAGGGTGTTAAAGTAGACCCTAACAAAATTAAAGCCATTAAGGAATGGAAAGTCCCCACAACCATAAAGCAGTTGCGAGGATTTCTCGGGTTAACAGGGTATTATCACAATTTTGTTAAGAATTATGGGAGAATAGCATCACCTCTAACAACATTATTGAAGAAAGATGCATTTTCATGGACTCCTGAAGCAACTAAGGCCTTTGAACGTCTTAAAGAGGCAATGTGCCTAGCACCGGTCTTAGCTACACCGGACTTCACAAAAACCTTTATTGTGGAATGTGATGCCTCAGGAAATGGAATTGGTGCAGTTTTAATGCAGGAAGGAAGACCCATTGCTTTTGAAAGTCGTCCAATCAAAGGAAAGTATTTACAGAAACCTATTTATGAGAAGGAAATGTTAGCAATACTGCATGCACGAAAGAAATGGAGAACTTACCTAATGGGAAGACACTTCAAGGTAAAAACTGATCATGATAGTCTGAAACACTTTTTGGAACAAAGACTATCTTCAGAAGAGCAGCAAAAATGGGTCACAAAGATGTTGGGTTATGACTTTGAAATAATCTACAAAAAAGGAAAGCTTAATGTTGTTGCGGATGCACTCTCAAGAAAGAATGAAGAGGTGGAAGCATTGCTTTGTGCCATTTCTATTATCCAACCAGATTGGATAACCGAAGCAAGAGATGAATGGAAGAAGGACAAAGATGTATGGGCACTCATTCAAAATTTGCAGCAAGATCCTAGTACATATAATACATTTATTTGGAAAAATGATTCCTTATGGTACAAATATCGCTTATATCTTTGTAAGAATTCCCAACTAAAACAAAATATTCTTCTAGAATTGCACACTTCTCCTTTAGGAGGACACTCAGGATTTTTGAAAACTTGCCACAGGGTGAAGAAATAATTTTTTTGGGATGGCCTTAAATGTGATATTCAAAATTTTGTGGCAGAATGTTTGGTTTTCCAGCAAAATAAAGTTGAGACAATTAAGACCTCGAGACTTCTACAACCTTTATCCATTCCAAGTCAACGTTGGGAGGAGATTTCAATGGATTTTATCACAGGTTTACCTAAGTCTGAAGGAAAGAGTGTCATCATGGTGGTATTTGATAGACTTACCAATTATGCACACTTTTGTGCATTATCTCATCCATTTAAAGAAAGTACAGTTGCTACTACATTTATGGACAGAATTCAAAAGCTACATGGAAGCCCAAGGGTTATTGTGAGTGACAGAGATCCCAATTTTACTGAAAATTTTTGGACGGAGTTATTTTCTTGTTTGGGTACTCAATTAGCTCATAGCTCATCTTATCATCCTCAATCTGATGGTCAAACTGAGATAGTAAATAAATGTTTGGAAGGTTATCTTCATTGTTTTGTATTTGATGAACAAGCACAATGGGTCAAGTGGTTACCTCTCGCTGAATGGTGGTATAACACTTCCTTCCATACTGCAGCAAAGATGACCCCATTTATGGCACTTTATGGATATCATCCACCATCTATCACATCATCTTTAAGGGAAAATTCGAAGGTTCAAGAAGTGGAAGATCACATCGAGCATCAACAAGAAGTTCTCCAACTCTTAAAGGATAACCTAATTTTGGCACAAAATCGAATGAAACAACAGGCAGATCAACATCGCAGCGAGAGAAGTTTTGATGTAGGAGATTGGGTATTTTTATGGCTACAACCATACAAACAAATTTCCCTCAAGCAAGCTAAGAAGGATAATAAATTATCGCCAAAGTACTATGGTCCTTACAAGGTGTTGCAAAATATTGGTACTATGTCATACAAATTGGAGCTTCCTGGTTCTTCACGAGTGCATCCAGTTTTCCATGTTTCATGCTTAAAAAAGGTTATAGGTGAAAATATTCCAATTCAAACAATATTGCCAAAACTTGATGAGGAAGGAAAAGTCATATTGGAACCTGAAGCGGTCACGGAAACAAGAACTCGACAGCTACGGAATCGATCAATTTTAGAGTATCTCATCAACTAGAAGAACTTACCCACTGAAGATTATACATGGGAGGATGAGAAGTTTATATAGAAGCACCTAAAGCTACTCAAGCATTGAGGACAACACTTTTTTGAAGGAGAGGGGCATGTTAGGTCCCTATATTACCAGTATAGTCCCTTATTGTTATTAGTGTAACCCCTTTATTGTTATTATTATACCCTTGTAACCCCCATTTTGTTATTATTGTGCCCTTGAATTATTATTTTTAGGTCAGCTAGGATTACATTGTGGCACACTAGGATTACATTATGGCCACATGGACTCCTATATATAGAAAGGAGGTTTTTTAAATTGTATCATCCAAGAATTTTTCATTTATGTAATGTATTGGAGGTTGCCCCCTCGAAGTGGCTCATTTATAAGGCGTTGATATCTCTTTTCTTCTATTTTTGGAGCTGGTTACACAACACTCAACTTATGTTTTCATTATGGGCTAGCAGGGTCACTACTAAGAGGTCAACTAGAAAATCCCCGTTTGAGTTGTTATATGGGACTACCACAGTGTTTTTTTCCCAATTGACTATGGCAGTGGAAAAGCTCCTACAAGATGAAGAGGAGGAGCCAAAACCTCTAACCAGGAGAATAAATCAGTTGGTGGAACTGCAAGAAAGTAGGGGACAAGTAACTCAATGTCTAATAAAATATCAGGATACAACAAAGGCTCTCTTTGACATGAAAGATAAAGATAGACTTTCCAGCATGGTGACCTTATGCTCAGATGGGATATGAAGAGAGAAGAAAAAGGAAAGCATGGGAAATTCGATGCCCTATGGTTTGGAACTTTCAAGATAGGTGAAGCCAAAGCAAAAAATACCTTTCTACTTGAAAATGTTGATGGTGAGGCGATTGAGCTTCCTGTAAATGGGCAGTGCCACAAGAAATACTTCCAACATTAGAGAATTTTATTCCCTTCCATTGTAAATATTGGTGAGCCATTGTAAATACCTGAGTGTTTTTCTTTTCTTTTCTTTTCTATGTTTGGATTAATTTGAATCCATGCCCAAATTCAAGGCATCAATATGTATGTTCTAAATGCCTTTCTTCCAAGGCACTATCCCTAGTTGGAGCCGATGTTGTACCTTCCTCATCCTCTCGTTCATTTTCATATATAGTGGGGGAAATTTATTGCCATAGGAAGGGAGGAATTCAAAAATCCAGAAAATCCAATTATTTCATAACTAAATGGTTTATATGAGGCTTTGCCACATATCCAAAGTTGGCTTAGGTTCTAAATTCGGTGCAAAGAGTGGAAAAGCCTCTACATGAAGCTATGAGAAAACATGGTTAAAATGTTAGCTATGGGAGAAAGGTATATTGGACATAGGTGGAACCCGCTTGGTGAACTTACCTTGATGGAGTGATAAAGACCAAATAAAGTAATTGTTGGGATGTAGCTGAGTAGGCCAAGTCCACCCGGTAGAGTTATCCCCACAAAGTGATAATTTTATACAAAATTTAATCGCTAGGAGGAAATTGATTGGGTGGGGTCGAGTAAGGTTAAGCGTCAAGGGTAAGGGATCAAGATGACATCACCTATGTGGGGTCCATCAAACAATAATATTGCAGAGGAAACATATAGAACGCAAGATGCAAGTGGATGTCATTGAGTGGGAAGGGTCCACTCGGTAGTAACACCCCCGCGGTGTATCCCAAGGGACAAGAAAATGGAAAGGAAACTAATAAGAATAAAAAAGACAAGCGAAAGGGATCCAGACCCACATTTAATGAAAACAATAATCGACAAGCTAATAACTAGCAGATCATCATCGGCTCTAGGTACTCCTAGTGCGGGAAATCATTTCGGTGGGGTAACTAGCCTCATGGATAAGCCAATGATAGCCCTCTAAAATTCAAGGTTAGTAGGTGGATATAGCATATCAACATTCAATATTTATTCCAAGGGGATCGAGCCCTAATCCCAACCTAATTGATTCACCCTTCCAGAGTGTGGGGGACCACACCTGCTATAGAAGCACAAACTCACCATAGATTTCAGCAAGTGAGTGTGAAAACTATGGGGTCAAGGGCCTACCCTCCTCCACTTCCTGTCCAACCCGATGGTTCCACGTGTATTCCCTAATCCTCTCTCAAACATCATCCCATTCAAGTGTCTTTACACTGTTCCCTCCACCTATAAAACAATTCCACCTATCCATTGTCATTTCAAATATGTTTCTCGCCAACAGTGTCCTCCTGTCACTCTCCTATGCTCGATTCCTATTCAAGCCACTAGCACAAAGCACCTATGACACCCTAGACTAGCTCCGGCACCCCAGAGTACCTCCATGCCAAATTTTAATATAAATATTACATAATTTAATCATTTTCCACATTTTAAAAATGAAAAATCCAATGCTCAAAACCCCAAAATCCTAGGAAACAAAACCCTTCAACCACACTGAACCTTTTATGGACATGGGGGTTTAAATATGTGACCCCTTATACCCCTACCACTTGGAAGGCCTATGTTTTTATTCATATGACTGATATTTGAGAAGTGAAGACCCATTTCAGGTTATAGAGTGAGGACTATATCACTTGATAACTCCCATCATGTACCATTTCCTTGAATTTGTCTCATGTCCTACAACCTGCTGCATTAAAGATAATAATTTATTTTTATCTTGAACATGAGAGAAAATCCTGGAATTCACTCCAAAATAGATCCAAAATTCCCTCCTATACCGTAAATCGTACAATCCTGAAATATTCCCTAAAACCACTATGTTTTATGCTTATAATGAACTATTATTCGTAGAGCAACAAGCCTTCCTCCAGTTAATTTTTGCACCTGGAAATCAAGACCTCCCCTTTTTTGACAAGTTCCTTGTTTCTATGTTTTATAAAGAAATACAACCTATCGTGACTGCCATTTCCTTACTTTTTTGGGAGGAAGAAACTGCTAATATCACCAAAGCAATGATAGGGCTCTTACATACAATGATGCAACCTAACATTGTCCTTGACATACCCTCATTTATAGCAAAATCCATCAAATTCCAGTTCAACCATTTTCATATTACACATTATTTCAGATATTATTAATCTTTGATCGTCTACCTTTCTGTATACGCTCATGTTGAAAAGTATGAATATCTATGTTTAAGTATTATTGAATCCCATAAGCAAAGAAATTCATATTTTGAATGGGACAATTCCCTAAAGAGAAAAGGAGAATAATGAGGGTTTCTCTTAATTAATTTCCACTTACATGGGCACTAGTTATACCATCATAAACCATTTTCCACCTCCTAGGCTCTTTCCCATGAAAAAACTACTCCTACAACTCAATAAAGGTAAAATGGTGGGTGATTGGTACCTCTTTGAGAGCTACACTGGGATTAGGGTGTATGGGTCAGAGCTTCCCCCATAATTCTTTCCTACTTTCATGCGCATGAGATTATTTTCCCTAGAATTCATCAGACAAAGCTTGAATGTGGACCATATCCACTTCGTCCCTTCCAAGAAGGGCTATATGTTAAAGGTGGTAAATATAGTAGGTCCTTTTGTGGTTAACAGTAGACAAGCATTTCAACAAGTAGAAGACATGTCGAAGGAGCTCAACATTGAAATCAGAGATGTGTGGCACGATTACCCCCATGAAATCATATAATATAGGAGAAAATCCATTAATGCTTCTGCTTATGAGTATGGCTATAGACCCATGCTTGAATGGAAGGCCAATTTTCATTCTTGGCCTGTTAATAAAGAAATGGATATTGAAACAACATATCCAAATCAAAGGGCTCAAAAGAGAAGCCTGGATGAAGTTGGAGACACATAGATGGACGAGGCTTCATCTAGCAAGAAGGGTAAGTTATCGGAGGAAGATTTTGAGACCTTGTTGTCTAAAAGGAAGCTAGAACAATCAGGCTTTGAGGTTTCCTTAGAATTATCCCAGAAAACTACAATTTCAACGTCCATGGAGTTGGAAATATTGGGCTCTCTAGGAATTTCATCAACAACAAGCCTAAAATGAGGAGGCCAACTCATGGATGAAGGGAACAAAAAGGTCAGAGAAGAGATGCAACGACAACTAGATTCACACTTAATCCCTTATTAGACTAGGCTCTTAGCTGCCATGGGCCTGGATTGAAATAAAATGAAGCTCTCTTTCCATACTCTAAAACATGGTCCCTCCCATCAGTGTCACAATTCAGGACTATAGACCTATATTTAGACATGGAAAGCATCCTAGTGGAGAAAAAATAAATTTTCATAGGCATGGTAGAGAAATTTTATAGAGTGAGTTGAGAAAAAGTGCCCTGACTATCAGCAAGGATGAAATTTTTTTAGAAAAGGTTTCTATCAAGGTGAAACAAGAAAAGGCCAACATGAGATCCCTTCCTTTGTTGAATGAATATTGCAAAGAGTTTATTATCAAACTAGGTGTCTACCTAGAGGATAAAATTGTTATGGAGGCCATTATTCAGATCTCATAATATAAAATCTATGAGGTGAGGAAAACGCTAAAAATTCTTGCATGTAAGCACGTACAATCCAAAGAGTTCACCTAGTTGTAGGGAGAAAAGGAAATCCTAGGCAACTAGATAATATATAGGAACAATTAGGATGTGGTAATCAGGAAACCACCCTCCTCCCACATTTACCCAAGATAAATAGTCCACCAGGGTAAACATATGACGAAGAGTTGCTATGATATGATTCAATTATCCAAATAAATATAAGGAAGTGGAATAAAGAAACCAATCCAAAATTGAACTTCCCAAGAACCTATAAGACCCCTAGGGGCTATCCAACCACTTCATGCACCAAATCCTTGAGTAAACTTATTTCTGATTGAACTAGAACCCAAAAACTACCCATTACAAGCCATCCATGTGACTGAAACACTCCATTTGGATGCACAACAATGGAATCCATGTGACTTCATAATTTTCTAGGAAGCTTTGTGTCAATGAACCTAGATTCTGAGTCACTTTTTTCAGGGCTAGGAGTCAAGCCTATTGTCACACCATTTTTTGGTCATCTAACCTATCATCATTAGATGGACCTAAGTACACCATGTAAGACCAATTTTACCCTAAGTAAAAGTGTTTTCACTATGAAAATAACTTAGTAAACTACCTTTATTAAGTTGTTTATGGTCTAACCAGGAAACCCCATGAGGAAATATTAAATAAATATACATTTGTTTGATTTTTCTCAAGGAATAATTAGTAAACAATAGTTTAATTAATATTCCTGGTTATATTTAACCCAAAACAAGGAAATTAATTAGATAAATCATTATTTATCTTATTATTTTCTAAGGATAATTATTTAAACCCTATTTAAATAATATTCTGTGTTAAATATGACTAAATCACCCTTAAATAATTAAATAAATCATTTTTTATTTGATTATCACTCAACCACATCCTTAAAATGATAAATAAATCATTTATTTATTTATTATTTACAATTAAAGGGATTTGACCCAAGTCAAATTCCTTTTCCCTCCAATAAATATAATAAAATATTCCATAAAAGTTGGATCTTGATTTGGTTAATAATATTTTGACTATGCACCAATATCTAGACTAACTCAATATTTTGTTATAAATAGAACATTTTTCCCATTCATTTACCACTTTTTGTTGCCTAAAGATCACTCTAGATCTATACTTTTGGTCTGAATATTGATCCACCATCATAGTCATATTTTGCTACCATTTTTGTCTGGGTTTTCTACACCATCAAGAGAGAGGAATTTTAGATCTAAAACGCCGAGGACTTACAAGAACCCATCCCATTGAGGAGAACAAGGAACACCCTCTTATGTTTTCCTCCCAGGTGCCATAAAAAAAAATTGATTCAACATATTCTTGTCTTGTATATTGGATGCATGGAGTAAATCTTGTTTTTTCTACTATTTAATGTCTTCTAATGCATAGATCTAGATTCTTGCAGCATTTATCTTGATCACCTAACTACAGATATAAAGATATTAGAAGCCATATCTATTGTTAGGTCTGTTGGTTATGCGCAACTAACGTGGTCTTCTTTCGTACACTTGGAATTAAGATTCATACTAACAACTGGCGACTCCACTGGGGTTTACGATTATGATCGTTGTCGTTTTTCTGATCCTTGCATATTTAGCTACTTCAAACACAAGGATTTATCTTCTACCCCTTGTTTTTTCTTTTCTTGATGTTGTTTTAACTTATAAAACCCTAAAATGATAAAAATTCTAACTTCCATGTGTTTTCGGACCTATTGTGCAGGTGAAAGACATCAGTCGCAGCTGAGATGACAAATTTTTATGAAATCTACCACCGAGAGTGCCGGAGGTGCAGGTCGCACTTTTTGGCCCAAAAAATATGACCTAGAGCTTCAAGATGTAGGAAAGAGCCCAAAAACTGTGACCTCTACTGAAAACAGGTCAGAAACGGTGACCTGGACTTTGTGCAGGGGTTTTCTGAAAGTTTTCTGCATTTGTCTGAGCCTTTGTTCAGGGTTGTTTGACCTCCATCTCCGCCTATTTTGGACCTGTATTTGTTCTGTTTTTCTCAACTAAGTGGGAACCTAGCCCCCTAGGGCTTCATTACCCTCCACTTTTTGTGGAAGAGTTTTTGTTGTTGCAGGTTGTTTGAAATTTTAGAGTCTCCGACCCTTCTTTCAGATCTGATACCTCCCCTTTAGATCTGCTTCAGATTGGCTTGTTATCCATCCAAATCACCTCATCTAACTTTTTTTCAGTTTTCCTTTAGGGTTCACTCCATTTCCCTTCAGGAGATATCCTTTCACAACCTTTTTTACAACAATTTTTCCTCTAATCTGTTGTTGTTTTCTGCACCACTTTCCACCAGATCTTGTCTTTTAGATCCCTGTCCCTCTTGACCTTAGATCTATTGGCTTTTTTAGTGCATTTTGATTTTTTTTTTACTCACCTATAGACTAGTTTTTGAGAGACCCGCCTCATTGGGTTTAGATTATTGCATTATCAGCTGTTTATTTTCTATTTTTGCAGGCCTATAGACTGTCATTTGCAGGTTTATTTACAACTAACACATTTTTTGTTTTTCTCTACAAATTTCTGGGTTTAAAAATTAAAATTTACACACTTTTACACACACACCCTAAGCAAAAAAGGGCTTGGTTAACACCACCAAGCAAAGACTCTAAAACATTGAAATCAATTGATCCTACACCTTTCTGCCCTTGTTTTGACATTGTAATCAGTTGATCCTGCACCTCCCTACCCTTTTCAGTCTCTTTTTACTTTGTTCCATGTTTGTGTCGTCACCATTGCGCCACCAAGGCATTTATCCTGGAGACTTCTTGGCCTTCATCCTCAGTTTCTGGTAGGAAGACTTGCTCCTCCGCATATGATTTGAGTTATTCCTCCACTGAGTCTACACACCGACTCTTCTTCTGGTCCTTTAGGTTCTCCTTCTCGTTCCGCCTTCGGTTCTCCCCCTGACACCTTCACCATGTCTAGTGCATGACCTAATGCTATTGGTAACCTCGGCCCTCAGGCTGGGAATACCACTAGTGGGACTGCAACAGACACTACCCCAGTTGCACCCTTGCTCCCCTTCATGGCAGGCCTTAGCCTCCCCGATTTTGACCATTTGATAAATGACCCTATACACCATGATGCTAGTTGGCCTGCTATGCTAACAAAGATCCATTCTAACATCCCAAAGTTTTAAGGCCTTGCTGGAGAAGATCCTTCAAATCATGTTCGATCTTTCCACATGTGGTGTTCATCTAATTCCATTACCAATGACTCTATCCATCTTCGATTGTTCCAATGAACGCTTACTGGTGAAGCTTCTAAGTGGTATTTTGATCAAGCCTCCTCCTCTCATACCACCTTTGCGACTCTTTCCCAGGCTTTTCTGTCTTATTTCTAGCTTTCTCTTCGTTATGACACTGGTACCGAACTCTCGATTTCTTTCCGTCAATCGTCTGCGACCCGCCTATCTGACCATGTCCAGGAATGGTGGAGAAGAAAGAGCCTATGTCGAGCCCCTACCTTCGAAGACCATTTCTACATGGATTGTTTCCTTAGATCTCTCTTGCCACCTATCGGGAAAGATGTCACATCGCACTTTCCTCAAACTGAAGAATCTTCTCTCCAAATTGAGTTAAAATATGACCTGATCTATGCTCAGTTGAGTTATGTTTATATCGTTCTACTTGATCTTCCCAGACCCGGTGGTGCCAACGCATTGGGGGCATCTCATGCCACTAACGATATCGTTGGAGCTCTCTTTAATCCGTATGCTCAACCTCCCATGGGCTATGGTTTTCCTCTTGGGGGGGGGGGGGGGCGGGGGGCAACACATCCTGCACTTTTCCCCCTCCCGGTAGCATGTATCCAGGATACAACATGCCTCCTATTTTTTCCCAACCTCCTGTTTACCACAATGTTACCCAACCTCCTTATTATCCGTATCCCCCGCCTGGTGCTTCAGCTCCTCCAGCATTAGCACCTCCTCCTCCCTTGCCTTCTCAACCCCCAGAACAGCAACCACTGCCCCCTCAGGGGTAGGTATATGCAAAGCAGGGCAAACTAATCCTCCTCCCTCAAAAAATAAGAGGAAAGGCACTCAAAATCAATTTTCCCCTAGTAATCCTGGACCTAATCAAGGTAATGCCCCTAATACTACAAACCTACAACAGGGCACTCATCCCAAGCAGGACAGGCCTGTTCGTACGAATAAGCCCTATTCTTGTTGTGGTGTTTATGGTCACTATACGCATGATTATCCTCTTTTGCCATAGATGCGGTAGTTGTGGGAGTCTCAAGAAACTTTGAGAGGATAGCAAGCCATCCCTTACGTTCCTCCCAGTCCTGCACATAGTCAACCGACTGTGCTTACTGATCCTTTCCCTCAACAAGGATTTGTGGCTACCCAACCACCTGAAGGTCAAGTGGCCACTCAACCTCTTCCATATGGTACCTTCTATTACCAGATTCTCATGATGACCTCTGATCAGCCTTATGAACCTTCTCCTCCTGGCCCTTCACCTTCAGTTAGTACTCATGAGCCTCTTTATCCTCCTGGAACGGTTCCTCCAGGTCTTAAACATCTTGGAGCCGTCCCACCTGGTCATTACCCCTCTGGTCAGATACCATTCCTAGCTCCCCCACTAGGAGTGTACACGGTACCTGTTATGGCCACCCTCTCTCTTCCTAACTTGACCCTTAGGATTTCCGTCTGGTACCTCGATCCTCCAGCTGCTAACCAGCGTGGTCAACCCAAACCTTATCTTTCTTTGACCCCGATTCAACCAATCCTTATGAATTCTCCTATCGCAACAGTGCCTTAGTCACCTCAATAGGAACCACCTCCCGTTGCGATTGCTTTGGGTAAGAGGGGAAAAGCTCGCAAGGGGGCACCAAAGAACAAGGCTGCCCTGACAGACCCTGCCCCTCCTCGGCCTCCAAAGCATACCATATAGTGTGCTTTTTGTGATGTTGTCGATTACGGCACCCATACTTTTCTGGAGTTTCCTCACCTTATGTCCATGGTCAATGAGACATTTCTGGAGTCTGATATCCCAGAGGTATATGTCACTATACCCAATTCAATCCCAAAACTCAAATCATTGCACAAAAATCACCCTTGTGCTTTGTGTGATTTCCGTTATCACCCTAGTAATTTCTAAAGATTGTGGGATTTTAATTTTTAGTTTAAGAAAGCTAGAGGTAACCAAAAACCTACTTTGGAAATTTAGGATCTAGCCTTCCTAAATTTCAGAGAGGGCTCTCTCTTTATGATTTAACTTTGTTTTTTGTTTAATATTTTAGGCTAGTTATGATAGAACAATAGGTTTTGGTTTTGAAATGTTTGGTGGAAAATAATATTACTTAAAGACAAATTAAAGAGGGATCTACTAGTACATTGGGTTATGGAGTCAAATTCTAGCAAGCAGAACTAGAAGGCAAGGCCAAAAGGATGCTAATGTATTCAGGGCAAGGTAGATAATCCTCAGAGATTTGGATAGATTTTTTTCATGAAATGGCTTGCTTCGGGATAAAGGGAAATGAAAGATTCTTTAATCTGGAAGAAGAGGAAGGAGGCAGGGGTCAAATCGGACTAAGAGCAATTAAGAATTCCTAAATCTGAAAATCAGCAGAAAGCATTTAAATGATTAAGTAGTTAAGACAGGGAGTTTTTACACTAATCCTGAAGTAATACTCCTAATTAATCATTAAGATTGAACAACATATATGAAATTTTATGTAACTCAGAATGGAAACAATGACAAGATAGATGCACTTTACTCTTCAAATTATTGCATGAATCGTGAATTATGAAGTCCAATTGGCTATTTTCCAGACTGCTGCTTTGAAATCAACACATGTGAGCCTCCAACGTACCAGAAAAATTTCTATAATGTTCTTAGCAATTTTATTCCACCCTAAACACTTCATAAACTGAAGTATTTATACAAATGTTTATTACAAATATCCTAGAGATATTTAGGAATAACTCTATGAAATATAAAATATCTTTACAGATTAAAAGGGACAGCTGCTTAACAACTTTAGCAAGCTGTCCTCTTATCTAGAAAATATAGAACTATCTTATCTAACAAAACTATTTATTGAATAGTTGTCCATGCTTGCTGGCATATTGCAGAATATATTTTTGGTAGATGAATTCTATGATACTCTTTCCACTTATACTCCTTCACGTTGTTTATTTATCATTTCACTGTTGTAAAAAGGGAAATAACAGTAGTCAAAATCAGCTGGCTGGTTTTTCTCTTTGATACACTTTGACTCTGTCCTTTCACTCTGATACTCTTTAAACTTATTAACCTTTAACTGCTGTAAAAAGAGACTTCTCAGCAGTACAAAATCAAAATCAAATGATTGTTTTGTTTTATTCCTCCTCAAATTGACTGTTTCACCTGCATTTTATTTCATTGTTCTACTTCTTTGCTGCTATAACAAATCTATAAAAGTCTGCCATTGTTCAACATCTGGTATTTTTACACTTTTGAGCTTTCTATAGTTCTCATCTGCATCTATGTATTTGGAGAAAATTGGTTTGATAACAAATAGATTCTTGATTTCATGTTGAAGGAAAAAAAAAGTCTTCAACATAGTGGAGAACAACTTTCCCTGTTGGAGAGCCCTGTGGCAGTGGCTTATTAACCTGCTCTTTGGCATGGTCCCTTATCGTTTTGTCATATTATTTCTGGTCCATCAAATTATCATTGAAGACATGGATGTCTAGAATACCATCTTGTCTTAGCATGGTGTACTTTGCTAAAAACTTGGTAATGGAAAAATTCATGGCATCACATTTTTCTTTCAAGTTGTTCATTAGAGTTTTCTTTGTCAAAACATTCTTGATTTGCAATATAGTCTCTGTCCTATCCTGTATCTTCAATTCTTCTAGCTCTGTCCTATTCCTACTGTTTAAGAAAATGATTATCTTCAAAGACTTTGCTGGTTTGTCTTCTAATTCTTCTGTTGTCTTTTGTATTTCAACTTGAGCTGCAAGAAGGAGGTCTCTCTATTCATATATTATCTAGATTGATGGCCACTGAAGATCTATAGCCTCAATTATATTGGTCCATAGGTAATTTCTTACATAATAAATTTGTGTAGTGAAACTCAAATCCTTTTGAAGGCTTTTGACTTGCTCTTCAAGTATTTTAGCTCTTTGTTCATAATTATTGGCATTAATCAATGCTGCTTTGTCAGATACCTCCATATTCTGAATCTTCTTTTTCAAAATGTTAATTTCATTGGTTTTCAATGTCATTTCTTCCATTACTTTGACAATCTGCCCTGCATCATTAGTCTATTGCACTCGTGATGTTGAAGATTTTGCATTGGAGGTGGTAGCTGATTACATTGACACTGTAGTTTCCAGTGGCTCTTTTGGTGCTAAATTTTCTCCCAGTGTAGAAGGAATGGCAGCAGTAATGATAGGTATGACTGTAGGAATGACAGAAGTATCATTTTCTTTCACAGTTTAGTTTTATTTCATAAGTATATCCAATTGACTTTCCATATCCTTGATTTGGGCAGTTAGTTTTATGATCAACTACATCATATCCTCTTTCTCCTTCTGTTCTTGAAGTATCTCCTTACTCCGTGGGTGCTCACTTTGAGGAATTTTTAATGGTTTCCTTAAAGCAGTAATATAATTATTTTTCTTCTTTATTAATACTTCCATAGCATGTACATTTGATGGCTCAACTCCTATTTGTAAAATCAAATCGTCTAAGGCTTTGATCCTTAAATATTTTGCATATAAAGAGCCTTTGTCAAGTTTCATTTGGTCTTGTAGGTTGATAATGGTATTCTCCAAATTGGTCACACTCATTGCTTTTGTCACCACAGTGGAATATTGCATCTCACAGGTATGTCTGTGGAATTCTATCTGATCCAATTCATGTACCTTTTCAGTATCTACTTCAAATTCCATCTTTTTGTAGTCAGCCACTATTTCTGGGGTTGAAGTAGTTGGTTGTAAATAGGACATGATCATCTTATTGGAGGAATAATCAAATGCTGTAAGAAATCTATCATGATTTCCTGGCTTCTGTTAGAGAAATTGAGAATAAATCTCACTTTTGATTTCCTCATTCCTTTGTTTGATCTGCTTATATCTTTCCTTAATGTCCAAATCTTTTTCTTCTATTGTTTGAGAAGAAGAAGTTTCCATATTAACCTGTTGTTCAATCATTTGGGTCTCATTTTCTTTAGATGCAGCTTGTTCTTTTTCAATCTCTGTCAAAGTCTCCTTTATTATTATAGTGGCCTCATCATTACTGACCTCTGGTTCATCTTCAACCTCAATAAATTTTTCTTTGCCTATTGAGCAAAATTTTAGCCTCTTATTGTAGATGAGTTTGAACATAGTATCTGAAGTAGTTTCTGGTGTGTAGGTTCCCTCATCTCTGCCTCTTTTGTTTGAAGATTCTGGCTGTTTAGGAGTTACCACAACAAGTGTGGTATCCTTTTTTCCTGCTGGATATGTATTTACAGTTAAATCTACCAATGTATTTTCTTCCCATTTTGTCTGATTGGGAAAATTTTCAATATCAGGCTTTGGCTCATGTACAAAAGGAGGTAGTTTACAATTAACTCTTATAGTGCTTAAAATACCTTAGGGGTTCCAAGGGAAACTCACTTGAAATTTTAGCTCTGATAATCTCTTTTCTATATCTTTCTCAGCATCCCTATTATTCACTCTAAAGGGGCCAATTTGATTTTTTAGTTTGAATTGGGTATAATTTTTAGAAGCCATCAAATTGATGGCATCAACATTCAAAACCTGTCTCAAATATTCTAGAGCAAAGACTCTGATAGTAGAAAACTTAGGTAATTTGCATGGAAGTAAATTGGTTTCAAAGATTCTTAGTTCAATGTGTTTTTCATACAAGTACCAATATCCTATTTTGCATTTCTCTGATAGTTGTAATATCCATTTCATCTCCTCATTTACCCTAGCTTGTTCTGACTTATGAAGCAAATTCATAGCTGGCCTAATGAACAAATCTGTAAAATCTGTGTAATTGTATTCGCTTCATTCTTTTCTTAACAATGATTTCCAAAAGACAACTAATAGAGGCCGACCCTCTACATTCATTTTCTGTAATGATATTGGGAAGTGATATGCTTGTGAGAATAAGAACAAATGAAATAAATAGGAATAATACCTAAATACCCCTTTAGTGGGTAACTTTGTCAATTGAAGATGTATGGAATCAATTATAAACCTGAAAAAATCAAAGATGACAGTAGGAGGCTCACCGGGAGATAGAGTAGACAAAAACCCAAGGATTGAATCATTAGTAAACTCATCAATGAAGTATCCTAATATGAAGGATAACATGGAAATGACATGCCTAGAACCCTATGGAAACTTGGAAGTGGAATAGGGAGGATTCAGCTTTGGAATGTCCACATGAGATGGAATAAAGTTTCTGCAGCTTTGGTGTTTCTTGTGGATGGGTTTGGATCGCTGATACTGATAATGGTTTTAAATGATCTTGAAACAGTGGATCAACGGTTGAATTCAGTTTCTTTCTCTAGGAATAAATCAATAATTTGAACAAGATGATTTTTTGCATAGTCGGGCGGCTTTTCACAGTCGGGAATGCACAATAACGTTAATAAAAATCATAACAAAGGTTTTATCCTTTGATATAAATCTTTAAATACTGTAATAAATGAGGTTCAAATCTGTGGCAGGAGTGGTTTTCGGATTGTGGACGTGAAAAACCAGAAGTTGTTTTCGCATTGGGTTTGAGCTGTAAATGGTTTTTCTCAAAACGAATGTGATGCAATCAAATTGCGACACTTTAGAGGAGGCGTTATGGGGAAAACTGCGCATCTCACGCTCATTTGGGCGTTTGGAAAATGTTTGGTTTGTGAGCGCGAAGATGATCATCCACCGTCAGATCTTTGGAAAGGGAGCAAACGATCGAGATGAGTTTAGGAGTTGCAGTCAAAAGTTGTGGGACCAGGCGGATTTATGCGCTGGGCTATGAAATAAAACCTTTATATTACATGAATTTATATCCAAAGGGTAAGGCTTATATGCGGAAATATGGTTTAAAAGGGTTTGTATATATATATATATATATATATATATATATATATAACAGATTTCATATATATGGTAATTTGCGCGTGAGGCAGGGCTTGTTAACCAAGGGTTTAACTTATGTAAAGCTTGAGTCTTTACATATCAGGGAATGACTGATAACCTTAGTCTTATAGTGTTTAAAAATTTGGTTTAAAATAGTGATGCAGGGAAAGATTTACAAGTATATTGCAAAGGCATAGGGGTCCCGAAAGTCATATTTACATTTTTCATTTTATTATATGGTTTTTAGACTATGGAGGGGTCTAACAACCATATCGGGTGGGATTATTTATATAATGTTAGTTTTATGCCAAAGGGGGTATAATGGGGGGTTTTTTATCTAAACATGTGGATATTTAGCTTTGGCAAAAAGCTTATGATAGTGGGGTTTTGGGGATAATTAGATAAAAGGAGCTATAATAATAGGATAATGTTTGTTTTGATGGATTTAATAAATAAATTAGAAGTTAATATGACCAAGGACAATGAAAAACACCAAAATATATTTATATGACTAATTAAAGTGATAATGTAAAAAGCAAAGCTTTATAATTTATAATTTCACCACTTTGACCTAGAATATAATATTTTTGGAGGGTTTTTATGTTTTTATGAATGAAGAAGATTAATCAAAGGGGATTTTATTTTTAATTAAGTAAAAGGTCCTTACCTATGAAATTGAAGTGTAAATGGATGAATGTAGGGTAAATGATGATAATTAAGGATTAATATAGGAATTCAACACTTTTAACCTAATAGTCATTGAGCCTTGGGTCCGATCCCAACAAAAGTCAGAGAAATGCTTTGAGCCTCTTTGAATGGAAGTTTAGAATGTAGAATAACTATAGGGAGGGTAAATTAGTGATTTTTTCCTGGTAACCAGTATTTACAATGATTTTCCCACCTTCTTTCTACCTACCCAACTTTTAATCTAACAATTTTTCTTCCATTTTGTAGGTGCATTTTAGCTAGCAACCTTGAACATTTTTATTCTTTTAAAAGCAATAAAAACTATCTGAATATACCTTATATCATTCGAGGGCTTAGATTAAACTGACGAGCTCCTCTTTATTCTCTACTTATCTACTAATTAGTCAAGATTAAACTATTTGACTAATCTTTATTCACTATTCTTCAAAAAATATAATTGAAACATGACAAGTCAAGATTAAGCAGTTCAACTCATCATGGATTATGGCATTTATTAACACTCTTCCATAATCATTAGTAACAAATTAAAAAGTATTGGCATTTGGACATGCACACTTTCATGTTTTATTTCTTTTTCTTTGGGTAATATTATTTTTTCTAAGTCCTTTGATATTTCTTTTAGGACTTTTACCGTATTTTTGATTTTTTATTTTTTTTTTATTTTTTACAAAATATGGGAAAACAACTTGTAGACAATAAGGTATGTACATATTTTTACAAGACTATCATAAGTCAATTCCAAATTATGAATCCTATACATATAGGACCCTAACAACGGCTTCACATGGGGATGGCATTTCCTGGTGAAATGTCAAGAATTCTAAGATCATTAGCCTTCCATTTTGACCATGATGATTCTGTAACTGTCTTCTGATTTCTACAAAAACTCATAATTATGAAATTTTACTCTTCAAAGCTTAGAGCCTTCACTCCGAGCTTCAACTTTCGAAAGAAAAAATCCAATCGAATCTACAAACTGCAATGGATATTTACAATGATGTAAAAGGAAATTAGGACTAACTATTAGTTAACTCAGAAGAATAGTAGTGTTTGAGCATTCTACCATTCACTATTCCTTCTGGAATGTCCATTCCATCCAAATTTCTGATAAAAAATGCATTGTTACCTCTGTACCCATAAATGACATAAGGACCTTTCCATAGAAAATCAAACTTTCCATGTTTTCCTTTTTCTTCTTTCTTGGAATCCCATTTTAACACTTTATCTCCTATGGAAAAGTCATCTTCTTTAGTTATTTTATCAAATATTTTCTTGTTTTTCTCTTGAATGACTTGAGATTTTTCATATACTTCTTCCCTAGTCTATTGCAGATGAATAGTTTGATTTATCCTTTTCTGTATATCATTGATTTCTGCTTGTGATTCTTGGATAATTTTCATGACCAGAACACCTAAAGATGATGGGAAAACTGCATCCATCCCATATACAATCTGGTAAGGAGATGTTCCAATTGACTTCTTGGTAGTAAGTCTATCTGCCCATAAGGCATAGACTAAATTTTTATTCTAGGTTTTATTGTTTTCTTCAAGTAGGTTTTTGATGATACTCACAAGGCTTTTATTTGAAGATTCAGCTAGGCCATTACCTTGAGGGTAATAAGAAGTAGAGTGGCCTAGGGTAATATGATACTTGTAGCAAAAGGAAATCATTTTCTTAGAGTTACCACAACAAGTGTGGTATCCTTTTTTCCCACTGGCTATGTATTTGCAGTTAAATCTACCAATGTATTTTCTTCCCATTCTGTCTGATTGACAAAATTTTCAATATCAGGCTTTGGCTCATGTACAAAAGGAGGTAGTTTACAATTAACTCTTATAGTGCTTAATATACCTTAGGGGTCATAATTCCAAGGGAAACTCACTTGAAATTTTAGCTCTGATAATCTCTTTTCTATATCTTTCTCAGCATCCCTATTATTCACTCTAAAGGGTCCAATTTGATTTTTTAGTTTGAATTGGGTATTATTTTTAGAAGCCATGAAATTAATGGCATCAACATTCAAAACCTGTCTCAAATATTCTAGAGCAAAGACTCTGATAGTAAAAAACTTAGGTAATTTGCATGGAAGTAAATTGGTTCCAAAGATTCTTAGTTCAGTGTGTTTCTCATACAAGTACCAATATCCCATTTTACATTGCTCTGATAGTTGTAATATCCTTTTCATCTCCTCATTTACCCTAGGCTATTCTGACTTATGAAGCAAATTCATAGCTGGCCTAATTAACAAATCTGTAAAATCTGTGTAACTGTATTCACTTCCTTCTTTTCTTAACAATGATGTCCAAAAGACAACTGATAGAGGCCGACCCTCTACATTCATTTTATGTAATGCTAGTGGGAAGTGATATTCTTGTGAGAATAAGAACAAATGAAATAAATAGGAATAATACCTAAATACCCCTTCAGTGGGTAACTTTGTCAATTGAAGATGTATGGTATCAATTATAAACCTGGAAAAATCAAAGATCACAGTAGGAGGCTCACCAGGAGATAGAGTACATAAAAACCCAAGGATTGACACATTAGTAAACTCATCAATGAAGTATCCTAATATGAAGGATAACATGCAAATGACATGCCTAGAACCCTATGGAAACTTGGAAGTGGAATAGGGAGGGTTCAGCTTTGGAATGTCCACATGAGATGGAATAAAGTTTCTGCAGCTTTGGTGTTTCTTGTGGATGGGTCTAGATCGTTGATGCTGGGAATGGTTTTAAATGATCTTCAAACAGTGGATCAACGGTTGAATTCAGTTTTTTTCTCTAAGAATAAGTCAATAATTTGAACAAGATGATTTTTTTCACAGTCGGGCGGCTTTTCACAGTCGGGAATGCACAATAACGTTAATAAACATCAAAACAAAGTTTTTATCCTTTGATATAAATATTCAAATACTGTAATAAATGCAGTTCAAATTTGTGGCGGGAGTGGTTTTCAGATTGTGGACGTGAAAAACTAGAAGCTGTTTTCGCATTGGGTTTGAGCTGTAAATGGTTTTTCTCAAAATGAATGCGACGCAATCAAATTGCGACACTTCAGAGGAGGCAGTATGGGGAAAACTTCCCATTTCACGCTCATTTGGGCGTTTGGAAAATGTTTGGTTTGTGAGCGCGAAGATGATCGTCCACCGTCAGATCTTTGGAAAGGGAGCAAATGATCGGGATGAGTTTAGAAGTTGCAGTCAAAAGTTGTGGGACCAGGCAGACTTATGCACTGGGCTATGAAATAAAACCTTTATATTACATGAATTTATATCCAAGGTTTTATATCCAAAGGGTAAGGCTTATATGCGGCAATATGGTTTAAAAGGGTTTGTATATATATATCTATATATATATATATAACAAATTTCATATATATGGTAATTTGCACATGAGGCAGGGCTTGTTAACCAAGGGTTTAACTTATGTAAAGATTGAGTCTTTACATATCAGGGAATGACTGATAACCTTAGTCTTATAGTGTTTAAAACTTTGGTTTAAAAAAGTGATGCGGGGAAAGATTTACAAGTATATTGCAAAGGCATAGGGGTCCCGAAAGTCATATTTACATTTTTCATTTTATTATATGGTTTTTAGACTATGGAGGGGTCTAACAACCATATGGGGTGGGATTATTTATATAACGTTAGTTTTATGCCAAAGGGGTTATAATGGGGGGTTTTTTTATCTAAACATGTGGATAATTAACTTTGGCAAAAAGCTTATAATAGTGGGTTTTTAGGGATAATTAGATAAAAGGAGCTATAATAATAGGATAATGTTTGTTTTTATGGATTTAATAAATAAATTAGAAGTTAATATGACCAAGGACAATGAAAAACACCAAAATATATTTATATGACTAATTAAAGTGATAATGTAAAAAGCAAAGCTTTATAATTTATAATTTGACCACTTTGACCTAGAATATAATATTTTTGGAGGGTTTTTATGTTTTTATGAATGAAGGAGATTAATCAAAGGGGATTTTATTTTTCATTAAGTAAAAGGTCTTTACCTATGAAATTTAAGTGTAAATGGATGAATGTAGGGTAAATGATGATAATTAAGGATTAATATAGGAATTCAACACTTTTAACCTAATAGTCATTGATCCTTGGCTCTGATCCCAACAAAAGTTATAGAAATGCTTTGAGCCTCTTTGACTGGAAGTTTATAATGTAGAATAACTATAGGGAGGGTAAATTAGTGATTTTTTCCTGGTAACCAGTATTTACAATGATTTTCCCACCTTCTTTCTACCTACCCAACTTTTAATCTAACATTTTTTCTTCCATTTTGTAGGTGCATTTTAGCTAGCAAACTTGAACATTTTTATTGTTTTAAAAGAAATAAAAACTATCTAAATAAACCTTATATCATCCGAGGGCTTAGATTAAACTGATGATCTCCTCTTTATTCTCTACTTATCTACTAATTAGTCAAGATTAAACTGTCTGACTAATCTTTATTCACTATTCTAAAAAATATATAATTGAAACATGACAAGTCAAGATTAAGCAGTTCAACTCATCATGGATTATGGCATTTATTAACACTCTTCAATAATCATTAGTAACAAATTAAAAAGTATTGGCATTTGGACATGCACACTTTCATGTTTTATTTCTTTTTCTTTGGGGTATATTATTTTTTCTAAGTCCTTTGATATTTCTTTTAGGACTTTTACCGTCTTTTTGATTTCATATATTTTTTATTTTTTACAAAATATGGGAAAAAAACTTGCAGACAACAAGGTATGTACATATTTCTACAAGACTATCATAAGTCAATTCCAAATTATGAATCCTATACATATAGGACCCTAACAACGGCTTCACATGGGGATGGCATTTCCTGGTGAAATGTCAAGAATTCTAAGATCATTAGCCTTCCATTTTGACCATGATGATTCTGTAATTGTCTTCTGATTTTTGCAAAAACTCATAATTATGACATTTTACTCTTCAAATCTTAGGGCCTTCACTCCGCACTTCAACTTTGGAAAGAAAACATCCAATCGAATCTACAAACTGCAATGGATATTTACAATGATGTAAAAGGAAATTAGGACTAACTATTAGTTAACTCAGAAGAATAGTAGTGTTTGAGCATTCTACCATTCACTGGTCCTTCTGGAATGTCTGTTCCATCCAAATTTTTGATAAAAAATGTATTGTTACCTCTGTACCCATAAATGACATAAGGAACTTTCCATAGAAAATCAAACTTTCCATGTTTTCCTTTTTCTTCTTTCCTGGAATCCCATTTTAACACTTTATCTCCTATGGAAAAGTCATCTCCTTTAGTTATTTTATCAAATATTTTCTTGTTTTTCTCTTGAATGACTTGAGATTTTTCATATACTTCTTCCCTAGTCTATTGCAGATGAATAGTTTGATTTATCATTCTCTGTATATCATTGATTTCTACTTGTGATTCTTGGATAATTTTCATGACCGGAACACCTAAAGATGATGGGAAAACTGCATCCATCCCATATAAAATCTGGTAAGGAGATGTTCCAATTGACTTCTTGGTAGTAAGTCTATTTGCCCATAAGGCATAGACTAAATTTTTATTCTAGGTTTTATGTTTTCTTCAAGTATGTTTTTGATGATACTCACAAGGCTTTTATTTGAAGATTCAGCTAGGCCATTACCCTAAGGGTAATAAGAATTAGAGTGGCCTAGGGTAATATGATACTTGTAGCAAAAGGAAATCATTTTCTTGGATTTAAATGCAGCTGCATTATCAGTAATAATTTTCTGTGGGCATCCAAATCTAGATAAAATGTTGTTTTCTATGAAAGAGATAATGACTGAATCAGTGGATTGTCTAGTAGGAATGGCCTCAATCCACTTGGTAAAATAATCTGTGGCAGTCAATATCCATTTATGTTGGCCGAGGATGGAGGGTGAATTTCTCCAATGAAGTCTAAACCCCATTGTTGAAAAGGCATCTTAGTAGAAATATGTTTGAGGGGTAAAGGTAACAACTTCCTTTTTCCTTCAAAAATCTGACATTTGTGACATGAAGTAACAAATTTCTTCACATCAGCAAATAAGGTAGGCCAGTAGAAACCAGCTCTGAGAATCTTATCTACTATACTTTTCCAATATAAGTGTCCTCCACAATCACCTACATGAAATTCTCCAAGAATTTTATCAGCTTCTAATTTTAGTAAACAGTTCAGTAATATCCCACTTTGTTCTTTCCAATAAAGCATATTATTTAGAATACAATATCTCATTGCTTTAATTTTTATGAATCTAGATTTTTTTCTAGTTAATCCAACAGGAGGTTGTATATTTGTAAGTACAAAGATAATATCTGAGTACCATGGTGAGTCTAGATAGGCTTCACTGATCAATGGAGTCGCCATGTCTTCCTGGTCATCAATCTGGGCAATAAAATTTATATCCAAAGAATTACAATTAGATTTAGCCTTCAATCTGGCTAAACCTTGTCCTTTTATGAGCTTGGTTGGTTTAATCTCTATGTCATATTCAAGGATAGTGGCAATCCACTTTCCTCTTCTTCCATCTAGCCCATCCTGTGTTAAAATATCTTTGACTATAGAATTAGGGACATAAGCAATAATGTGGGAGTAAAGAATGTACACTATGAAAACTTTTATGGATTTAACCAAAACTAAAGCTTCTTTTTCCATTATGTTATATCTCAAAGGTGCATCTCTAAGGGTTTTACTAAAAAATGATATAGGTTGTTCAAAACCTTGGTCAATTTTTTGTAATAGGACTATAGCTATGGTATGTTCTAAGGCAAATGAAAATATTATAAAATCTTTCTTGAAGTATGGGCTAATTAGGACTGGTGTTTTTGTTAAAGCATGTTTAATAGATTCGAATGACCATTTTGCTTCAATTTTCCATTTTAAAACGGAGTTTTTTTTTAACATTTTGTTCAGTTCTTTGATGATTTCTGCTAGATTAGAAATAGATCTTCTTAAAAAGTTAATTTTACCTAAAAATTCTTGTAACTCTTTTATGTTCCTAGGTGGGTGAATGTTCAGTATGGCTTCTATTCTTGCTGGATCTATCCTAATACCTTCCTTTGAAATTATGTGTCCAAGTAATTTTCCTTCCTCTAGTCCAAAAGAGTTTTCTTAGGATTTAATGATATACCAAATTTTCTACACTTAATGAACACTTGTCTGAGATGATCTAAATGTTCACTATTTTTCTTAGAAAAAATGGTAATATCATCTAAATAAATAACCAAGAATTCATGTATTTCCTTAGAAAAGGCTATATCCATAGCCCTCTAAAAAGTAGCTCCAGCATTCATCAAACCAAAAGGCATTTTCACATACATGAAAGTGCCCCATGGAGTGGTAAAAGCTATTTTGGGTTGGTCTTCCTTTTGGACAAGTATCTAGTTATATCCTAAAAAACCATCTAATAAAGATATCCTAGAATAACCAACTACCCTTTACAAAATGTGATCCATCTTTGGTAAAGGGTAATTATCTTTCAAAGATAATTTATTAAGATTCCTAAAATCTACACATAATTTGATTTCACTAGTTTTCTTTCTTGTAGGTACTAAGTTAGAAACCCAATCAAAATATCTTATTGGTGCAATGATTTGGGCATCATATATGCATTTAACTTCATTTTCATTCAAAGGTAATAAGATAGGATTAATCCTCCTCAATTTTTGTTTAAATGGTTTCTGATCATCTTTTATAGGTATTCCAAAAACTACTAAATGGTTTCTGATCATCTTTACATGAGCCAAAGTGTAAACTACCACCTTTTCATATTTTAAATGGTCATGTTTTAAATCTTCATAAGTCCATGAAAACACTTCTTGGCATTCCTTTAAAAGTTCCATATATTTTTCCTTTTCTTGAGGGGGTAAAGATTTTGCAATTTGATCATTTTTGGTTCTGTCTGTCCCAATGTTACATTCTTCAATGTCAGACTTGGTTGGTTCCATTTTAGGCTTTTTGGGCACATCATTGGAATCAAACAAGTCCTCCAAAGGATTTAAACCTTTAGGTAAAAAATTATCTTTTAAATCTAACATCTCAATTTCATCTTCAATTATTTCCTCTATATCTACCTTCTTTTAGTTATCTATGTCATATTGAGTAAATACGATGGGTTTGGTAAGTTTATGTGCATCTATTTTATTTATTTCACAATTAACATCTAAATCTATGTTACAGTTTGGATCTAAATTACCATCTGTGTCTTTCTTACAATTTTGAAATTCATCCTCACTATTCAAAAAATGGTAAATATGTTCATCTTCAGAGAAAATTTGCCAGTATTTGACATTGTCTGGGACAATGGGTCTATATTTAACTTCAGCAGTATATCTATGTGTTGGTTGAAAAGGTAAGTTACATGTGCTAGAAAAATTTGCTAGGCAATGTGCTTGCAAATTTTGCTTTCTAGGAATAGTAGCAAACTTACATTCTAGTAAATCATCAAGCAAATCAATTGCTACATCTCTATATCTGGCTAATCTAGGATTATGAACAGGATAATCTCCATTTACCTATTTAATGACTAATTCCAAATCTTCCATAATTAAAATTCACTTACCTCCTAAATTTCTGATGATTTGGAGGCCTATGATAAGTGCCTCATACTATGCCATGTTGTTGGTGCATTTGAAGTTGAGTCTAAAGGCATGTCCTTCCGAATGACTGGTCTCAATGTTTGTGATCCACACTCCATCTCCTGCTCCTAACTTGTTCACTGAGCCATCAAATTCTAAGTGCCAGAGGGCTTCATGAAAAATATTATCGTCGTCTGGTTTAGGCTTTATGTTAATTAATTCAGTTTGGATTTCATTATTATCAGAGTTACATAAAATGAAAGAATCAAGATCAGTTGGTGTTGAGTAAATTGGGTGATTTATTGATCTCTCAGCACTGCTAACCATGTATTTCATTAGAGTTTCTTTGTAAAGTTTCTTAGGTTGTCCAAACACTGTAATGGTGGCATAGCTCATGTCTAATTGTAGAGATCCCTGCAATTTAGCTTCCCATGAGCGAGAAAGAAGCATACCATATTTTTGTGGGATATCGGCTACTACAATATCCATAACCATGATTTTACTAGGATACTGAACCAAATTAACATATAAGTCTTTTATAAATCCAATGCACTTAACCTTGCTTGAATAAAAAGAGAATAAATCTTTATAAGACCTTGTTATTTCTAAATTCAAATTTTCCATAATATCTTTTGCAATTAAGTTGTGGGAAGCACCTAAATCTAACATTGCATTATGTAAAATCTGATCGTGAATAGTAAGACTAATATAGAAGGGAGGAACTAATCCATCTGAATTCTTGTCATTTACATCAGGGCCAAAAATTAATTCAGGTTGATCATCATTTAAATTAATAGAATCTTCACCATCATTCATATTCAAAGTTTTAGTATTTTTTTATTTATATAAGTCATTTTTTACCAATTATGTTAAAGGAGTTGGTATTTTCAACTTAGTTATTTCATATTGAATATTAAATGATGATTGAGACTTACTAATCTGAATTAGTTCATCTTTTGTGACAGTTATTTGAGTGGGTTTTTTAGGCATTTCAGTAGTTTTACTTTTATGTTGAGTTGTTCTTTTTTTTTCTGTCTGAGTTTATTGAATTTTGTTGTCTTTAATTCTCTTTTCAGGGACAGATTCAGGGGCAACATAAGTTTTTTCATATTTTGAACTTTCAGCAGAAGCTTTAGTGTTAACATTTTTGGAATTTGTTGATTTAGAATCAGTACGATTTTTTTTAGGATCAGGAATTGCTGATTTTGCTGAATTAGAGGCTTTGGCAGTATTGGCCTTTTCGGCATTATTGGAGTATTGGGCCACTTCTTCAGTGATGTCAAAATTTTTTGGACTTGGTGATTTTTTGGGACTGGGAGGATTGGAATTTTTCTTGTTTTCCCTTGGGAGAATTTGCAAAATATTTGTTTTTGGTGCTTCTACATTCTTTTTAGTTTGATTTTGAGAAGTGATTTTTGTAGAAGTTTCATTGTTTTTTTTGTTTCTAAGGTTATGTTGATCATGAATTTCATTAATGGAAAAGTCATAACCTTGTTTGAAATCAAAGGATTCACTAGATTCTACTTTATCTGTTGAAGCTCAAAATTTCTTCATCCTCTTGAGTGAGGAAAACAGTGTTTTCTTCATCTATCCCCATTACTATATTGATTTTATCCTCATCTTCATCATTATTCCGAGAACTCTCACCATAGTTCTCTTGGAATGGGGATCTAATGTTTTGATATGGAGCAAGCTTTCTTTTAGCTTTTCCACGTTATTGTTTTTTCTCAAGTTGGGATTTCTCGATTTGTGGTTGGTTATCTCATTGTGGTTTACTCTCAATATTTTCAAATCTATCAACCATCCTTTCTAAAGTTTTAGCAAGGAAATCTAGTTTAGTATTTGAATTTGATGTTTCTTCTTTGATTGTGACCTCGTTTATCTTTGATTTTAGCTACAATATTAATTTCTACACCAACAACATCTAATTGCATCCGTTCTAATGTCAAACATTCTTTTCTTAGTTGGTGCGCCATATCCTGATCAAATCCATCAGAAATTCTAATAGCGATGTATTGTGTAGGTTTTTTATCAACGGGAATGACATTATAAACACCGTTATACCTGGGCAGCAAGAACTCCCAAATGTACTCCATTAGGAGCTCTTTTTAAAGCATCAAACTCGGTGTATTAAAATTTGTAGGGGGTTCTTTTTTCTTTTCCCATTTATTTAAGAAATTTCTATGGAATGCAACTAAATTAGCTATACTACCGTAGCTAAAAATTTTAAACCATTTATTAACTTCTCCTACTAGACTTTGAGAAAATAACCTCATTTGAACATCTCGATTCACTATTTCATAGATTTCACAATAACTGTTATTCTTGTAACATGTTGTTGAGTAGTATATTGTGATTGACCATCAAAATATTGCAGGCTTTTCTCGATAATCTTGGGGCATCTCATGGAGGTTTTGGGGTAATACTAGGAGCATACTCAGCAACAATGGCTTGAAGTTTTCGATGAAATAGGAGGTACAATAGTAATGATAGGAAAGTTAAATGGTTGGAAATGGTAGATGATGAGCTTGGAAAAGAGGTTACATATATATGGAATTATTTGAAAATAAAGATGTAGTGCTTAAAAAACTAGTAGACAGTGGATTGAGTGAATGAGGGAATAATATCCTATGTTGCAAAGGCAATGTAGTGCTAAAATTCTTTGTGTATGAACTTTGTAGTGGAATCCGAAATGAAGTGACAACATACAAGATTTTGAATCGCCGCCGGAATTATTGTTGTGTGCAATTGAGAAACTCGAGGCTTTTATGTGAGATAATAAATGGGCTAATTTAATAGCTTCATCAATGTCTTTAATCAAGTAACATTAATAATTTTCATTTGAATTTGAGATTCAAATTTATCTGATTTTATTTTTGTTGAATAATATTCGGGGCTTTTTCTTTCAAGAAAGAATTAAAAACAAGATCTATTATAATATCTTTTAAATCAGCTTTCGCATTTAATTTTAAACAATGATTATTTAAACTCGGAATCAAAATTAATATCGTATAAGCTCACTAATTCTTTGGGTAAATAATTAGCTTTTCTTTAATGGTACTTCAAACTTTCTAAATTGAAAATTTGTTTTTTCTTTCTATTTTTTCCAATCTCTGGGTTTCGGGTTATCTACTAGATCACAGAAAGGGCTTAGGATCCAAAGGATCCGGAATAAAGAGGTTTTCCTAGAAGTGAGAATGACTAGTTTATGAATACCCACAACCCTTTTAAAAATAATCCTAAATTAAAAAGATAAATGAAAGATCTTCCTTCAAGACTAAATTTAAAACTAGAGATTGAAGTTAGTCCCCAAAAGATGGTCGCCAAAGTATGTTATCACCCCAGGGGGCACTCTAAATATTGTGGTCTTTTGATTTTTAGTTTAAGAAAACAAGGGGTAACCACAAACGTACTTTGGAAATTTAGGATCTTATCTTCCTAAATTTCAAAGAGGGCTCTCTTTATGATTTAACTGTGTTTTGTTTAATGTTTTAGGCTAGTTATGATAGAACAATTGGTTTTGGTTTCGAAATGTTTGGTGGAAAATAAGATTACTTAAATACAACTATTAAAGAGGGATCTACCAGTCCATTAAAGGCGGAGTCAATTTCTAGCAAGAAGAACTACAAGGCAAGGCCAAAAGGATGCTAATGTATCTTGTGGCAAGGTAGATAACCCCAAGAGATCTTGACATATATTTTTGATGAAATGGCTTGTTTGCAGATAAAGGTAAATGAAGGATCCTTTGATTTGGAAAAAGATGAAGGAGGTAGGGGTCAAATGGGACTAGGAGAACACACCGTAAATCCGGAAATCAACAAACATTTAAATAATTAAGTAGTTAAGACATGGAGTTTTTACACCAATCCCTAAGTAAAACTCCTAATTAATCATTAAGATTGAACAACATATATGGTTGTATGTAAATCGAATGGAAACAATGATAAGATATATGCACTTTACTCTTCAAATTATCACATGAATCTGAATTATGAAGTCCAATTGGCTATTTTTCGTACCGTCGCTTTAAAATCAACACATGTGAGCCTCCAACATACCAACAAATTTTATTCCACCCTAAACACTTCACAAATCGAAGTATTTATACAAATATTTATTACAAATAATATCCTATAGAGATCAATAACAGTTCTAGGAAATATAAAATATATTTACATATTGAGAGGGACAATTTCTTAACAACTTCTAGCAAGTCGTCCTCTTATCTAGAAAATATAGAACTATCTTATAGAACAAAAATGTCTTTTGAATAGCTGTCCATGTTTGCTGCCATATTGAAAAATATCTTTTTGGAACATAACTTCACCGTACTCTTTCCACTTCTACTCTTTCACATTGTTTATTTATCATTTCACTACCGTAAAGGAAATAACATCACCAAAAATTAGTCGGGGTCGTTGTTTTTCTCTCTAATACACTTTTTGAATCTATTCATTCACCCCGATACTCTTTAAACTAATATTTTAACCTTTAACTACCGTAAAAAGATACTTCTCAACAAAAGAAAAACATCAAAAAAGAATAATTTTTTTTATTTTTTTCCTTCTCGACCGATCGCATCATCTACATTCTCGTTTCATTCTTTTGCTTTGCTACAAAAAAATCCGTAAAATTATGCCATTGTTTAGCATTTGTATTTTCACACTTTTAAGTTTTCTAAAGTTCTCACTTCAAGACTTAAGATACTTTGAAAAATTTGGTTTGATAACAACAGATGCTTGATTTCATGTTGAAGAAAAACAAGTCTTCAATACATTGGAGAACATCTTTCCTCGTCGGAGAGCCCTATGCATGTTGGCTTATTAACCGTTCTTTGGCATGGTCCCTTATCATTTTGTCATATCTTTCACCATCAAATTATCATTGAAAACATGGATGTATGAATACCGGCTTGTCTTAGCATAGTGTACTTTGCTAAAAACTCGTAATGGAAAAATTCACATCACATTTTTCTTTCAAGTTATTCATTAGATTTTTCTTTGTCAAAACTTTCCCGATTTGTAATATAGTCTCTATCTTGTCCTTCAGAATTTCAATTTTCAGCTTTGTCCTATTCTTACTGTTTACGGAACATTTAGCTCAACGCCTGTAATGGGTTTATATGCTAATTATTTCGTTTTCTCTTGTATTTCACCAGCTACTAGAAGGAGGTCTCTCATTCATATATTTAACTGATGGCCATTAAATATTTATAGCCTCAATTATATTGGTCCACAGGTGGATTTAATAATAAACTTGCATAGTAACCAACCGTTTTGATCGCTTTTGACTTGCTCTTCAAGTATTTTGGCTTTTTGTTCATAATTATTGGCATTAATCATCGCTTTCCTTTTACAGATGCCACTTCCATATTATGAATCTTTTTCTTCAAACTATTAATTTCCTTATTTTCGCAGACATTTCCTCCATTGCTTTGACTATCTACGCTCGTCTCGTTTGTCTTCTTCACCGTTATGTTGAAGATTATGTATTGGAGGCAGGAGTTGATTCCACCGACACCGCAACAAGTAAAGGGTTCTTTTGGTGCTAAATTTTCTCCTGGGCAGTAGAAGGAATAACAGCTTGTAATAATAGGTATGATTGTAGGAATGGTGGAAGTATCAGTTTCCTTCACAATTTCCTTTTCTTCCATAAGTATATCCATTTGACTTTCCATATCTTTGATTTCAAAGTAATTAGCTTTATGATCAAATGCATCATATCATCTTTTTCCTTTTGCTTCTGAAGTATCTCCTTTACCTTGGTGGTAATCTTTGAGGAAGTTTTGTCTGTTTCCCTTAAAGCAACAATATCATCATTTTTTTCTTGATCAATACTTCTGTAAACTGGAATATTTGATGGGTCAACTCCTATTTGTAAAATAAAATACTCAAGGCCTTGATCCTTAAATATTTGGCATATAAGGAACCTTGTCAAGTTTCATTTGGTCTCGCATGTTGATAATGGTATTCTTAAAATTTGTCAGCACTCATGGCTTTTATCACCCTAACAGAATATAGCATCTGTTCATGTCTATGGAATTCTATTTGATCTCGTTTTATGCACCTTTTCAAGATCTACCTCAAATTCAACTTTTCTCGTAGTCACCACTATTTTTGGAGTTGAAGTAGTCAAGTTGTAAATAGGACATGCTCATTTTATTTTAGGAGTAACCAAATGGTGTAAGCAAATTGTCCTAATTTCCTAGCTTTTTGTTTGAGAAATTGAGAATAAATCACTTTGATTTCCTCATTCTTTTTATCTTCTTATATCTTTCTTTGATGTCCAAATCTTTTTCTTTCCGTTTATTTGAGAAGACACTTCTATATTAACCTTCTTTTCAATCAACCGAGTGTTTCATTTCACCTGCTACTTGTTCCTTTTCTATCTCATTAAAGTCTCTAATTATCTTTGTGGCATCATCATTGTCGACTTCTGCTCATTTTCATCTCAACCCTCAATAACTTCTCTTTTCCCTATGGAACCAAATTTTGAGCCTTTTTGTTGTAGATGATTTTGAACTTAGTATCTCGTAGTAGTTTCTATTGTGTAGGCTCCCTCATCCGTACCTATTTTGTTTCCTAGAAGATTCTGGTTGTTTAGAAGTTAACACAAACAGTGTGGTGTCCATTTATTCTATTGGTTGTTCATTTGCAATTGCATCTACCAATGTATTTTCTCGCCCATTCATCTCGTTAGAAAGCTTCTCAATATCAGTATCAGCCTATGTATAAAAGGAGCACAACTTATTTTTACCCTCATAATACTTTTCTAAAGATCTGGGGGGTAATAATTCCAAGGGAAACTCACTTGAAATTTCAAATTTTGACAATATTTTTTTCTATCTCTTTCTCAACATCTCTATTATTTACTACTGAAGGACCAATCTCATTTTAATTTGAATTTGGTCTTCTTTTGGAAGCCATGAAATTGATAGAATTAGCATTCAAAACCTATCTCAAATACTCTAGAGAAAAGATCGATAATCAAAAACTTAGTAATTTGTATGGAAGAAGATCATTCCAAAATTCTCAATTCATTGTGTTTCTTACAAAAGCACTAATCCCACATTTTTCATTCCTCTGGATAGCTATAATATCCTTTTCATTTCTTCATACTTACCTTCTAGGTTGTTTTGATTTATGTATCAAATTCATCGGCTCGATGAAAAGATCTGTGAAATCTATGTAGCCGTATTCACTTCATTCTTTTCTCAACAATGATGTCTAAAACAAATCGATAGAGGTTGGCCTCATATCATTTTCCGTAATGCTATTGCAAGGAGATCACCAGGAGAATAAGAACAAGTGAAATAAATAAGAAGAATATTGTTCAATACCTCAAAGGGGTAACTGGGTTTTCAATTATAATGCGGAATCAACTATAAACCCAAAGAAAGTCAAAGATCACAGCGAGGAGGTCGACGAGGAGACAAGGGTATAAAAACCCAAGGATGGACTCATCGTTAAACTCGCTAGTTAAATAGCCCAATATGAAGGATAATGCATAGAAATTACATTCCTAGAACCCTCCGGAAACTTGGAAGTGGAATAGGGAGGATTCGGTACTGAATATCTCCATGACTAGGCATGAAATTCTCGAAAATCAGAATCTTTTGGGGAAATCCAATCCCAAATAGAACCGTGTTAATGCTTCAAATGGATAGGGAATTTCCTTAGGGTCAAACTAAAGTTGTAACATATTATTAATAGACTATGCAAAGTTGATAGAAAATAAGATCTCCCTATCGCATTCACAATTTCTCTTTACTCAACATAATATTTCTCACACAATCTTACATTGTGTCTGGATTAGGGATGTTGACTGGAGTACATATTTGGGTAAATTTGTATCCCGTAGAAGCATTTCTTCTTTGTCTAGGAACTTTTCATGACACCAATTGTGAACTTTAATAGGTTAACTCTACCACCGGATCTACAATTTTATAATCTACATCAACCAAGGGATGATTTAAAGATACACTCGGTGGTCAAGGAGATTAACAACAAAGTAGTCTTAGCAATTAATTACATGAGTAGATTTTGGGGCTTTTTACTCGCTTCAAACTTGGGAGGTTTGGATCCTCCAGGTTTGACAAAGTTTGGAGCCTCCAGCCTTTAGGTGTCATTTGTTTTTTTGTCAGTTTTGAGAGATAACTGTTAAGATTAAATAGTTTACTATAGTTAATTTTTCTTCAAAAAGCGTAATCAAACAATTTTATAGGCAAAGATGATGGTAATGGGGCACTACAATGCTCAATTAGAAATTTGGGACACATGCAAAATGTTTGAGACAAAAAAATGTTTTATGAGTGACTATGACCGCAAAAAGGGGTTCTTTTAGGTATTCTGTAGGTTTAAAATCATTTCTAAGCCATGGAAATAACTTTTCAAGGGTTTTGGACCGAGAATTTGGCTTAAAAATGAGGGTTTCTCGTAAATGGAATTTTCTAGGAAAAAATTGCTAGGGTTTGCCCTCTTTTTCAAGGTTTCGGTATACTCACATGGGAAAATTCACTTTTTATAGCTTAATTAGTTCAAATCGTGATTTCAAATGTGAATTTTGCAAGTTAAAATTTGGGAAAATACCCTCGTTTTGCAGGTATTTTGATACTTTGAGAAGGTTTCGAAGCTTTGGTGGTTCCTACATGGGTGTGGACCGCCGATGCAGAATGGATTTAAATGATCTTCAAACAAAGGGAATACCGCTGAATTCAGCTTTTTTCTCTAAGTATAAGTCAGAAATTTTAGAGCAAAAAAGGATTTTTTGCACAACAAAGACTTTTCACAAGAAGGGTTGCATAATAACATTAATAAACATCATAAAAAAGGTTTTATCCTTCGATATAAATATTTAAAAATTGTAATAAATGCGGGTCAAATCGTGGCGAGAGAATTTTTCTATTTGTGAACACGAAAAACCAAGTTTAAGTTGTGGTTAAATGCCTTTGGGATGTAAATGGTTTTTCTCAAAACGAACGCGATGCAATCAAAATGCGACACATCATCGGGAGTAGGAAATGGGAACCAACCATTTTGCACCGTTTTGGCATTTGGCAAACGTTTGGTTTGTGAGCACGAAGATCATCGTCCAATGTTGGATTTGGAGTATGTGAGCAAAGGGTCCAGACAATGGGAAGCTAGAGTAGAATGAAGGGTGGACCTGGGGATTTTATATGCACATGGGAAGGGGTTGAATATGGTCAGTTAAAACCATTTATAACATATCAATGGGTAAAGGTTTAATCATATATAGGCGGGGTTTATATATGCACAATAATGTAAAATATTTATATATAAGGTTTTAAAACTTATATATAATGTTTTTAATGAATGTCGATTAGAGGTTTTAATTTTATTAAAATAAACCTTAATTTATTTCAACAAAACCTTGGGTTATAGAATTATGCGGGGAGTAATATATTTTATTGAAAACATTCATAATATATCTTAATAAACATAATTAAAGATTAGTTTATTTAGATACAAGAATTAAACCTTTTTGAATGGTTTAAAGACCATAGTGTAGATATTTATATAATGTTAGTTTTATGCCAAGGAGGGTATAATTGGGGTTTTTTATTTAAACATGTGGATAATTAACTTTGGCAAAAAAGCTTATAACATTGGTTTTTGGAAATATTTAAATACAAGGGGTTATATTAATAGGATAAGGTATTTTATAAGGAATTAATAAATAAGTTAGAAGTTAATATGACCAAGGACAATGAAAAAATACTAAAATATATTCACATGACTAAGTAAAGTGATAATGTAAAAATCAAAGCTTTATCATTTATAACTCGACCACTTTGATCTAGAATTTAATATTTTTGGAGTGCTTCTTATGTTTTTTTTATGAATGAAGGGGATTAATCAAAAGGGGATTTTCTTCTTCATTAAGTAAAATGTATTTACTTAAGAAAGTGTAATGGATGAATGTATGGTAAATGATGATAACTTAGGACACAGTAGGAATTTTACACTTTTAACTTATCACTACCGAGCCTTGGGTCCGGTCCTACCGTGTCAAAGAAATGCTCGAGCCTCTTTGACCGAAAAGCCTAGAATGAAAAAGAATCGTATGTAGATGCGGGAAATTAGTTATTTTTTCCTCGTGATGAATATTACAATGATTTTCCCACTTCTTTTCTGCCATACACTACCCAACTTTAATATAACATTTTTTCTTCCATTTTTCTGTGCATTTTGAGCTAGCAACCTTGAAAATTTTATTCTTTCGTAAAGCAATAAAAACTATCTAACTCTACGTTATTTCATCCGAGGGCTCGTATTAAACCGATGAGCTCCTCTTTATTATATCCTTATCTACCGATTAGTCGTAGATTAAATTGTCCGATCGATATTTATTCACTATCTACAACAAATAAAATTGAAACATGACAAGTCAAGATTGAATAGTTCAAAATCATCATGGATTATGGCATTTATTGACACATCAAGCATAGTCATCAAAAAGAAAAAGTAAAAAGGAATGGCATTTGGACTTGCACACATTCATGTTTTATTTCTTTTTTTCGTGCATATTGTTTTTTTCTAAGTCCTTTGATTTTTCTTTTTGGACTTTAATTTTGATTTTCTATTTTTATTTTTATTTTTTATTTACAAAATATGGGAAAACAACTTGAAAAAGCAAGGTATGCACATATTTTGCAAGAGTATCAAGTCGCTTCCAAATTATGTATCCTATACTTATAGGGCCCTAACACTCGCATCATTTTTATTAGTATTAGCTATTCAAGAAGTTCACTCGTCTAGTAGGATAGGAGAATGTAATTAGAATGATGATATAATCTATCCGTTGTTGAGGAGTCTCTCCCGAACTTGGATATGATGGTTGATATGTATCACATTTGTATAATAAAAATTTTTTCTTCCTTCGAAAAAAAAATAAAAAAATAAATAAAATAACAATAAAAAAAAAATTAAAAAAAAAAAAAAAATATTTGTTCTTAATGACATCGTAGAGGCACCTTAAGGGAGAAACGAAGAAATGACCTTGGGCAATCAATATTGTTGTGAGGGTTTTGTTTCACGTGAGAAAAGCACCGCAATCAAATATTCCGTGGCATGGGTTGAGGAAAATGTTTGCTTGCTTTAAAATTCTGAATTGAGCATGATGTGAACCTTATCGTCTTCTTCTCAGAGTCCTCCAATTTCTTCACTTCAAGAATTCAAGAATCCAACAATTTCTCTCTAGTTTGTGGGTGCAGTGAATTCAAGAATTAAGATCGAACGAGACAAAAAACCTCGAAGGAAGCTCATGACAAAGAAGAGGCTCTGATGCAAATAATGACAGCACGAAGGATTGAAGTCGTTCAAGAACTGAAGTATCATCTCCAAGCCTATAAAGAATTGAGGAAATGAGCTCCTTCAAATAAAATGAGCTCAACAAGGTCGCAGACTCACTCTGCTTAAAGAGACTTGATGCGAGGTGAGTTACCTCTCGTATGTATATTGTTATAGAGAAATTAAGAAAGAACACATCAAAATATAAAATATTCTCGCAAGAATGAAATTCCACTTCTCTTCAAAACATTAAATATGTTATATTCTTGAATGTTCAATGATCAAGAAATAAAGCCTATGAATTATTTCAATTTTGATCGTGAAATTGCACCAAAACTTACAAAAATTTCATGATTGAGAAGTAAAGCCTAAGAATTCTTCAATTTTGACGAGTGAAATTGCACGAAAACTTACACAAATTCCTTCGAATTTGATGGTGAAAATTTACGAAAATACTCATGCAAATAGCTATGTCCATTCTAACCCTTGGGCATTGACATGAAAATGACAATTTCTCGCAGTAATAATTCCATGTATATCATGATCTCAAGCACGTGATTTATCATCAGTGCGAAACGTGGGTAGCTCGGCATTCTCATCGATGATTTCTCAAGCTTCCGAACGCTGAAAATAAATTCAACAAATTGGACAGCATTGAATCGAGCTTCAACCAAATGGAAAAGAAATTCGACTAACCGTGAAGCAAAGGGGTACTCTCCACCTTAAAGAAAATTCTCGAAGCCTAGTACCTCTACAACAATCAAAGACCGAGCTTCAACCAAAGGGAAAACGAAATCCAACAACTACGTCAAATAAAGAAACTTCGCCGAATTTATGTTGGTGGCATGTACCCAGATTAGCTAGCTCAACTTTAGATATTGTATGTGATGTGAACTTAATTTAGTTAGTTAATTTACTATCATATGATGTGCACTTGGTTTATTTAGTTAACCTATCGCTCGCATGTGGTGCGTGTGCACATTAGCAAAACATAAATCACACTTAGCTTCCGCTTAGCTTTAACTATCCATAGTTATTGCATGTACAACTAAGATTAACCTAGTTGCTTTTATGTATTGATTCAAAACTAATATTGAAGAATTAATTTCATTATTTTCTTATTCTTGCTCACTTCTTTCCTTCTCGTTATAAGTTTTTTCATTGTTTTGCAAATCTTAGATTCGTAATCAGTACAAGATGATTTTATTTGCAGCAGTTCAAAAGATTGAAGCAACAACAAAGAATGAAGTCTAAACTCGGAGTTTCCACAATCATTATTTTCATTCTAATATAATTACTTCAATTTGAAGCAAATATTCTACTTTATCTCGAAGTAGAGGCTTATTTCGTAACCATGGAAACATAAGTTGAACCAACATCGGCAGGAGAAAACAAGATATTTCAATCGCATGGACGAGGCCTTCGACATCTTATGTTTATCTATCTCTCTAGAATTTCTATTTCATGTTGAATCATGTCCAACTCCAAATGAATTATGGAAAACTCTTTTAACGATTGTTTCGTAAAATAAAGATGAAATACAAGGTCACATTCTCGAAAATGAGTTAAACTCCTTAGATCCAAGAAATTTTGAGAATATTCAAGATTTTTTCATGCAAGGTATAAAGACTTGTTGCTTCAGCCGAGGATGTGGGATCGAAAAATCTCAAGAAAGAAAATCAAACATTGTATCCATTTATCAAAACTTGGTCGAGAGTATTCGTCTTTACATTCCATATCAGCATCCGCAACCCAAGGCAGCCTTTTGGAAGATGCCCTCGACCGGGATTTTATTCAATATTTAATGCATATAAAGTTTATAAGTCATCAAATGGGCACCCTGTAATTTCAAAGCGCATGCACATACTATGCATGCAAAGGAAAGGAAAATTTCAAATACCATCATAAAGGAAAAGGAACATTTTATTGAAGAAAGGGAGGAAATCCCAAAAACCCACCGATGGATCATCCTACTAAAGGAAAGGAAAGTAACCAAAGGGAAATCAATGTGAAATTATTTCAACTATATTATTCTCTGCAATCTGCTTGGGAGACCACATTCTAGGAATGCCAAGAAGAAGTCCGGAGAAAAGCACTCGTATCCAAGAGGTAACAAGAAGGAAGCTGATTGCTCTTCATTATGCACCAAGAATGGATCATCATCTGTGGAGCTTCTCACATCATATGGCTTCTTCAAAGGAATCATTTTCATACGGCATACTTAGGACCTCCTATTCTCACGGGGGAGAATTTTGGTGCCTCAAAGAATCAGACAAGGAAGAGTGCACCCGAAGATGGAAGTTTGAGAATGTCTTGCATATTCCAAGGCTTTATGTGAATCTTCTAGTGTATCGCATGACACACATAGGTAGCGATGAAAGTGGAATTTACCCCTGAATTCCATGAGCATTTATGACATGCAAACCAACTTAAATATTTCGTCCGGGCAAGGTAAATTATCAATCTCATCCGTATACATTTTTCTAATTTTGTTCCTCAATCTAGATTCTATTTTGCTACTTATGCATGGAAATGAAGAAAGTAGGATTTGGCACGAGAAATTTGGGCACTTGAATTTCAGATATATGCAACAACTTAGCAAGCAAGGGATGGTCAAAGGATTTCTGATCATTGAATTTTCAAATGGGGTTTGTAATGGATGTGCTCTTGGAAAGCATCCACAAGACAAATTCGAGAAGGCGTATGCATGGAGAGCCTCTTCACCTTTGGAACTTGTACACAGTGATTTCATAGGTCCATTCTCATGCTCTCAATGCATAAAGCAAGATATGTGTTGTCATTTATAAATGATTACATGAGATTCACTTGGGTTTACCACTTGAAACTCAAGTATGAAGTTTTTCAACATATAAAATTTTTCAAAGTGCATGTGGAAAAATCGGGATCCGAAAAAAACAGATCAAGATACTCTGCATAGATAAAGGGATGGAATATGTCAACCATGATATCAAGAATATTTGTAGAGAAGCAAGCATACAATTGTGGCATACAATTCCTAACATTCCACAGCAAAATGGCGTGGCTGAAAGGAAGAATCGATATTTGAAAGAGATGGCCAATTTTATGTTGCATGCAAGATCTCTTACGTCAAAATTGTGGGCTGAAGCTATCAATTGTGCCTCATACATCTAGAATAGATCTCCTCGTAAATCTGTTATTGGAAAAACACCTTTTGAGTCTTGGACCGGCATGCAACCCCGAAGTCAATCATCTCGCACTTTTAGATCTCGAGAATGGGCCCGCATTCCTACAGAGAAGAGAAAGGCTTTAGAGCCTCAAAGTAAAGCATGCATGTTTGTTGGATATTCGATGAAGTCAAAGGGTACAGATTGCTTGATATCAACACTCAAGAGCTCTTTATTGAAAGAAGTGTAAATTTTTACGAAGATATTTTTGCATGCACCAGATGAATGAACTTGTTACCAATTTGCCATCCCCACTAATTGATGAGTATGCAGAGATGAAACTTTAGATTAGAATTTTGATGGAGATAAGTCTTTTCTTGTGATGCCCGTTGGACCACCAATTGTTGAACATCGATATCATACTTTCGCATGTAGTTCACAAGATTCTCGACCACCTTCAACACAAAAATGGCGGAACATGAGTGATATCCTTGATGATCCCTGCCTCTATACCTCTCGTTTGAGGAAGATATCCAAGAACTCTTATCTATGGAGCCATGCATGTCCATGCATGCTTATATGATGCATACATCTAATCGAAAAACTTATGCAAAAAGTAACTGGGCAACTTAAATGGGAAGCCGCAATGGATGAGGAATATAACTCTCTCATTGGAGAACCGGACTTGGGATTTAGTTCTGCTACCTTCCAATCGTAAACTTGTGAGGTGCAAGTGGGTTTACCGGACCAAGAAAGTAGCAAATGGCCAAGTTAGTTGATATAAGGTATGGTTGGTAGCAAAAATGTTTTCATCAAGTACATGGTGTTGACTATAATGAGACTTTTTCTCTAGTGGCAAAAAATGGATTCCATTCGAGCTAGCTCTCTCCATTGTAGCAACAAGAGGATGGGAGGTGCATCATATCGATGTGAAGAATGCCTTTCTTCATGGTGATCTTGATGAGGAAATATTCATGGAGCATCCACGGGGATACATGTACAATTCATCTATGGAATGAAAACTAAAGAAGTCTCTCTATGGCCTTAAGCATGCACCTAGAGCATGGTATCCAAAGATGGATTCTTATTTTTTTATCTCAAAATTTTGTACTCTAAAAATCTGATTCCAATGTTTATTTTTTGAACAAAATTGACTCCTTGTTCATCATAGTACTCTACGTAGATGATCCTTTAGATAACAAATAGTTGAGCTTCTATCATTACTAAGATTAAAATTGAATTTCATAAGCGGTTTTCTATGACAGACATGGGCTTGCTAAATTTCTTCCTTTGACTAGAGATCAATCGTGAGTGATTCTAGGGTTACCATTTCTCAAACAAAGTATGCTAGAGATCTTTTGGAATGATTTCACATGAGTAACTACAAGCCAACAACCACACATTTCTTATCAGGGATAAAGCTTGAGAATGAAAAAGACACACCATTGGTTGATTTCACATTGTACCGTCAATTTGTGGGAAGTATTATTTTTCTCACTCACTCCCGTCGTGATCTCTCATATGCTGTAGAAGAAATTTCAAGATACATGCAGGAGCCACATGAGTTATAGTGGAACGCTCGCAAAGTGCATGCTTCGATATGTCCAAGGGGAAAATCACCTATGGGATTCATTATGCAGCCAAATGTTCTTTGAATCTCATTGGGTTCACAGATTCATATTGGGTCGGCAACAACATTGATCGCAAGTCCACCTTCGGTTATGTACTTAGTTTGGGATACGACACAAGTTGTTGGTCAAGCAAGACGTAGGCTGCCATTTCTTTATCATTAGCAGAGGCCGAGTATAGATGAGTATTCAATGCTAGTATTTAAGCCATTTGGCTACAAAATTTCCTATCTAAGCTTGGGATCAATGTTCATCATCCAAACTATCATCCGGTGCGATAATCAAAGTGCGCTAAAGTTTTGTAGAGATTTAGTGCAAAGTCGGCGGTGGACCAAACACATCGAGATCCACATGCATTTCATTAGAGAAATCATTCATGATGGGGTCATATTTCTTCAGCATTGTCCTAGTTCCGAGCAGATCGTTGATATCTTCACCAAGACTTTCACTGAGCAGAAGTTTCGATTCCCGAGAGATCGTCTCGTGGGTGAAGGACACGACTTCCCTAGCAGTTGCCTTTTCTCTACTTTTGCATTATATTGTGAGTGGGGGTTTTCTTCCCACTAGATTTTCCTCTTTCCTCCTTTTATATATTGTATATGGGTACCTAAAATAGTTGTCTTCCTTAGGACTCATTCATTTTGCATCACACTCACCTAAGTTATTCTTAAGGGGGGTGTTGGTTTACATGCACATAGATTAGCTCTAGTCCAACTCTAGATATTGCATGTGATGTGCACTTGACTTAGTTAGTTAACTTACTTCTTACATGCGATGTGCAAGCTTGTCTTAGTTAGTTAACTTACTACTTGCATACAAAGGGGAAAGTATTATTGGTAGAACATAAAGCACACCTAGCTTCAAATAGCTTTAACTATCAATACTTATTGCATGTACAACTAGGCTTAACTTAGTTTCTTTTATGCATTTATTCCAAAACTAATATTAAAGAATTAATTTCATTATTTTCTCTATTCTTGCTCACCCTTCCTTCTCTTGCAATTTTGTTCATTCTTTTGCAAATCTAGATCTTTGTATATCAAAATCTTACAATTTCTAATCAATTTACAAAATAACAACATCTAAGCATCTAGTAAATTTCAGCTAGGCGAGAAATGGATGAGAGCTTTTGGCCGAGGTAAAGATTAAATGGGAAAAGTATAAGAGGGGCCAATTTTCATAGCTATAGTAAAGTGACTTAACAAGGGAAAGGGAAAGCTTATGATGTTTTATTTCAAAAACGAGGGATTTTAAGGGAAATTACCACCGGGCAAAGTCTTTGTAGCCATTATCGAACAGAAAACACTTCGACTTTGGCAAACTAAACTTTTTTCATCGTGGTTGCTTAGATCATTTTAACACCATGTCAACTAAAAGGAACTAACATTACCACAACTCAAAAAAAATTGTTAGCTCCCTAATTTGCTCTCTCTTTGCCATTTTCCCCTTCCTAAATCATAACCATTTACATATGTTTTGCCTTTTTTTTTATACACCCTCATCTTGTACCAAATTCAAGCACTATGACATATTTCATATAAACTTTATTTTTCATATTTTTAATTCAATTTAGAATTTATTAATTATTTATTACATGATTTCTTACTTAATCACTCTTTGTAGCTTATCGATATCTCCAATGTTTATTTGTAGTTAAAGTATTTCATTCCCCATCGCCCATCCTAGTGTTAAGATCGGGGACCTCAATCGTTGCCGCACAACAAACCTCACAAGACAGACCCTCGAACCTCGTCGATCACCGCTCATTTTGAGCAAATTAGCCACGATGAAGAAGACCCAGTAGCTTTCTACCACGATAGCAAAGATCAAAACCAAAGACAAGACCAAATCTACAAAGGAAAAAAGCCGGAGATTGGCTATGGCCAATTTTCTAACCATCTAATCTGGCTATCAAAATCTGAATTTCGCATTTGGTTATGTAATCGGTTAAATGATCTATTTGGCCTTTCACCAAATATCTATATAATGTAGAATGTAAATAGGAATAAATAGGGAGCAAAGTTTTTGATAGTAAAAGGAATAAAGACACAACTAGAGAGGCGGTAGCAAAGTTGCTATATCTTAAGTTATCGCCGAAATTGGCCGGGATAAATGTATTAATGTATATACTTGCCTCGCTAATTAATAAAAGGGAGCTCCGCCTCATGCTTCACAAAATTGTGTTTCTGTACTTGAGCTGGGATGAATCATTTTAAAATATCGAGTACGTTATTATTTAAAAGAGAAACACGTTGGTTGGCTAGACCCAACCAACCCAACACGTTTACCCTATTTCTTGTTTTCCGTAATTTGTGTTTACATTGTCACAGATTTTAATTTTAAGCACATGCATTCCCATTCCAGTGAAAGTGGATCCGTTGTGTGAAGTAGATAAATTTGCTTTCCCCGCACTTTATTTCGTATTGGTTTTCCTCCGCCTTGTTCAAACAGATGAAGTAACCCCCGCACCACAGCACGTTGGTGTGATATTTCCTTTTCTCGTAATTCCGTTTGATTGGTTTTCCGTACCGGTCCGCGGAGAAATGAACCTACACCAAAGGCACGTTGGTGTTGTTGGTGTCCCGTGTTTTGATAGTTTGGAAAATCAAAAGACAAGGCAACATCGTAACCAATCTTTAAAGTTCCGTGATCTAGTCCTCTCGTTCTCGGTAGAGAGGGATCTCTCAAATGTTTGTTTGCAAAAGGTTTATCTTTGCGTGTGCTTAGCATATGGATTTTAGACTAGTTATTAAGTGCAAGTGTTTGTTTGTTTGTTTGGTTGGTTGGGTTGACATAGCAGAAAATGAAAGATCCGGGAAAGATATATAGAATGGAGAAATATCCGGTTCATTGGGAAATGGAGTCAAAAACAAAGTCATAACATACCCATCAATGGATATGATATCGTAGGAAAATCTAACTTGGCCACAGATCCTTTGGTTTTTGGAATGAGATGGACATCAATGATTTGAAAGAGAAGTTTAATTCTCAACAAAGGTAATTGAGAAACACAATTTGAACAATAAAGAGCTTTCTAATAGACAAAGGCTAACCATGAATTCTACAAATCACACCTTTAAGCAAACAATGATTCCAAAACAATTTTTAAAATGAAATCTAAGATTTGGGGAACACCCTATTTCTCAAAGATTTTATTTCAAATGACTTTAGAAAACATAAAAGATTCATTGATAATTGCAGTCATAGAAGAGAAACACCTAACACATCTATGATTACAACTATAAAGACCTTCAAGGCAACCGTTTGGCCAAGGACAAAGGCAAGATCATGAGCATACCTCCTTGATTCAATGTAAACAAGAAACTTCAAAGGGAGACTTCAATAACAGCTTTTAAGTGGCGTAGGACAAGTAGAGAAAACCATAACCATGCTGAAACCAACTATTCAAACTATTAAGGAAATAAACGAGCATGAAGACTAAAGAGGAGATTAAAGACTCTAAAATACTTCAAATAGAAGAAAACATAAACAAAGTTGAAGGATGAATAGGTCTAAGGTAAAGCCTGTGGAGTCATTTCTTAGCCTAAAAATTTCAACCCACTGTAATAAGAAGTTATGGAACATAATGAAAACAAGGGAAAACCATTAAACAGTTTCTAATAATTCACCAACAACCAAGCTCTTATGGATCCAATGATAGAGCCTTCTCAAAAGAATGCTTACTCAACAACATCATCGTGGCTTCCATGACTTCAATTCTTCAACTTCAATGTACTACATTATTTCGTAGAGTTCCAATATTACAACTACCGATCAACCAACAACTAACTCACTTCTCATCTTCTATAGAGGTATTTATAGAAGAATGAGGAGGTGAGATCTCGATAAAGATCTCCCAAGATAATTAATATAGATTAATGACTTCTCGTCTTCGAGGGGCTTCGATGGAGAAGTTTACACGTGTTCCCTATCGTATTAATGGATTTACATTTAAGATTAAGCCTTTATGGGAGATTTTGACCTCATACCGTGTCATGTAATAGTAACTCTTGTGATATTTCTGCATTAAATTCTCTTATCGAATTAAATTCGACTCCGTGCTCGAGGCAAATATCCGATTTCGGATCATAACTTCTACTGCTTGAATGCCTTTAAGGCACAAGTGGCACACAGTAGTTGTGAGGAACTGGTTTGGTTTCGTATGTGGCAATGAGGCTTTTTCTCGTCCGATAACACTTATGATGTTCCTTTAACCGTGTTTTAATCCCGGCGATTAGGCTTTTGCGACCATTCTTAGCCGTAATTCTCAAATATGTCTTCAATCTTCTCTCGTTCTAGTATGTTCTGCCTTTCCACATCGATACTTTTTAAGTGTGTTTTAATAACACCGTGTCTTGTTGATGTGCAGGGCCGCCCAGGGCTTGTATGGCATCAATGCCTGCGGAACATTGACGAGACATGGAGTAAAGCTCCGTGAATGGTTTCTCCCTTTTCGATGAATCAAAGGCACAGAATCGTCATTCCCACTTCTTGGCTTTTCTTTTTTCAATACAATGGAAAACCATTAATCCTACAAAACACACAAAATATTAAGAAATCCCGTTGTGGGTAAACTCGCTTCGGTAGAAGTGGGGAGAGAGCATGGTTTGGATGGCATCATCCATGAAAGGAGACTGCCCAAGAGAAGGTCAAAGTAGAGCGTGGGGAGAATAAGACGAAAACGCGATCGCGCAATGATCAATGGTGGTGATTGGTTTTTAAAACCCTTTGGTGGAAGGCAATGGCGATGGAATAACACAGAATGGACTGGGACCATCCTTCCAGACATGTGGATGGTCCGTATCCAACCGTCGATCGCAATCAACGGGGACAAGAGGGAGGGTGTAACGAAATTTTTTGATGTGATTGTGCGACGAGAGGGTGACGCAAGTTGAGTGCCGACCGTCGATCCGTTGCATCGCATCGATGGCGAGAGTGAATCGGAGTGATAGCCGATCGGAGGGGGCATTATGTTAAATGAGCTCAATAAAAATGTTGTGATGCAATGTTGCGCAGTCGTTTCGATCAAATTTTATGATCAACGATGATTTCTTTTTAAAGTGAACCGAAATAAAACCCTTCATGACATATGAAAACCCAAAGTTTTGTAATAAAATACAAAGTTTTAATAATTTTGGGATCGAGATATATATTTATGGTATGGTCCGGGCGCCCGGATCGGCGGGCCTTGGTTGTATGGAATGTAGTATGCTCCGGGCATTATATAACAAAGGGCAATCGTAATCGAGTTTGGGCTTGGGCTTTTCAATCTAGCCATTTGGAAACTTGTGATGCGATTGCACCTTCGACCTATCACTTGGTCCCGAGTGAAGGTTATATGGAATGAAAAGTGAGGGGGGTGGAGTTATAATAAAGGGATTCAATCGCATCGAACTTTTATGCTCCTTCAATCAACCCATTTGTGATTACTCGAAGAGATAAGCGCCTGCTAGGCATCGCGCCCGGTTTATAGGGTGTGTGGGCATGTGGGGGAAGTGGTTTAATACTTAGCCCAAAGGGGGCTTAAGTCGTTAATAATAATAATAAAAAAAATTATGAATTTTTTTCATAGTTTTCAATGGATTTGTTTTAATAGTTTTAAAATGAGTTTTAAACTATAAAATGATTTTCATGAATGGAAGAAGAGAATCCAAAGTGAAAATAGAGAACTTTTATGTAGAAAAATGGGAGCAAAATGAAGGTTAGTTTTGAAGGGAGGAGGAAAAATGGCCTTTCAAGTAATAGCTTTTCTTATGAAATCAAACAGAATTGTATGAGTATAAAATAGAACAAAAAGAGTGAAGATTTGGACAGAGAAGGAGGCCTTCAAGAGTCTTCAAGAGCCAACACTTTTTAGTAATAAAATTTGTTCGAAGGCTCCAAAAGTTTTAGCCACCTTTTTGCTATAACAAATTTTATAAGTGGCTAACAGTGTCATGGCAAAGTTAAAGCTTCTCTTAGTCTACTTCCCGCAAAATTCTTTCTTTCATTAAATTCTTATGAAAATATAAATGTATATTGATTGTTTCTTATTTCTGTGACTGTTAAGACTCTAAACATTCACTTTTACGTGTGCATCTTACTTGAAAATATAACAAAGACTTCTGCAAGAATTAAATGCTAAGTATGTGAAGCTCGATCCGTTGAAAGAACCATTGCCAAGGATCCGGGGTGCTTGAACCCGAAAGTTCGTCCTTGCATGAAGTAAAAAAATCCTTTAGTAAAGACACCATTTCTACCTTCTCGCATAAATCGTTCTCGCACCAAAGGCAAGCATACTACGATGGTGCAGAAAAAATTAGTGCAAGAAGGAAACTTAAAGGAAGGTGTTTAAGGGCCCATCCGATGAGACTGCCATGCTTCATTAAAGAAACATAACACTTCACTAGTTAAAAAATAATTAGCTAGAGTGATCGCTACTCTCTTTATCTTTTTTCCTCTTGCAAATGCATTTTTTTTCCTATTCCGCCCAGATTATTTTGATGGTTCAAGTCGCCCTTTTTCTCTCTTTAATTTGATTATGCAATCTTTCCTTTAAAGAAAGTAGGGATTTACATTAGGAAGATTCATACCATCTCTCGGCATTGCCTATGCTTCGTCTCTAAGTTTATGGATCCCTTGGGTTGAAAAATTTAAGTGTTGAGGAGTTTTCTTCAAGTGTAATTCCTCTACCCAAATACTTTTGCGTCGTTGTAGGGGAGGCACTATTTGGTAAGAACTTCCTAATTATACAATAGAGGTAAATTTTCCTTTATTTTTGCGTATTTTTTTGAAAATCTTCAAGGAATTTCATCGGTGTTAATTTATTTCTCAAGCATTTTTTAGAAGTTGTTTGTTATTTTTTCTTCTTTTTGTCTTTTGAAATGAATGCCTAGAAAAGGTAAGGGTTCAAAGCCCACTAAGAGCCGAAAGAATTTCGAAAATAATTTCCTATATTGGGTCTCCTCCGTAAAGGTGGACGCCTTAACCATTCAAACCCATCACGCAGAACAATCCACCGGATTCCGTGACAACAAATACCATGTGTGGATTAGCCTATTGAGAGTGGTACAAGTAAAAGAGAAACAATGGTGGACCAAGAATATCATTTGGAAGGGACCGGTGACAACCAAGTAAGTGAAGAAAAATCAGCTTTTTTGTTTCCAATTGTGGATCCCCGTTACCGTGGCGCAAATGAAGAATATTCCACCTCAACTCTCCCTCATTTCCATGGTAAAGTTCATGAAGATCCCGACTCTTTTCTATTTGAGTTTGATATTTTGTGTAGAAGTTATGATTATTTAAGCCGATGCTCATAAGTGTTAATATTATTTCTGACATTACTCTCAAGGACTCAACTCTACGCCTCGGTTTAAGGGGTTAGGGAGGAAACACTATAACCTCTTAAGATCAGATGAAGAGAGTGTTTTTCTCTAAATATCAAGAATGTGCAAAACTCGACATGCGGGATGAAATTTTTTACAATCATACGAGATGATGATGAAACTCTTGAAGATTACCTAGAAAGATTTCCGTATATTTTACAAAGTTTGAAACTTAAGTTTGATCCCCGTACTATTAGAACTTTGTCCTTAAGAGGACTTATTGATAATGACTAGAAATAATTTGAATCCGTTAGGAAAAGGTGATATTTCGCTAAACTTTGAACAAATTTGTGAATTATGGAAGAAATTTTCAAGACATCGGGTAGAAATTGGTGTACGAACTCGAAATAGAAAAACAAAAACAAAATCTACTAATGCTATGATTATTGGACTAGAAAATAAAATGGAAAAAATGAAAATTGATATAATGAATACTATTACCAAACAAATAGACTCTTTAAAATTTCAGCAAAAACTCATGAAGGAACAAGAGTCATTATTTATTTCTCGTCCCTAAATGTAGAGACAAGCATCCTCCTAAGGAGTGTTCTCTTAATTTGAAAGAAACTAATAAGTGTGCTATTTGTGTAGAAGACCATGTTAGAAAAAAAATGTCCCTCTATACGAGGACTCAAAGTCCGTATTCTGCAGAGGCATATATTGAAGATAAATACTTGTATTCTATGGGAGTAAGAAGGAAATGGCCTCGGTAGGTACTGTGTATGGCTCCTGAATTTTCCCCACACTATCTTGGTTATAATTCACATGCATATTCTTATCCCAACACTAATCATCAGTAGTATGGGAATCAATATCGAATGGGAAACCCTTCTTAACCATGGAAACATGGTTGGAGAGGGCCAACTCATTCTCCATATTCCTACTAGCCACCTATCAAACATATCCATCTACACATACACCTTATTCAATGCCTCAACTTCCAAGTCAGGCCTACTCCACCATTGCCTTTACCTCCGCCCTTTCGACCTCCTCGCCTGCTTGATCAACCTATGCCCAATCCTAACAATAATAAAGCAATGAAAATGATCTATGTAACAAACCCACCTTTACCATTCAAGTACCAGTCTATTCCGATCTTTGTTCATGATATTCAATTAAGATCGTGAAGGACCCGTAATATCGTAAAAATCGAAGCAACCTATAGTGATTTTTGAAGAGAAAGGAGAAGGGCACCCTTAACCATTCTCCAAAAGATGTCACTAAGCAGCCCTTACTCCTTGAATCTTGCCATATTCTTCCAACCGTGACCTCCCTTCCTGAGAGGCTAGTAATGGAAAGAAGTGAGCCTATTTACGAGACTAGTTTGGCATCTAAGCTTCAAAATATTTTCATTAAGATACCTTTGCTTCAAGCCATTAAAGAGATCCCCATTTTTCTACTAAGATTATTAAAAACTCGTCTCAAGAAACCCGGAGGAAGAGAGTGGAACCCCAAACCATTCAATTTGTTGGTAGAGGGGTAGAGTTGATGACGGGATGTGTGTCTATGGAAAAATATACCGATCTCGAAAACCCCGTTGTCTCGCTCGTATTGGTAATGTCCTCGGTCTCTAATGTTCTTATAGACCCTGCAACCATTAATGTCATGACTAAGCGTCATGGATCAACTTCGGTTATCTCATCTTTGCCCCTACTCCCACTATGCTTGAATTAGCGGACAGATCTAAAATTAAGCTAGAAGGAGTATTGGACGATGTGATCATCTCATTAGATTCTTGGGATATCCGAAAATCGATTTCATTGTGCTTCAACAAAATAACATAGTAGGAGGACAACCCTTGATCTTGGGTCTACCATGGTTTTCTATGGTCGAAGTATATATTGGATGTCATTCCGTGATATGTATATTTCGCATCGAGATTATAGGAAGAAAGTTATCATATACGCCATATCCATTCGGGATCTTCAAGATACTTTATGGTTGATCAAAGTAGTGATGAGGAAACTCAACCCATTTCCCTTATCCATCATTATACTTGGTCTTCACAAGAAGATGAGATTCAAGTTTTCCGAATAATCTAGACACTATGCCTAATTTTGAGCCATTGAGCCAGCATTTTTAGCCTAGACTTTCAAGATAATCATGGTTCTCATTCTTCCGTATCACTACATTTAACCACTCCCTTCAAAGCATTCTCGAGCTCGATACTAATCTTGTTTAGATTATCCTTGCAAATCCTTGCATATTAATTCATATTTGGACTCATCTCAAATAGGAGAAGCTTGTGAATCGTTGCAAAACCATCTTAGTGCCTTTGCTTGAAGGCTATGAAGATATGAAGGGTATCCATCTTGAAACTTTTACACATCATATCTATATTCAGGAAGGAACTCGACCTATCCAAAAACACCAAAGGCAAATGAATCTAGCTCTAAGAGATATTCTCAAGGAAGAAGTACTAAACTCTTGGATGTCGGTTTTATCTATCGTATTTCCGACAGCTAGTGGGTCTCTCCATTAGTGCTAGTACCTAAGAAGATGGAATATGGAATATTTGTACCGATTATAGAGAATTAAACAAAGCCACTCTCAAATATTACCTCCCTCTTACTTTCATTGACCAAGTGCTTGATACCATCAGAAAGAAATATTTTTCATTTTTTGGGATGGCTTGTGGGCATATAACCAAACATAGATTGCACTCGAATATTAGGATAAAACTATTTTTACATGTCCATGGGGTACATTTTCTTATAAAGTGCTTCCCTTTGGTTTATGTAATGCCCCGCCCACTTTACCTTTCAAGGGCGAGCCTCCCGGCCATTTTTGCTCGATCTAGAATTTGTAGAAATCTATATGGATGACTTTTATGTGTTTGGTGATTCTTTTTAGGAAGCTCTCAAAAAGTTGGAGAAAGTACATCTTTGTTGTCAGGGAAAGCCCATCTCGCCTTGAGTGACAAGAAATGTATACTAATGTGCAAATCAGGGAGTGGTACTTGACCATTTGATTCCGGTAAAGGTATCCCGAGGTTGATCCGGCAAAAATTTAAATCATTCTACATCTTCCCGCACCCAAAACTCAAAGGGAAGTAAGAGGTTTTCTTTAGGACATGTTGGTTACTATAGAATATTCATTGAATTTTTTTTCTAAGATAGCTACTCCTCTTTTTCGACTTCTAGCTAAGGATAGTGAATTTTCTTGGTCCACGACTCGCAAGAGTCTTTTGAAACATTGAAGGAAAAGTTGGCACAGACACCGCCTTTGAGAGGCCCTAAATCTGGTCCCCTCGCTTTTTCACATTTCCTCCGATGCTTCCGATTTGTCTATTGGCGCAAATTTAGGACAAGAGGAAAATAATCAATCCTATGCTATTTATGATATTAGTAAAAAAAATTTCTTCGTTGAATTAAATTATACAAGTTCACAGAGAAAGAGTTTTTTATCTGTAATTTTCGTAATTAATAAGTTTAGGAACTATATTACGGATATGAAGTATTTGTACATCATCGATCATTCCACGATTAAATATTTGATGAACAAACCATTGAATAGTGGTAGAGTGACTAGGTGGTTGTTATTGTTGCATGAATTTAATGTTACTATTATTGATAGACTAGGAAAAATGTAATGTTGTAGTGCATTTTTCTTTTCTAGATTGGATAATCTCGGTGAAGCAACTCGTGTTAATGATGATTTTATGGTTGAACATCTCTTTTTCTATCTCAACGGATTATCCATGGTTTTCTGACAATGCTAATTACTTGTTTACCGAAAACACCACCCCACTTGTTCGCTCAGAAAATAGGAATATTATTCATAAAAGTGTTGCATACTCTCGGGATTTAAGGAGATCTCTTTTACATCGGTCCGTACCCGACTATCCATAGATGTGTAAGAGAGGAGGAAGTGTTTGACATATTGAAATCGCTCATGATGAACCTTGTGGAGGCCACTTCGTTGATAAGCGGACCGCATATAAAGCATCATGGTGTCGTTACTTTTGGCCCTCCTTGTTTAAGGATGCCAAAGCGACTATGTCGTGTGATGTAATAGCTATCAATGAGATGGGTCGACCTAATCAAACCAATGAAATTCTTTTATGCCCCCAAGTTATGATTGAGCCATTTGAAAAATGGGCTATTGATTTTATAGGGCCAATAAATCCAATGTCATTAAGTAGAAAATCATATTTTGGTACGATTTTGTTACAAAATGGGTAGAAGTTAAAGTCGTTTCCCTTTGCTGCGCAAAAAGTTGTTGTTGATTTTCTTATTGTCTGAAATATTTACAAGATTTGGTGTGCCCGGAGAAATTGTTTCACGATAATGGTTGCGAGCTTTATTTCTAATCTAGTACTGAGGTTTGATGGAGCAATGCAAGATCCGGCACTGGAAATCCATGCCATATCACCCGCAAGCAAATGGCCAGGTGGAATCCACAAACAAAGTGATCAAGTTGATTCTTACAAAGACATTAAATATGGATAAAAAAGACTAGTCTGAAAGATTACCGTGCTTTCTGGGCACATAGAACCACTTGGAGAAATAGAACCGGACATACACCACTATGAGCTGGTATATGGTAAACAAGTTTTTGTTAGAAATTGAGTTCCGGATCAAAACTTTCGTAGCTACGATTTCGGTTAGGAATAGATCTCTCGAGGCAAAACAAAAATGTCTTCTCCAATTAAATGAGTTAGATGAATTTCATAGGGATTTTTTTCATAGAACATATCGATTCAACAAGCAACACAAAAGGTGGCATGACAAGTATATTTAGAAAAATAAATTCCAACTAGGTGATTAGGTACTCCTATATGATTGTAGATTTAAAAAATTTTAAAGGGAAGTTCCATACACGTTGGATGGGACCTTATGAAGTGATCCAAGTATTTGAGAATGGAGCAAGATGAAGTTAAAACTATTGATGGAAAAAATTCATTATTCTTGGTAAATGGACATAAATTAAAGAAGTATTTTTCAGCCACTTGCCAGAAATATTTTACACACAGCAAGTCCAACAAAAATTTGGGACATGGTAATGGTGAATGGTAATACCAACCTTTTGAAAACATGAGCTCTTCTTCTTCTTAAAGAAAAGAAAAAAATTAAATAAAAAGTAAAGAAAAAAAATATTTTCCCGTAATTATGAAAATCGGTTCGTCGACATGATTGCAGGATGATCAACCTAAAAACCAACTTGTTGGCAGGGGAAGATAAAAAATTTCTAATAAAAAGAGAATCTTGCTGTATCTTTAGATATGCTAGCAACCACCAAGTAGCGAGTTCTATGTAACCAAATTTTATACAATTGGGGTAATTAGCATGGATATTTTTTATTCAAGTAATGCTTAATTCTCGCTGCAGTTATTTTTTTTGCACCAGGTAGTAGAGTACCTTCCAGAAATTTTTTTGTCTTTCTTCATATTCCACTTTCTTAATCTTCCCTCAATTTTTCTTCTTTAATCCTAGAATAATTAATCTTCCCATATTCTTCTCGAATTTACCCCCGTCACAGTTTCATAAAAAACCCACTTTACTCTTGAAATTTTTTTTCCTATCCCACCTCTGTTTATCCCCTCTTGTGGTACTATTCCTAGAATCAACGTAACAAAATTCCTTCCCATCTGAAAATTTCCCTTTTCCCACTTCTTTGTTCCCTCATGAATTCATTGAAAAAATCTCGTTCACAAAGAGAAAAATATATGCTTTGAAGTATCAAGGAAGGGCGAAGAAAATTTCCAATAAAATTTGGAGGAGCCATGTTGAAAGTCCGACCTATATTTTACTTAAATTCTCTACGTTCTAGATATTATGCTTGCACTAGTGAAAGCATGTCATCCTATATAATAATGCAAGCAGAATGGTACCGAAGAATAGCATAATTTAAGTGGTGCAAGTAGAGCCGTGCAAGCATGCACCACCTGTCAAAAAGATAGTACAATTTGTTCTTTTCACGACATATGAAAGTGGTCATCGTGAAGTTATAAGAAGTCATTTCACTTAGTCGATGAGTACTTGTGCTATGATATTAACCGGAGAAAGTTATTTAAAGTACAAGGTATTTTCAAGTTAAGAATCATGATTATTTTTGAATAAATGCTAAAATTCCTTTTTTGAATTATGAAGGAGTGCGAAGTGTCTAACCGTTTCTTGGATATAATTTCCCTTTCCGCCTTAATCCTAGATGTACTTCACTTGTAATGATTACCTCACCTAGCCATTAAAACACTCGTTGCAAACACCGCTTTGGCACGATCTCAAAGATTTCGTGCATCCATGGCTATTTCAATGGAATGAATGGGTGATAAGATGGAAGGCATGGTGGACGGCTGGATCCCTATCTATAAGAACCAATTTTCCCACGGTGTTGCATGTAAATTCTTGACAATGTTTATAACCGTTAAGCGGCGATGCCGCCTATTCGAAGGGAACCTTCATCTCTCGGTATGGTAGAACAGATCGTTGAGTATCACATATAGCCTTGCGATTACGAGACTCGAGGATTTCTTCAATTCTTGCAAAAGTTTGACATGCACGGACGAATGAAGTGGCCCTACGCGTTGCCGTGAAGTTTCAAAAATAGGTCGAGTAAAAATTGGGCCTCTAAAATTTAAGGTTACGGAGGAGTTTATAGCAGACAACGATAGGTTTGGAAAATGCGGTGGGCGATATTTTAAAAAATCGTAAACTAGAAAGGAATCGATGGTATCATTTTGTCGAAATCGACAAGAATATGAAGGTAGAATTGAAAAAGGAATTTTTGTGCAAGTGCCCTCACCGATAGTGGCGAGACCTCTTCTTCATCCTATAGAAATTTGTGACCTATGAGGGAAGGTACTCCCTCACTTTTGTGTACCATTTTGGGATGTTGCAGCATTTCTAAGGTGGCCGACCCATCCCGTGGAGGATTGATTTTTCCTATATTTTGCTTAAGAGCCTCGGAAAAAAAGTCCAAGGGTGTGTAGGACGCATGTAGCGCACTCGAACCGACAGTAAGACATATCACCATGGCTCGATAAAGAGTGGTCTAGAAACAATTAGAAATCAAGGGCATGACTCGGGGAGGCACTATTAAAATAGCTACATAAAAAGGGGAGGCTGCTGGGAAGGAGACAAAGGACCCCACCAAGATACAAGTAAGGGTCCGAGTAAGAATGAAAAGGGTAGTCCTTCTTACACCAGAGTGCAAAACTGAAATGACCTAAAAAAATCAATAAAAAAAAGGGCCCCATCTCCAAATAAGAAGACATCTAGTGCATCTATCGAAGAGACTCCTTCTAAGCCACCAAGTCATGGGCAAAGATCCCCAAAGAAGACAACTCGTCACGCTCCTTGCAAACGTAGCAAAATCTGTAGAGGTCAAACATGACACTCGTTGATTGATTTCATTAAAAGGCACGGAAAAAGAATGAAGAAGAATCTAGTGCGGGCAAGGAATCATAGTCCCCACGGGACATTGAATCCCTCCCCGCACCAGTGGAAGAAGAAGAAGAAGAAGAACCAAAAGAGGAAGAAGTGTTTGCAAACCTCAAGGGATACTAAGGTCCCTAAATGCGATCATCGCCCCTATCGAGATAGAAGAAGAATAATTTCTTGATACCGAGATCCCCTGAAGAAGTGTACCGCACGTCGAGACAAAAGAAAATGAAGATTTGGTAACTCCTCGCTCGCTCAAATAGTTGAGCTAGAGCTTCAGCGAGAACTTAGAACAACTCATAGCTAAAGCGCAAGAGGATAAAGAACATAGTAAAAAGAATTAGTCGCAAAGATCTAGAAAAAGAAAGGAGAAGTTAGAGTGTGGAAGTACCGAGTTGCGCAATGTTTCAAGCGACCTAAAAGGGTAACAAAGAAACTAAAGAACATAAAAAATAAAGTTCGAAACATTGCAGTGATGTCGGTATGTCGTGAGCAGATTGTCTTGGAATGCTCAAAGTTTTGAAGGTTTTTTGCAAAGGTAAAGAGTTGTGTGAGGACACACAACAGCTTAGAGATGGGAGGATGTTAGCCCCATAATTTACTCTCTCTTTTTCCATTTTCCTCTTCCCTAAATCATAACCATTTACCTCCGTTTTACCTCTTTTATGCACCCTCATCTTGCACCAATCCAAGCACGGTGACATATTTTGTATAAACTTTATTTTTTCATATTTTTAATTCAATTTAGGATTTATTAATTATTTCTTATCATGATTTCTTACTTTTAATCACTCTTTGTAACTTATCGATATCTCCAATGCTTAGTTGGTAGTTAAAGTACTTACCGTGGACAGCGTCCTAGTGCAAGATCGGATCTTGCACCGTTGCCGACATAGCAAAACCTTTACGACGAGATCCGAACCTCCTCAATCACCACCTCATTTTGAGCAGCGACTGACCATGACAGAAAAGATCTTGAAAGCTTTTGGCCACGACACAGAAGATCGACCCAAAGACAATCGAGACCGAATCTGCGGGTTGATGAAAGCTAGAGATTGGCTATGGCCGCTGCATAACCATCTAATCTTGAAGGCCGAAAAGCTAAATTACGCGTTTGGTTATGTAGACGATTAAATGATCTATTTTTTCCTTTGGCCAAAGATCTATATAATGTAGAATGTAAATAGGACTAGGGAGTGAAGTTTTTGATAGTAAAAGGAATACAGAGCTAGAGGCGTTGTAGGAGGTTGTTGTATTTTGTTATCACCTGAGTATAAAGGTCGGACGATGTCTCAATGTATGTACTTGCCTTAGTGAATTAATAAAGGGAGAGCTCCGCCTCATGCTTCACAAAATTTCGTTTCTACATTTGAGTTGATGAATTGATTAAAAGTACCTGAGCAACATTATTACTTAAAAGGGAAACACATTGGTTGGCTAGGGCCGACCATCCTAGCACGTTTACCCTATTTCCCGTTTCCCTGTAATTTGTGTTTATATTGTCAAGTGTGATTTAATTTTAAGCACATGCATTGTTGTCTAAGTGAAAGCGGATCTATCGTGTGAAGTAGATAAATTTCCTTTCCTACACTTTATTTTCGAGCATTGGTTTTCCTCACTTTGGTCCAAGCAGGAGGAATAAATTTCCTTTCCTACACTTTATTTTAGATTGGTTTTCCTCCGTTCGGTGTGATATTCCCTTTTACGCAATTCGTTTGATTGTTTCTCACGACCCGTCCTAGCGGGAGAAATGAACTTGCACCGAGTGCATGTTGGTGTGATGCAACAAGCTTTCTTAGTATACTTCTCACAATATTCTTTCTTTGATTAAATTCTTATGACGGGATAAATGTATATTGATTGTTTCTTTAATTTTACACTTTGTTAAGATCGAAACATTCACTTCTTACGTGTGCAATTCTATTTAACAATATAACAACGAGTTGCAATAATTAAGCACTCATTTTGAGAATTAAATTCTAAGTGCGAAGCTCGATCTAGTGCAAGAACTAGTTTCTTGCCACGGGATCCGCATGCTTTGAACCTAGAAAAGTTCAAGCCCTTGCATGAAGTAAAAAAGCCTTTGGTAAAGACACCATTTCTACCTTCTGCATAAATCTTTGTTCTGCACTAGTGCAAGCAAGCTAGCGATAGTGCGGGGAAAGATTAGTGAAAGAAGGAAATATCTAAAGGAGCAGAGTTTAAGGGCCCATCCGATGAGATTTCTAAGTGTCTATGCTAAAGAAAAACACACACTCGGTAGTTAAACAATAATTAGCTAGAGTGATTGCCCCTTTTTATCTTTAATTCCCTCTTGCAAATGCATTTTTTTTCCTATTCCAATCTTAGATTATTTTGATGGTTCAAGTTGCCTTTTTTCTCTCTATAATTTGATTCTACAATATTTCCTTTAAAGAAAGTAGGGATTTACATTATGAAGATTCATACCATCTCTCGCATTGTCTATGCTTCATCTCTAAGTTTACGGATCCTCGGAGTTGAAAAATTAAGTGTTGAGGAGTTTGCTTAAGTGTAATTCTTGCGCCCAACAAAAACCCTTCAAATAAGCTTCCTAATTTGACATAACCTTTGAAATACGGACTTCAACAGATTTATACATACTTTTCATAAAAAAATTCTGCTAAAGGTTCAAGAGTACAACAAAAAAAAATGAGTGTGACTACGTTCATCGAAATATTTCTTCATAATAAAAATTGGGATAAACCCACTTGTGGTAAATTTTTTGAAAACATCATGTACATTATGTTTAGAAAATACTAATGGAACTCATATCTTCTTGATTTAATTTAATAAATCCGAGCTTTAATGTGGAGAATTTTTGGCCTAGCCTCATAATTACCTTAGAATCTTGAGTGATCTCCTTGTAATCTTGAATGACAAAGGACGCCGAGTGTGATTGAAATCATGATGTCTTTTTAATCCTGGAAGTATTACTCTTTAGCCTAGTTATTGCAATCGTGATGTCTTTTTCAATCCTAAAAGTATCATCTTTACCCTAGTTATTGGTGAGATAACCTTATTAAATTTAAAAGCACCAATGTTCCCCATTTAAGTAGATATCCCTCCCGTCTACCACTCCACTCGAGGTTTCATTTTTGAGGCACATGAATAGCATGGACTTACCATAATTAGAAGGCCTTTTGGATAACATTTTTATGGGCTCTAGCTTTTGAACATTGATCTCATTCATTCATCAACTAATCTCACTCCATTTAATAGGTTACCAAGTGACATCCACCCAATATCTCCATCAACGTAATAATCAACGTATTATTATAAACAAAATAAAATTGTTTAGAACAAATTCACATGTCAAGCCTAGAACTAAGCGATGAACATGAAACTCAAATCTTTCTAAATTAGTCTCAAAGTTACATTGAATCAACACAATTACTAGAATCAAGCATTTACAATCTATCAATGCAAATCGCAAAGTTAACTTCACTATGAACATCCAACCATATGAAACTACAAAAAAATTGTTTCGATTATATAACAACACTCCATGAAATAAAATTCCAAATATTAAATATTTGAATTCTTCCATACAACTTGAGAGATTAACCCAAATATCAATAGCTTATCCAAAACATATGTTTTACGAACAACGTCATCGATGCGGATAGACTCATGTCATTTAGTGGTATTCTGTACCCATGAGAAAATACATGTTTAAGATGTGAAATTTCAAATGGATCAAACTATTCAGAAATACTAGCATTCAAGATAAGCCTAACATCTAACAATAATCATTACTTGACATGACGGGTATTCTCAAGTTAATTCATGTGAAAAAATGTGGATACATAGTATTTGATCCACAAGTAAATGTATTCAAAGCATTATACGACCAGCTATTATGGGCATAATATCACCCTTCACATATTTATAAAGTGTGACTAAAAATAAAAAAGGAAGGATTCATGATTCACATGCCCATGAGAATGCAAGAAACCATACATCTCAAACCATTCCCCTTAAAGAAGAAAGTCTGTCAGTAAATAATCGAACCACATGGGTAAAACTCTTGAACAGATGATTCCGATAGGGCCTCAACGAATTTGTTGGGTGAGACTAGGATGAGTAAGCTACATTTTCAATACCAAAGCATGCATTGATCCACTTTATTCATGTGTGAAGAGTCTATTAAAAGTGAAAAACATTTTAAGTATAGACAAAAATATTTGAAAAATAAACAAAATTGCCTTGATTATTTTTTTGTTCCTTAGCAATTTCAATTCCAGATTTATGAAACCCTTGAGATTATTGCAATCCTTAATGAAACAGAACACTCACTTAAACCAAAGAAAATTGTTAGCATCCTTCAATAGGATGTTCAAGCATCGATGGGGTCCCGTTTGATTCTTAGTGATGTTTCGATGCCAAACGACTGCGAATTGCATCGGTTAAAGCATGTAAAACCACTTTTGAACATTCATTTAGAAATAAGTTAAACAATTATGCAACAAATTTAAATCATAAAGAAAAATCGAAACTATTTCCATAAATCATTAGAGTGGTCAAGCTTATAAGGCATCCATTCACCGTATAAGGGTTTTATGATTATGTAAAGTGCCAAATAATTTCATGATACTTAGAGTTCATATCTCTTAGTATTTTAACTCATATGTAGTATACAAGCTCGAATTAAATCATTTTCACATATATAAATGTCCAACGTTAAAATTAATATAAAATAGTACTTCATTTGAATTCATACCATCACCAAACCCCAAATGTAAGTCTTCGATCTAAAAATATTTGGGTTTAAATGAATGGAAATAAGATGGATGGAAAACAACGAATAATCAAATGAAGAGCAACAAAATTTTACAGATTGAAGAAATTTTTTTTAGGAGAAAAAAACACAACATTTTGTCATGACATATTTATGTTTTTACATATGCTTGATTCCAATTATCAATTTTTCTACTCGTCCAACATGTAAAAATATATGTAGATTTCATATACTAGCCAAAAAAACCCATGTGCTAAATAATAAATAACAATTTATACCCACGGGAGAGCGCCAAAAAATAAGATGTAGGGAAGAAATACAAAACAAGAACATACAACATAGAAAAAAATATATCGAGAGGAGGACGAGCTACCAAAACCAATAGTGAAGTAACGTGTTAGCTCATTGGATGGAGGTGTTTGCTAGGGTTTCATGTTTATCGGAAATGACATTCAATGTATCTTGCCCTATATTACTACCCTTGAAGAGGATGAGAGGTGCATCACATGATCAAGATTTGGTCCATGGAGAGAAGCATCCGGTGAAGGTGGGAAGAAAATATGTCTTGGTCATCGTCATCAAAACAAAAAGTAGTTCGTGGTGAACCCCACGGGGGGAGGTGGGGTGAGAATGGGGGGTTTGTCAGCCCGAAGAGAGAAATAAAGAAGAGCATGGTCAGCTAAGGGGATGGGGGAAACCAAAAAGTGATGAATAAAGGGGATGATGTTCTAGCTAGAGAGGACATAATCAAAAAAGCTTGCTCGTCCACCATGAGGCCGACATGTGAAAAAAGCGAGAGTTTGAAAATCGGCAGAAGGCCATTAAGAATCAACGGCTCTGAGATTCGCCCAAGTGTAAATTATGTCAACCATGAGAGGTAAGGGGCTCCAATGCATCATTAGACATCCTCTTAAATCCCATCGACTCGTATCGATCCACTAGATGCGAGTACACCTCCTCAAACCAATTGTAAAGAGGGATCCGGAGGTCTCTAGTGCGGGAGTTGAAGTCACCTAGAATAATAACCACCCTAACTACTGAATCTTTGGGCTATCTCGACATAAAAATCGACAGAGGGTCCCCGTTAGGCCATTATGAATGGCATATGATGAAGAAGAAGGAGGGAAGTAACAAACAACAATGTAAATGTCTCGGGGGAGAGGAGAGACCCCTTGAACCCAAACCCACATAAAATTTGCAAACTCATCTCGCAACCACCAAAGAAATCCTACTCTCAAAGGAATCTCTGATGAAAGCAAGCAACTCCCCCCGGAACCTCTCGATACCACCAACACTCCTCGTATCCTGTCTACAAGGTGAGAACTTATAGTAACATGTAATGTCTAGGAGAGGTCGAACAGGGGCTCTCATGCGTCTCGGTGATGAATAATATATCGGATAGTCAAAGAGGATCATATAATAGACATGGTGATGCAAAAAAATACCTATTCCCATTCCAACAAGCGATGTAAGTATATTCCCCTTGTTGCCTCCCCCAATGATCATGTCATTTGGAGGACCCGGAATGGGGCTTCTACCAGTGTGGAAAAGTGTCCCGAATCACTTCTTTGAGGTTCCCGATAACTGCTCATTTCCCTACCTGACATGTTGTTGTAACCAACTCCCTAGAGCATTTGAGCTCAAAAAGCTGTGTTTTAGTGAGATATTCATCAAGGAAGATCTTATTAGGAAGTGAGAATAGATTTCTCTTAGCTCTAAGAGCTCGAAGGCGATCACACGCTAACTCGAGCTGGAGAAAGATAGTGGAATTGTACCCAAACCAAGATCTATGAAGGGTCACATCCTTGAGATATAGTTTTTCATTGAGAAAAAGGGTCCCAACCACCATGGGGTCCGATGATGTGAGAAGCAATGGAAGCCCCTCTCACTTTGAGGTTCAATTCTCACACTTGTCTAGTGCGTTCTTCCATGAGTTTAAATTGTACCACCTCCTCAAGCTGCTTTGCTAGAGGGGGAGCAAGGGGGGTATCCATACCTATAGTAACCTATGCCCATGAGTTGATGTGTGTTTCTATTTCTTATTTAAAGGCCGCTTGCCGAGCTTTGATATTCTCTTGTTAGTTTTTCAGATCGAGAGTTCGGCATGTAGAGTGTCATTAGAGGGGAGGTGGTGAAGCTGCTTGCTCCTTGTTGTCGCTCAATAGGCTCGCTTTAGTGAACCATTATCGGCTTCCATTATAACTAATCTAAACACGAGTTCATTAACCTCTCTTTTTATTGCTTGATTATAGGATTCAAGTGTTTCCAATCTCCTAAATAGTTCCTAAAAAGCCTTTTTGACACATTAAAATCCATAATCGGGCAAAGGTGACGGTTCCGACAAAATTTCAAAGAAGTCTTCAACACCCATGTTTATGTCGGTAGAGAGGTCCCGACAGCGTCGTCACCTACAATTGATCCCGTTATTGTGGTTGGGTTCTTGAGGGATCTAAGCATCATGATTTGCATCTTTGTATGGTTAAGTTTCTGTTCTTTAAGCATATTACATTATGTATTATTTGCAACTTCGAGTGAGCCGGTAACAAGCGAGCACGTATCTCCATGTTTTATGATGGATCTTCTCCCGTATATATGATGATCCCTTATTAGTTTCTCCACTTTTTTGCAATGTAGCTTGAATAAAAAAAAGGATTGGTCTAACAAGTTTGCCTAAAAGCAATCTACTACAATATATCTAGTCTTTTCTTATGGAGTTGTGACTTAATTAAGCGAGCTCGTACAACACATTAGGCATGATCTGGGATTTTTTCGTTTGTGCTGGGAACTTTTTCTAGAATACATCATATCTCATAGGCTTAACTCTTGTTTTTTGTTTATGTCATTAGAATTTAATGGTGGTAATATGGTTCGGCTATTTTCATGGTTGGAATAACATTGTTTTCAACTCTTAATGTTTGTTTATGTTTTGAACTTTGTTTATGTATTGAGAAACAAAAAATGTTTGGACTCCGCATCATTTTTTTATTAGTGATGACCATATTCGAATCAATTCACTCTGTCTAGTAGGACGGGAGAATGTAATTAGAATGATGATGTAATCTATCCCAGTCTTGAGGAGTCTCTCCCAAACTTGGACATGATGGTTGATATGTATTGTTTACTTATATAATAAACAATGTTTTTTTTCCTTACGAAAAAGAAAAAAAATTATGTTTTTAATGACATCGGTAGAGGCACCTTGAGGGGAAAATCGAGAAATGGACTCGGTGCAATCAAGATTTCCATGAGGGTTTTGTTTCATGGGTGACAAAATCTTTGCAATCGAATCTTCTAGGGCATGGGTTTAGTGGAACATGTTTTCTTGTTAGAAATCTATGAATTAAGCATGATGCAAGAACTTTTCGGCCTCTTTTGCTTGAGTCCAATTTATGTCGCTACTTCAATAATTCAAGAATTCAAGAATTTCTCTCCGGTTTGCAAGAAAGAATTCAAGAATTAACATTGAACAAGACAAAAAAAGCATGGGAGGAAGCTCGGATGGAAGCAAGAGGCTCTTGATGTAGAATGACAGGGCACGAAGGATTGAAGTCTATTCAAGAATTTAAGAATTTGTCTCCGGTTTACAAGAAAGAATTCAAGAAAATGAGCTCCTTCAAGAAAATGAGCTCAACAAGGTTGCAAACTCACTCTCCGAAAAGCGACTTGATGCGAGGGCGAGTTACCTCTCATATGTATAGTTGTTACGAGAGAAACTAAGAAAGAACACATAAAAATATCAAATATTCTTTCAAGAATGAGATTCAACTCTTCAAAACATTAAACACGTTATATTCTTTAATTTTCAATGATCAAGAAAGAAAGCCTATGAATTCTTCAATTTTCGATACGTTAAATTGCACCAAAAATTACACAAATTTCAGTGATCAAGAAGTAAAGCCTAAGAATTATTCAATTTTTTAGAGTGAAATTGCACTAAAACTTACACAAATTCCTTGAATTTGATGGTGAAAATTTTGGAAAAGACTCATGCAAATAGTCGTGTGCATTCTAACCCTTGGGATTTGACATGAAAATGACAATTGTGGCAGAATAATTCTATGTATATCACAATCTAAAGCATGTGAATTCTCATTAGTGCGATCTAGGGTAGTCGACATTCTTATCATTGAGATATGAAGCTTTCCGAACGAGTTGAAAATATATTCAACAATCAATAGGATTAACCGAGCTTCAACCAAATGGAAATGAAATTCAACAACTACGAAGCAAGATACTTCAATTTTACACAGCGAATTTCTAAAACCCAGCAATTTACATTCAATCAACATCTAAGCTTCAACCAAAGGGAAACAAAATCCAGCAACTACGTTGAATCAAGAAACTTCGGCGAATTTATGTTGGTGTACATGCACCTATATTAGCTTTAGTTCAACTCTAGATATTGCATGTGATGTGAACTTGACTTAGTTATTTAACTTGTTGCTTGCATAAGATGTGCACTTGGCTTAGTTAGTTAACTTACTACTTGCATGTAGTGTGTGTGCACATTAGCAGAATATAAAGCACACTTAGCTTCAGTTTAGCTTTAACTATCCATAGTTATTGCATGTACAACTAAGCTTAACCTAGTTGCTTTTATGTATTCATTCCAAACTAATATAGAAGAATTAATTTCTTTCTTTTCTCTATTCTTGCTCACTCCTTCCTTCTCTTGCAAGTTTTGTTAATTCTTTTGCAAATATATATCTTTGTATCTTAAAATATCACATGGTATCGGAGCATAGGGATTTGTAATCGATGCACAAGAAATTTTTATTTGCAGGGGTTAGAATATTGAAGCAACAACAAAGAATGGAGTCTAAATTGGAGTTTCCACAATTGGCAATTCTTACTCCATATAACTACTTCGAATGGAATCCAAATATTCTACTTCATCTCGAAGTAGAGGCTTATTTCGAGTAACCATGGAAACAGAAGTTGAACCAACATCGACAGTGGAGAAAACAAGATATTTCAATCGCATGGATGAGGCCTTCGACATCCTATGCTTATCTATCTATCCAGAACTTCTATTTCATGTTGAATCATGTTCAACTCCAAATGAAGTATGGAAAAATTTGGAAGGATTGTTTGGAAAACAGGGATGAAATTGAAGGTCACATTCTCTTAAATGAGTTAAACTCATTAGATCCGAGAAATTTTGAGAACATTCAAGATTTTTTTCACAAGGTATAAATCCTTGTTGCTTCAAACTGAAAGGATGCAGGGATCGACAAATCCAAGCAAGAAAATCGGTTGATTATTTACATTTTGTCAAAACTTGGTCTAGAGTATGCAATATTCGTCTCGTACATTCCACACAATAAGATCTACAACCGGTGTAGCTTGGAAGATGCCCTCACTCGGATTCTCGTTATTCAATATTTGATGCATGAGCAAGATAAGCTCATAAAAATGGGCGCACTTAAAAAATTCAAAAGTGCATGCACTTATTGTGCATGCAAAAGGAAAGGAAAATTTCAAAGACCATCAAAAAGGAAAAGGGAAGAAGTATCCCGATCCAAGAGAGGGAGGAAATCCCGAAACCCCCCGATGGATCATTCGACTACAAAGGAAAGGAAAGGAATGAAAGGGAAATAAATGTGCAATTATTGCCACCATGGTTTTCACCCCGAATCTACATGCATGAAGAAGACTATAGGTCTTATGGTGCAGTACACTCTAGTAACACAATCTTCGAGACCACATTCTTGAGAATGCCAAGAAGAAGTCTGGAGAAAAAAGCACCGGATCCAAGAGGTAATGGGCATGCTTTGATTTCTCTTCATTACTGCACCACAAGAATGGATCATCGATTCGGGAGCTTCACATCATATGGATTCTTCAAAGGAATCATTTTCTTCTCTACATGCATACTCAAGACCTCCTATTCTCATGGGGATATAATTTTGCGACTTTGCAACAAATGGAAATGGAAGAGTGCAATTTGAAGATGGAATTTTTGAGAATGTCTTGCATGTTCCAAGGCTTTCTATGAATCTTCTCTCGGTGTATCGGATGACACACACAGGCAAACGGAAGGAAAGTGGAATTTACTCCCGGATTCCATGAGCATTTATGACATGCAAACCAACTTAAATATTTCATCCGGCAAGGTAAATTATCAATCTCGTCTCGTATACATTTTCTGATTTTGTTCCCTCAATCGGATTTCTATTTTGCTACTTATGCATGCAAATGAAGAAAGTAGGATTTGGCACAAGAAATTTGGGCACTTGCATTTCAGATATATGCAACAACTTAGCAAGCAAGGGATGGTCAAAGGATTTCCAATCATTGAATTTTCAAATGGTGTTTGTAATGGATGTGCTCTTGGAAAGCATCCACAAGACAAATTTCGAGAAGGGGTAGGCATGGAGAGCCTCTTCACCTTTGGAACTTGTACACAGTGATCTCATGGGTCCATTTCCCATGATTTCAATGCATAAAGCAAGATAAGTGTTGTCATTTATAAATGATTACATGAGATTCACGTGGGTTTACCTCTTGAAACTCAAGTCTAAAGTTTTTCAACATATAAAAATTTTCAAAGTGCATGCGGAAAATTAGTCTCGAAAAATAGATCCAGATACTCCGCATAGATAAAGGGATGGAATATGTCAACCACGATATATCAAGAATCTTTGTAATGAAAGCAGGGCATACGGTTGTGGCATACAGTTCCCGACACTCCACAACAAAATGGCGTGGGCTGAAATGAAGAATCGATCTTTGAAAGAAATGGCCAATTGCATGTTGCATGCAAGATATCTTACGTCGAAAATTGTGGGGGTTGATACATCCAAAAAAATATCTCCTCATAAATCTATTATTGGAAAAGCACATTTTGAGGCTTGGACTGGCATGCAACTTGAAGTCGATCATTTCCACACTTTTAGATCTCGAGCATGGGCCCGCATTCCTACGAGAGAAGAGAAAGCCTTTAGAGCCTCAAAGTAAAGCATGCATGTTTGTAGGATATTCGATGAAGTCAAAGGGTACATATTGCTTGATATCAATACTCAAGAGCTCTTTATTGAAAGAAGTGTAAATTTTTGACGAAGATATTTTGCATGCACCGGCGAATGAACTTGTTACCAATTTTCCCATCCGCACTAATTGATGAGCGATGCAGATGAAACTTTAGATCAGAATTTTGATGCGAGATAAGTCTTTTCTTGTGATGCATATTGGACCACCAGATTGTTGGACATCGATATCATACTTCTACATGTAGTTCGAAGATTCTCGACCACCTTCAACACAAAAAATGGTGCAACATGAGTGATATCCTTGATGATCCTACCTCTATACCTCTTGTTTGAGGAAGATCTTCAAGCACTCTTATCTATGGAGCCATGCATGTCCATGCACGCTTATATGATGCATGCATCTAATTGAAAAACTTATACAAAGTAATTGGCCATCCTAGATGGGAAGCCACAATGGATGAGGAATATAACTCTCTCATTGAGAACCATACTTTGGGATTTAGATCTGCTACCTTCCAATCATAAACTTGTGAGGTGCAAGTGGGTTTACCGGACCAAGAAAGCAGCAAATGGCCAAGTTAGTCGATATAAGGTACGGTTGGTAGCAAAAGGTTTTCAGCAAGTACATGGTGTTGACTATAATGAGACTTTTTCTCTAGTGGCAAAAATGGATTCCATTCAGCTAGCTCTCTTCATTGCAGCAACAAGAGGATGGGAGGTGCATCATATCGATGTGAAGAATGCCTTTCTTCATGGTGATCTTGATGAGGAAATATTCATGGAGCATCCACGGGGATACATGCACAATTCATCTATGGTATGCAAACTAAAGAAGTCTCTCTATGGCCTCAAGCATGCACATAGAGCATGGTATCCAAAGATGGATTCCTACTTTTTTATCTCAAAATTTTGTATGCTACAAATCTAGATTCCAATGTTTATTTTTTTGAACAAAATTAACTCCTTGTTCATCATAGTACTCTACGTAGATGATCCTTTGATAACAAATAGTTGAGCTTCTATCATTACTAATATTAAAACCGAATTTCATAAGCGGTTTTCTATGACAGACATGGGCTTGCTAAATTTCTTCCTTTGACTAGAGATCAATCGTAGTGATTCCGGTGTTACCATTTCTCAAACAAAGTATGCTAGAGATCTTTTGGCATGATTTCACATGAGTGACTACAAGCCAACAACCACACCTTTCTTATCGAGGATAAAGCTTGAGAATGAAAAAGACACACCATTGGTTGATTTCACATTGTACTCGTCAACTTGTGGGAAGTCTTCTTTTTTCTCACTCACTCCTATCGTGATCTCTCATATGATGTAGAAGAAATTTCTAGATACATGCAGGGAGCCACATGAGTTACAGAGTGGAATGCTACAAAGTGCATCCTTCAATATGTCCGGGGGAAAATCACCTATGGGATTCATTATGCAGCCAAATGTTCTTTGAATCTCATTGGGTTCATAGATTCCTATTGGGTTGGCAACAACATTGATCGCAAGTCCACCTCCGGTTATGTACTTAGTTTGGGATGTAGCACAAGTTGTTGGTCAAGCAAGACGTAGGCTGCCATTTCTTTATCATCAGCAGAGAGGTCGAGTATAGATGAGTAGTCAATGCTAGTATTCAAGCCATTTGGCTACAAAATTTCCTATCTAAGCTTGGGATCAATGTTCATCTTCCAAGCTGTCATCCGGTGCGATAATCAAAGTGCGCTAAAGTTTTGTAGAGATCTAGTGCAGCGGAAGTGGACCAAACACATCGAGATCCACATGCATTTCATTAGAGAAATCATTCATGATGGGGTCATCTTTCTTCGATATTGTCCTAGTGCCGAGAAAACCTGCCGATATCTTCCCCTAAGAATTTCACCGAGCAGAAGTTTCGATTCTCGAGAGATTGTCTCGAGGTGAAGGACACGACTTCCTAGCAATTGCCTTTTCTCTACTTTTCCATTATGTTTTACGGGGGGTTTTCTTCCCACTAGGTTTTCCCTCTTTCCTCCTTTTTATGCATTGTATATGGGTACCTAAAATGGCCGTGTTTCCGGGACTCATTCATTTTGCATCACACTTGAACATAATTTATGCTTAAGGAGAGTGTTGGTTTACATGCAACTAGATTAGCTCTAGCTCAATTCTAGATATTTCATGTGATGTGCACTTGACTTAGTTATTTAACTTACCCTGCTTGCATGTGATGTGCACTTGGCTTAGTTAGTTAACTTACTACTTGCATGTGGTGTGTGTGCACATTAGAATAACATAAAGCACACTTAGCTTCGAGTTAGCTTTAACTATCCATAGTTATTGCATGTATAACTATGCTTAACGTAGTTTCTTTTATGTATTGATTCCAAAACTAATATTGAAGAATTAATTTCATTCTTTTCTCTATTCTTGCTCACTCCTTCCTTCTCTTGCAAGTTTGTTCATTGTTTTGCAAATCTAGATCTTTGTATATCAAAATATTACAATTTCTAATCAATTTAGAGTCAACAACATCTTAAGCATCTCGTAAATTTCAGCCAAGAAGAGAAATGGATGAGAGCTTTCGGTTGCAGAGCGAGCATTAAAGACGTGAAAAGTACAAAAGGGGGCCAATTTTCACAACTATAGTAAAGTGACTTAACGAGGGAAAGGAAATTGTATGATGTTTTATTTCAAAAAAACGAGGGATTTTAAGGGAAATTCCCATTGGGAAAAAAAGACTTTGTAGCCATTATCGAATGGAAAACATGACTTTGGCAAACCAAAATTCTTTTCATTGTGGTTGCTTAGATCATTTTAACACCATGTCAACTAAAAGGAACTAACATTATCACAACTCAAAACCCTTCAAGTAGGCTTCCTAATTTGACATAACCTGAAATAAAGACTTCAACAGGTTTAGACATACTTTTCATAAAACAATTTTGCTAAAGGTTCAAGGGTACAATAGAAAAAAAAATGAGTGTGACTAAGTTCATCAGAAATAGTTATTCATAATAAAAATTGGGATAAGCCCACTTGTGGGAAATTTTCGAAAAGATCATGTACATTATGTTTAGCAAATATCTTCTTGATTTAATTTAAGAAATCGAGCTTTAATGTGGAGAATTTTTGGGCCTAGCCTCATAATGACCTTAGAATATTGAATGATCTCCTTGGAATCTTGAATGACAAGGACACCAGTGTGATTGAAATCATGATGTCTTTTCAATCCTAGAAGTAATTACTCTTTAGCCTAGTTATTGCAATCATGATGTCTTTTCAATCCTAAAAGTATCACTCTTTACCCTAGTTATTGGTGAGATAACCTTATTAAATCTAAAAGCACCAATGTTCCCCATTTAAATAGATATCCCCCCTGTCTACCACTCCAGCTCAGGTTTCATTTTGAGGCACATGAATAGCATGGACTTACCATAATTAGAAGGCCTTTCGATAATATTTTTTTGGCTCTAGCTTTTTAACGTTGATCTGATTCATTCATCAACTAATCTCACTCCATTTAATAGGTTACCAAGTGACATCCACCCAATATCTCCATCAATGTAATAATCAAGCATTTTAATACCAAGCACACATTGATCCACTTTATTTATGTGTGAAGGGTCTGTTAAAAGTGAAAACATTTTGTTCCTTAGCAGAATTTCAATTCTAGATTTATGAAACCCTTGAGATATTGCAATCCTCAACGAAACAGAACAGTCACTTAAACCAAGCAAATTGTTAGCATCCTTGAATAGGATGTTCAAGCATCGATGGGGTTCGTTTGATTCTTAGTGATGTTTCGATGCCAAACGATGCTGAATTGCATCAGTTAAAGCATGTAAAACCACTTTTGAACATTCGTTAAATAATGCAACAAATTCAAATCATAAGAAAATAAAACTATTTCCATAAATCATTAGAGCGGCGGTCAAGCTTATAAGGCATCCATTCACTGTATAAGGGTTTTATGATTATGTAAAGTGCCAATAATTTCATGATACTTAGAGTTCATATCTCTTAGTATTTAACTTATATGCAGTATACAAGCTCGAATTAAATCATTTTCACATACAGAAATGTCCAACATCAAAATTCATATAAAATAGTACTTCGTTTGAATTCGTACCATCACCAAACCCCAAATGAAAGTCTTCGATCTAAAAAATATTTGGGTTTAAATGAATGGACATAAGATGGATGGAAAACATCGAATAATCAAATAAACAGCAACAAAATTTTACAGATTGAAGAAATTTTTTTCAAGGAGAAAAAACACAACATTTTGTCATGACAGAGAAAATGTTTTACATATGCTTGATTCCAATTATCAATTTTCTACTCTACAACATGTAAAAAATATATGCAAATGTCATATACTGGCCAAAAAAACCCTATGTGCTAAGGAATAAATAATAACGTATACCCACAAGACATAAGATGCAGGGGAGAAATACAAAACAAGAACATACAACACAGAAAAAACTACCAAAACCAATAGGGTGTATGGGAGGAATTGCTTTGAAAAAACTAATTAGATCTCAAAGGAGCTACAAATTTAAATTCACTCATATGTTCGAGTGACAGGCATGAAGGATGGAAGCTGTTCAAGAATTCAAGAATTTCTCTCCGCTTTGCAAGAAAGAATTCAAGAAAATGAGCTCAACAAGGCTGTAGACTCACTCTCCAGAAAGGGACATGATGCGAGGGCGAGATACCTCTCGGGTGTACAGTTGTTAAGGAGCAATAACGAAAGAACACATCAAAATATAAAATATTCTTGCAAGAACGAAATTCATCTCTTCAAAACATTGAACAGACTATATTCTTGAATTTTTCAATAATCAAGAAATAAAGCCTATGAATTCTTCAATTTTGACAGTGAAATGGCACCAAAACTTACAAAAAATTCCAGCGATCAAGAAGTAAAGCATAATAATTCTTCAATTTTGACAGTGAAATTGCACGAAAACTTACACAAATTCCTTCGAATTTGACGGTGAAAATTGCGGCAAAGACTCATGCAAATAGCTGTGTGCATTCGAACCCTTGGGCCTTGACATGAAAATGACAATTGCGGCAGAAGAATTCCGTGTATATCACGATCTCAAGCACGTGATTTCTCAACCTTCCGAATAGTTGAAAAGAAATTAAACAACTGCGCCGAATCAAGAAACTTCAGCGAATTTCTAATAAATTTACAGTGAACGGCATCTTAAGCGTCTGCTAAATTTCAGCCAGGCAGAGAAATGGATGAGAGATTTAGGTTGCGGAGGCAGCATTAAAGACGATTGAAAGTTCAAACATGATCTTCAACGATTGCGTGCTTTCTCTAAATACTCACATCACTATAAACTTGTGTTGCTCTTTTATTGTTGTTTGTCAGACAGGGGAAGCATTCATTTTTTCTCCAACAAAGTCTACCTCTCATTTTTTTGCAGCTGCAACTTTGAGGACTTCCATGCTCTTTCGCTGTTTGTCGACATACAGGGGAAGTATTCCTCTCATTTTTCTCCAGTGATAAAAAGTTTTTTCTACTTTCTCAATCTTAAGAAACCGAAAAAATAGAAAAACTTGTTATGACTGGAAAAATACGAGACGATACTGTTTTTTTCTGCATTGCATGGAATGGAGAATTCTCTGGCCTTCTGGAGCTTTCGTGGTTTGAGGTTTCCCCTGTTTGTCGACATACAGGGGAAGCATTCCTCTCATTTTTTTTCTAGTGATAACAAGTTATTCTACTTTGTCAAACTTGTTAAAAGACGAGACGAGACTGGCGAAACGGAAAAATAGAAAGACTTGTTATGACTGGAAAAGACGGGACGAGACTGTTGTTTCTGCATTGCATAGAATGGAGAATTCCTGGGTCGGAAGCCACTCTTTACGTTAGGGTGGTAACCACCCTATTCGAGGATCCTTCTTATTACGTGCGGTGTAAATAAACAGTTTTATTTCTCCATCATCATTGACAAGAAATTCAGATTAACTGTCTCTGAAAAGCCTGATCGAATAGATAAAAATTTATTTGAACTGAAAATTCGCTAACAGAACTAATGGTTTTAACGTCAGAAAAATTTTAGATCTGTTTGTGATAAGAAGTTAGAACTAACGGCGTGGACTATTAGAACTGTGTCTGTTCCGGCAATGGATCCGGCAGCCAGAAACTCCTCCTACCGGATTTTCTATCAACATCTTTCTGTTAAGAGTTTGTTTCGTTTGTGTAATTTCCTAAGACGCTTAGTTGGAAGTTCGTCATTCTATTTAGAACTACGAATCCAACTTCATTTTTTTCTTAATTTAAATTTATCCATAGATTTTTTTTCGTTTGAAATGCCTTTTAATATACCATGGCCTCTTTGAATTTTTTATTTTCTAAAATCAGTTGAACATTTAAAATTATATTTTAAGTGAAATTAAATTTTAAAATTTTGCACAAAGTTTAATAATTTTACATTTTTTAATATTACAATTTTAATTTAGGTTTTTTGTTGCGCAATTTTTTTTTATATTATTATTTATTATTTCTCTAAAAAATCTTGAAAAGATTAAAAAAAACATATATAACTTTAAAAACCTAAAAAATACTTTTATATTATTGAATTAAAATTATTATTGTAAATTTTAAAATTATTATTTAATTTAAATTCGTTAACTGCTAGAGTTTTTTTTTGCTTTTAAAATTTACACGTATTATAATGTTTTTGATTTTGTGAAATTAAAATTTGAATTTTTCTGATATATGAGTTATTTAATATAACCATTATTTATATTAAATATATTATATAATAATATATGCAAATCTATTATTATTTGAGTATATATATGGCAATTATTAAGTTATTTGTTTATAATTAAAAAATTATTTTGAATACATTTTTTTTCTAATTTAACTTTCATCGAATGTAATGTTAACTAATTTAATTTAAATAAAAAGTATATATTTTTTTAATTTCTTTAATCTAATTATTTAATATGTAGGTTTATAAATAATAAAAATATGTTAATATGACCATATTAACCTCATATAAAGTAGGTATTTACAATTATTCAATATAAAAAAGTTAATAAATAAAAAAGGGGCGTAGTCTATGAATGTTACCAATTGGACTACGAGGAATCATTTTTTTGGATCATACGACACCTTGACCCCTACAGCCGAAGGCCAGTGCCGTTTTTCGTTTTGTCTCTGTCTCCCTCGGTAGTCGTTCTCCGTTAAGGCTTTCTACCTCCACAATGCACTTCACTAGCACTGCAGTTGCAGTTTTCAGTGTGATTCAAACTCCAATATGGTGTAGCACTCAAACTGCAGTTTTCACTGTGTGTAATATACAACAAAAAGAAAAAAAATATCTTTACTCTATCGGTAAATATAATTTCCAAATTGTGTCACATCTAATCAAATTTAGAGACACCCATAGTTAGTCTTATCCCCTAAATCCGAAGACCAAACTAAAGCTTATATGAAAGTTCTAACCTTTAATCTTTATAAGATTTATTATAGATTTCCATAACTATTCCTGTTTACCTTGAAATACATTATCGTATTAAGTATATTAATTGAATGGTCAAAATATATATATATATATATATATATATATATATATATATATATATATATATCACCAGTGCTACTTTAATGTTACACCACAATTAACATTTACCAACCCACATAATTGTTTAAACCATAGCTTTGGCTCTTTCGAGGGTATAGTCGGCATGATTATGGATATTAAATGCGATGAGTACTTGGAAATTAAATTCTTTTTGAAAGTTGTGAGATCTTCCGAGGATTCAATGTGAGTTTCAATGGTCCTTTTTGTAGATCTTCACCGTTCGATCCTCGGAGATCGACGGTGAACACTTCGAGGGCAGAAATGACATAACATAACCACTGCAACCCTAGTTGGCACCGTCATTTGCTTACGCAAATGTGTCAAGAAGTTTCCTTCGACATTGAGGGTTTTTTCCATGGTCTGTCTCCGACCTTTGGCTCCGCCATCATTGAATTTCCACCAAGCTTGCGAGGTTTTCAAAGGTATAGCCCCCATGGTATTGCAACATGGAGGAGAGGAGGTGTTGTAATAAAGCTCGCGATGAGTTTACGGACTAAAATGTCCTATGCCGCCATGGTAACTTCTTTAGTAATGGTTCCACTTATTCATAGCTCGGTAATTACTCTCTTTGCAATTATAGAATTCTTCTTGATATATTTCCAGATTTTTTTAGATTTTATCTCTGGTTTCCTTGTTTAATTTTTCTTTTGTCTCTCGGTGCTCCTTTTTTTTTAAGACTTTTGGTGCGATGCTCGGAATGTTGGGACGAGTCTATTTCTCGGGTAATCTCCCATCGGTTCTCGATTCCTTAACACACTTATTCGTTTCGAGTAAGATTACATCTAGCAACTTAAAACTTTTCTCACATGTTTGTCTTTTATGGTTATTAATGCAGGTCGACACTTTCACCGATGGGTAGGGTGTTCTTCTACAAATAATTAGATATTTTGAAATACCATCTTTCACGGCTAATATTCCTAATTCTCCTTCTAGGTACTTCTAATACTTGCACTCGTGACACGGAAGGTCTTATTTGTCTCGAGCGGGCTTCTAGTCTTCATGGGAGTTTATGAACCCAAATCTTAGCTTTTTCTCGTTGGCCTGGTTTAGGCCTTATTCTTTTTTATATAAATTTTAAATTTAAAGATAATGTCCGACCGGGAATCCTTGAGGACTCGGATAGTCTCTCTTGCACTTATATTTTTGTAAACATATTAACCATACATTTGTTATGGAATTTCTACCGTAGAGTTCATTTCTAGAATTCGACCCTTGCATAGTTTGCGAGTCTTGGAAAAAGGCGATTCGTCGATAAATAATTTTGGAATAGTTTTATTTGTCGTTTGGATCGTATGTATTATTTCTAAATACGGTGGCCTACTCACTATTTTTAATGGAATGAAATACCTTTTTTTTGGTAAAGTCGAGAAAGTGCTTCAGTTCTATTTTACGTATGTTTTCATTTATTGGTTCATTCGAATGGATACTATGTAGGTATGCTCGTCGGACAAGTCATAACCCATTTTTTCTTGGAAATAATTGCTCACTCGTCTTTACACTAGTTTTTTTTAATCTCTAGTCTTAGTTTCTTTTCTTAAGATACATATTTCTTAGACTATTTCTTTTACCTTTAGGGTGTATCTCGGTGACCAAACAACTATAAAATTTGTTTGTGTATAGTTAGATAGAGGAGGAAACGAGTATCGGGTCTGGGGTTCATCCCCGTGCCCGGGAACAAAAAAGCTCACCCCTGTACTAAATATTTGAACAATAATTTTTTCTAGAATTCTATTTTCCTTTCACAACGTAGTTTATAAGTTTTAATAGAAGTTTCTTTATCATTATGTCTCTCTGTCCCAAAGAATCTGGTTTACATCTTGACGAGATAAATGATGTTTCTAGAAAAGAAAACATTCTATGTTCAGTTATCTAATATTCTTGGTTTAGATTTTACTTTTGATAATTATATGTTGTAGTTTTCAAGAAATTCGCGAGATAATAACTATTTTTCTGTTATATAAATGCACAACGAGTTTTCCGTATTTTGCGAGTTGTTTTTAAAATAATATCTTATCACTTTTCCATTAGAAGGAAATGCTCAACAAATAAACAACTCTCTTCCATAACTAATTTTATTACTAACAATTAAAAAAGAAAATATTTTTTCCAACAAAACATTAATTGTCTCGGTCGTTTTCCTTAAACAAATAATAAAATGTCATTTAACTAGTTAACATTAAACATAGCTATAACAACTTCCCGCTTGGAAGTAACACCGTCCTCGGTGTTTCCCTCTAGCTCGAGAGAAGAGCTTTGGGTAAGCCTCACGCACAAATCCTTCGTCCTTCAAGTAGCCTCATCCGGGCCGAGAGTGCTTCCATTTCACTTTAACCTCGGGTGATGACTCGCTTCTAGAGAATAATTTACCTCCGGGCAGGTATGCATTGTGGCTCGACCAAAAACTCATTGTTCGGCTCTCACTGCAAACATCAAAGTTCTTTTTCAAAATTTCATAAGGAAATCATATTTCAAGTTAGGATTTTTAATTCTATCCTACTTATATATTCTACCAATGAATTACGTGCTTAAAATCATGCACATATCCCTTTAACAAGGACACATGAAACACATTGTGTACCCGGGATGTGACTAGGTAAAGCTAGTCGATAGGCCATAGGTCCTACCCTTTCCAAAATTTGGAAGGGTCCACGGAACCCCGGGAGCCAACTTGGCACAAGAGGTCCACCGCAAGGTACTCTTCTTGGGTTTGATCCTTACATACACATAGTCTCCCACTTCGATTTCCCGATAAGTCTTTTTATTATCTCGCATAGATCTTCTTTCAATCTTGTGCAACCTTCATATTTGTATTATCTTCTTTACTTCGATTCCATTCAGCCAACATTTCTAGTCCCAACATTAGTTTTGTTTCGGGGTTACTCCAATTTATGGGTATGCGACACTGCCTCCCATACAAGGCCTCGAAAGGACTCATCTTAAAGGGACTCTCGATAACCATTGTTGTAAGAAAATTCTACCGGATGCAGGGTAGACTTCCCATTTGGTTGGTACAACTGCAGACACACACCACGCAACATGTCTTCCGGAACTTGGTTTACCCGCTCTTTTTGACCATCCGTCCGGAGATGATAAGCGAGTGCTAATGTAGAAATTATATAACTTATGTGTTATGTGTCCAAGATTCTCCTAATCTCACACTATTTTATCTTCATGCAAAATACAAGAATCTATTCCCCCATTAATCATTTGCGGAAATTAAAATCAAGGTTACAATGCACACATGAAACAATAAAAAAGTTCACACATATGAACACATTTGTTTAACGGAAAGCTTAAAGATGAAAACCCCCAACTATCTGTATACAATATATGTCATATATATCATGTAACAATCCTCATACAAAGCTGATCATATCAAGCTCTCAATACAACTACAATTGCTACACACTAATCAGGCCCGATCTTGCAAATCCATGCACCGATCTTTGCCACCTGCTAGCCTCGCCTCTACTTGTGCAATCTATCGTTAAATAATGGCTCATGAAATGAACTTGAAATCACCAATATTGCATTGTGCAATCCTCATTGGAATCTCCACTGAGTGTTGGATGTAATCAATGCATCACTATAGTCACAACTGATAGTCACACTTTCTCTTTCACTATCTCTCCACTCGGTCTCCACCGAAATCGCCATGCACTATAGTTAATTGATTTATTCTTCAGTTGATTAATGAGTTATTATTTAGTGAATTAATTAGCTAATTAATTCACAACACTCTCACTAATTGTATCAATCGGTTAAACTAGATACAAATAGCTCAACTGATGTCTAGATCAAATTAAACTAAATACAACTCCACCAACTACTTCTATCAACTCCACCAAACTCTATCACATGAGTTCTAATCGAAGTATCGCATGCATTAGCTCCACGTAAACCCTCGGGAATAGCGTAATTCCTTATGTCAGCTCGTTGTGCCACATCTCGTGCACTTAATCGAAGTGCTCCAAGAGAATAAGATAATGTTTAGAGTCCAAATATTATTAAGAGCTAATAATATTCGACATATCTATTTTTAGACCGACAATCTAAAAATAGATTCTGCTCAATATGTCTAAAAATAGAAGTCCACATATTTTTCCAACTTGACCAACCATCCACAAATAGCATCCTGCAACTCATAGAATATGATCAACATGTGTAAAAATAGACAGAGTCTAAAAATAGACTTTGCACCAAAAATAGCCTACGGGCCCACTTAGTGAAGGCGACTCTTTTCTCTAAGCACATCATCTTGTTGAATCTCAACACTCCCTCTCAACAAGATAGGGATTATCTTCTACCCCGATCTTGTCTCTATGGTATTCGAATTTTCTCCTGGTGAGTGCCTACGTCAGAACATCTACATCCTAATCCTCCGTAGGAATGTAAGAAAGAAACATGATCTTCCTGTTAGTATGAATCTTTCGTCGTAAAAGATCACTTTAGCTACGCATAAAAAATATCCCTAACATCAATTATAGCTGCAAAATACCTTTAATATTGCTGCACAAATTCAGATCTAAGCACAAAAGATATTAAGCAGATAAAAAATAACATAGCTCCATAGATCCAATGAACAAGACAAGAAGAATGTATATGAAAGAATTTTGTATTATATTAAAGAATGGGGCACCTGAGAGGAAAACAAGAAAGGTGTTTTTCGGTTCTGCTCAGTGGGATGGGTTCTTGGAAGTCCTCAAGTTTCAGATCTAGCATTTCTCTCTCTTATGGATGTGGAAAAGCAAACATAGAACTCAATGGGAGTTCACAAAGCAAAATGGAAAATGGTGACCAAGAGAAGATCTAGAGTGATCTAATGCAATGAAGGTGACTAATGAATGGGAAAAACCCCTCTATTTATAACAAAATATTGGGGCGGTCTAGAACTCGGTGCATGAATAAAATATTATTAATCGAATTCTAGAAGCACCTTTTAGGAATATTTTATTATATTTGTTGGAGGGAAAAGGATTCTTGACTTGGATCAATTCCTTTATTTATAAATAATAAATAAATAAATGATTTATTTATCATTTTAGGGGAATTATGGGAATAAATAATGGTTTATTTGATTATTTATGGATGATTTAGTCAAATTTAACTAAGAATATTATTTAAATAATGATTTAAATAACTTGTTCTTAGGAAATAATTAAATAAATAAAGATTTATTTAAGTAATTGCTTTGTTTTGGGTTAAATATGACCAAATAAGTTATTTTATGTGGTGAAAGAAATTTTACTTGGGGTAAAATTGGTCTTACATAGTGTACTTGGGTCCATCTAATAATAATAGGTTAGATGACCAAAAAAAAGGTGTAACATATTGCCCCCCAACGTACGAGTGTTAGGAGAAAATCGTATGACCGAAGTATGTTGTAAGAACTCAATCACTAGGTAGCAAAAGGGAAGCGAGAGAGAGAAGTGTAATGGTGTCTGAGGTGGTAAAGGACTAGACCCTGAGGAGATGTGACTTCCAGGTGCAACAAGTCTCTATGAAGTGGTACCTGTGCTAAAGGCGGCGGGGAAGGCATACCTATGCCCACCGAGACAAAGTACAAAGAATAAGGTGCCCGGAAAACCACGGAACACAATAAGTACAAAGAAGACCTCGCCCGGAAAACCACGGAACGCAATAATGAAGCATGTGTTGGCCGAAACATGAGCCAAATAAATCATAGGATGAATCCCACATACATGTGATGCCTAGAATAATCGTCAGGACTTATACAATCATATGGTATTACATGAGACATAAATATACCCAAATTCCCCCTATACATGGGGAAGGGCTCTCAAAATCTGACAGAGACATGTGAATCAAAAATGGCACTGCAAGCGGTTGAGGCCGATATCGTCAAATGAGAGGAGCTGCATCAAGGGTGGGAATGAAGAAGTCATCTGGGCATGTGGGGGGCTACCTGCAGGGCCACCCCCTTATGAGGGTTGAGACATCTCACACATGCCCGGGAATCACCAATAGCTGTTGCTGCATCACTGGACCATCAAGTGTATGTATCACGATCATGCTGAAACAAGCTCGAACCAAGGTACACTGCCCCCTAGACCTGGCTTCTGGAGTAAATGAGCTAATGTCGACAGAAGTAGGTCCGCTATAGGTGAGGTAACAAGGGAATCTCAACTAAGGCACAGGAGAAAACAGTAGAGCAACTAACAGATGGACACTGATGATGATAATGAAGTGAGGGGTACTTGGTGGCGGATGGACGACTTCCCTTGTTAGAGCATAAAGGGCATGAATGGCTTGGCAGCGACTAGCACACTATCATGAGGGATAGGGTAAAATGGTACTGAAGGCCGTAATGTGCAACACAAGAGAGGGACCGAGCAATGAAGGATGGAGGACTATAGTGGGATACACAGGGACGCGAGATAGACTCCGTGACTGATGATGACTCAACTCGGAAGCTCTAAACAAAGGCGACTCGATGGTGCTGCCACACAGTAAAGGTCCAATGGGGGAACATGAAAACATGAGTAAAAGATGGTAACTCATGACGAAAATCAACACGAACAAGTACAAGTATGGAGGCAAAGTGGTGCCTAGAGTGCAAGTGTTGTAAGTGAGGAAATCCGATTTTGAGGGGAGGTGAAGAGACCCTTCGGGGGCACAATGTGTCCTGGTGAAGTATCAAGGTACTAAAATCTAACAGGTGCCCAGAGCTCATGAATAGGCCAGGTCGCACTTTTTGGGGTCTAATATACGGCCTGGGTAGCAGGTACTGGGCAGAAAACTGCGACCTGTCTCAGGAAATGACCTGAAAAGTGTGACCTGTCAGAGAAAGGGGATTTCAGTGCTATTTTGGGTTGAGATCTGGGATTTTATGGTTAAGGGGCATAGGCGCCCCCAAGCATGTGGTGTTCATGCCAAAATGTGTTTAGAAAAAGGGGAATCTAAACATATTTTAATGATATGGTGCGCCATTTGTGTTTGTTATGGTTGTGCAGTTTGAGAAAGGAAATGGAGGATGACCAATCTCTTTGAGGACTGCATTTATGAATCAAATTTACTTTAAGTGTTTGGGTTGGCATACCTAGTGCCATTATCCCAAATAGAGGATTTTGGGGTAACGAACTGATGCTCTCTTAGAAAAGCGTTAGGTTGGGCAACAACAAGGTCGAAAAGACTGGCTTGCTGATGTAATATGAAGGAAAGATAAGGGGTATCATCCCTAGGGTGATCTGAAGTAACATGGGACTTTAAAGGTTATTCTAAATGTGGAAGAATAATGGTACTAAAGTCGGGATGACCAGATATACTAGGAGAGTGGTAGAGAATTGCTTCTCTTGGTCTCTCAAATATGGGTGCCCCCTTACTCAAACATTGGGTTTCAATGTAATGGCCACAAGGTGTATGTGGTGTGAACGCATGGGTTCGATGTAAAGGGGAATAGATAAAGTTAGGGGTGGTGATTTCTTCCATAATGTCATCATCGTGATATGAGATGGGGTGATTGGTGGGAGAAAGACCACCTGACGTGGCGAAGCTACCTGACTCATGATCACAAAAAGAGAGAGTCGCATGCGCATCGTCACAAGGGGTAAAACTGGCCCAAGATGGCGAGACTAGATTCTGGGAATAGCGACTTGCCCCATCGGGACGGAAGGTCCTACACAATCGTGTCACAAGACAAGACATGGGAGGAGTAGGAACAAAGATGGCAGCGTGAGGGAAGGGTAGACAGCAAATGACAACTACGGGAGCTGGTAGTCTGGAGAGAGTGGCTATGACTAGTAGACTGAGTAGAGGTCGATGTATTGGGGCTGGAGCTCAGGCTGCGGAGGATATCATGGATATGAATGGTATCATCGTGGTTATGGGTGGGAGGTAAAAGGTCAGGGAAACCACATGAGGCTGAAAAGATACCTAAAGCATCAACATGGGAAGAAAGGCGCACATACGGATTGTCACGGGGGATGACAGAGGAACAAGTAAAAATATGGTCAAAGCATGTAGAGCCTAAGGATGTTGCTGAAGGGGAAGCAAGCAAAACAGAAGGAGTGGATTCAGAGGGAATGTACTCCGAGGAGGATGATAGGTATAGGAGGGGGGCAGCAGGTTCCAACATATCAACATCAGGGGGAGGAATGTCAATGGTAGCAGGGGGGTCCTCGATGTGGTCTGACGCATACGGCACGAGGATAGGAGAGGCGGATTGGTTTTGTTCAATATCATACACGTGAATGACCTCGAAAGAGGCTCGGCGTGAGGTGGGGGAAATGATGATACTCTGGATTGTGATGGAAAGGGCTCACAGGTACGATGTCATGTGAGGTGACAGAGTGAGCAGTTGAATGAGCAGGCAAAGTGTCGGGGGAAGGTACTAAGGGGTCAGTAACCAAGAACCGCGGTGATGAGGAAAGGTAGGAAATAGTAGTTGAAGTTTCGGTCACGTCAGTATCAGGAGGAGAAATGGTAATCGTGGTGGATAGGTGGTCCGGTGTGAGGGAAGAAGGATTACGAGCGAGGGCGGCTTCGAATTTGCGGTATGTGGCTAAAGAAGCATGATACTCATCAAGGCGGGGGCAAAGGTGGGTATAGTGGCCATGGAAATTGCACAAAGAACAAGGGTGATTGGTGCGCAAGTTCTTAAGTTTAGGGGTAGGAGCGGGTATGGTGACATGGACTTCTGGGATGTCTGATTCGAGAAACGTTTCATTAACCATGGTCTTGAGAGGTGGTAATTCAGGACAGGTATGAGTGGCGTGACCAAAAACATCACATCGAGCACACTGGATGGGATGTTTGGGAGGCCGAGGAGGGGTAGAGTTGGGCGGGGTAGGTTTCTCATTTGATGCCCCCCTGCGAGCTTTGTGATTTTTACTCGAAGCGGTTGTAACAGGAGGCAGTGCTGGTTGAGGTGACTGAGGTACCAGCGTAGTAAGAGAAGTGGTGGGGATTGGTTGAACTGGGGTCAAAGTAATATATGGTTTAGGTTGACCTGGCGGAGTGGTGGCGGGAGGTTCAAGGTACCAGACAGGTATACCCAAGGTCAAGTTGGAGAGGGATAGGGTGGCCAAGGTAGGGACTGAATAAGCGTCGGGAGGGGGAGTGAGGAAAGGGATATGTCCAGCATGGAAATGGCCAGGAGGAATGGTGCCAAGGGGGTTGATTTCAAGTGAAGCAGACCCATGAGGATTGGTGGTAAAAGAAGATTCATAAGGAAGAAGGGTGGCTAAAGGGGGCGGAGGGCTAGGAGCTGGTTGAGGTTGAGGTTGTTGACTAGCCAAAGTGGGCTATGTAAGGTTAGCCCATGATGATTGCATCATGCAAACGTTCACCAAGCTAGGATCAACGATGGGAGGGGAGTCAAAAAAGGTGCCGAGCAAGGAGGAGTCTTTGTAGACACCGGGGGAGACACTGGTCAAAGAATCAACAGATTTCTTGTTGGTGACAGTAGAGATGGTGGACTCAGGGGGGGTCTGAGAGTTTGGTTCATGGTAAGTCAATTGGTCAATGGTGACGATCTCGCCATTATGAGGGAATAACATCTTGCGGTGGACTACGGATGGGACAGCAGACATCGCATAGGTGTAACTACGCCCCAAAAGGATGTTGTAGTCAAGAGGGGTGTCGATAACTTCGACGTCGACACAAACAGTCTTGCCGGCAAGGGTGATAGGATAGTTACGAAATAGGCCAATGGGCTGGGAGGCATGGCCATCCCATGCACGAAGGGGTGATGGTGGAAGGGGCCAATTCAGGGGATCCAAGTTGTTTCCAAACCGAAGCGGACATTACGCAGGTAGATGCCCCCTCATCAATAATGCACTGAGCAACATTGGCATTTCGGATTTTGACTGGGATTTGGAAAGCAACCGAAGGAGGGAGAGGGGGATGGTCTGACTGACGGGTGTAAAAAACAATCAATTGGTCATCAGCAAGATCTACAGCGCCCACGGCAGACAGTAGAGCCCTCTTTTGAGAAGGATATGACTGGAGGAGTTCCAGTGTTGAAATGGCAGCAAGAGATTGGGCCAGATCCTCTACTATGTTGTATGAATGGGCAGCCTGACCAAAGGTAGCATTTCAGCATAATGGTCCTTTAGGAGGCTTGGGATGAGCCTCGGCTTTGGGCAGAGGGAGTTGCAAGGGACCATTGGGTGTCGATAGAGGCTCTGTAGGACCTGGCGATGGAGACTCAGAGACAGATGTGACGGGAGGTGTGGAATACTGACGGGACCGAGTTTGAAGGTTGAGGTCGACAGTGAGAGGTGGGTCAGAAGCCATCATGAGAATCTGGTAATCGGAGGAACTAGAAGGGGAAGGGTGAGTGGTTACCGGGGTGTGAGGTGGGTGAGTGGCCACGAACCCTTGTTGCGGGAAAGGATCGGTAAACACAGCAGGTTGAGAAGTAACGGGGGTGGGAGGGGCAGTAGGGGAGGAGTGATGTCCCCGTACGGTGGTCTGAGAATCCCACAGTTGCCACATTTGTGGTAATAAGGGACAATCCTGAGTGTAGTGACCATAAACACCACAACATGAACAGGGCTTATTGGTGCAGAGTGGCCTGTCTGGCTTGGGCTGAGAGCCCTGTGGCTGGTTGGCGGTGGTAGAGTCGATATTGGAAGGATTGGGTCCACGATTACCAGAAGCGGATTGATTTCCCCTTCTCCTTCTTTGAGAAGGAGGAATGTTAGGTGCCCCCTGTTGTGCAAATACTTTCCCTGGGGGGGGAAGTAAGTGTGGTTGTGGGGGTGGAAAGGGCAATGGAGTGGAAGGTCCAAATGCTGGAGGAGCGGGGACATTAGGTTGTGGATATGGATAAGGGGTAGGGTGGGCAGCAGTAAGGTAGGTAGGAGGGTGGGAAAAAGGGGGAGGCATGTCGTAGCCTGAATACATGCTACCGGGAGGGGAGGAAACGCCGGAGGGGCTGGCCCCTGAAGGAAAACCATGGCTTGGAAGAGGTTGGGCAGAGGTATGCGACAGGGCTCCAACGATACAGTCGGCAGAGTGAGATGCCCCCGAGGCATTAGGGCCATCGGGTTTGGGAAGGTCAGGGAGGACGGTATAAACATAACCAGATTGGGCGTAGATAAGGTCATACTTCAAGGCTATTTGGAGGGCGGCTTCTTCGGTTTGGGAAAATGGGATGCGACATCTTTTCCAATGGGAGGTAAGAGGGAGCGAAGGAACCAGTCCATGTAAACCCGATATTCAAAGGGGGGAGTGCGGCACAAGCTCCGTCCTCGCCGCCATTCCTAGACATGAGCAGAAAGGTGGGTCGAAGAGGATTGATGGAAAGAGGTTAAAAGCTTGGTACCAGTGTCGTATCGAAGGGGGAGCTGGAAGTAGGATAAAAAGGCTTGGGCAATGGTCGCAAAAGTGGTATGGAAGGAGGTGGCCTATTCAACATACCATTTAGAACCGTCGCCTGTAAGCGTGTGTTGGAACAATCGAAGACGGATGGAGTCATCGATGATGGAATTAGAGGAGCACCACATGTGGAAAGATCGGATATGGTTAGATGGATCTTTGCTAGAAAGGCCTTCGAACTTGGGAATGTTGAAAGGGAGCTTGGTTGGCATAGCAGGCCAACTCACATCGTGGTGAATGGGATCATTAATCAGTTGATTGAAGTCAGGGAGACTAAGGCCAGCCATATAAGGGAGTAATGGGGCAGTCGAGGTAGGTCCCGTAGTGGTTCCATTGGAAATGGACCCGGTGGTAGAACTAGGGTTAGGGCTAGGTCCAGAACTAGACATGGTGAAGGGAAAAGAGGGGGAACCAGAAGTAGGGGGAGAACCCGAACAATCAGAAGAGGAGTCGAAGTGTGGACTCAGGGGAAGACTAACTCGATGACGACGGGAAGGAGGAAGTCATCCAAGTGGAAACTGAGGATGAAGGCCAAGAAGTCTCTGGGAGCGGCGCCTTGGGGGCGCAATGAAGACAGAAAGAAGATAAACCGACGAGGGCAGGGGGTGACAAAGTCAAGTGAGTTCAAGGGCAGAGAGGTACAGTGACAAGTGATTTTAAATTCTTTACCAGGCGGTGTGTGGCATGCGTAAATTATAATTGTTTAAAGCCAGACGTTTTGAGAGTAAAAGAAAAAGTGTGCTGCATAATGGAAAATAAATCGGCAGTAAATAAGACTGAAAGAATAGAAAATTAACAACTAATAATGTAGCAATCGAACCCAAAAAGGTGGGTCTCTCAAAACTAGTCTACAAGAGGGAAAAAACCAAGCAAGGCATGCTAAAATATGCCAATAGATCGAAGGTCCGGAGGGACTGGGATCTAAAGGGTGAATCTGCTGAAAAGTGGTGCAGAGAACAGCAAAGACGCAAAGGCAAGGTTGCTGCTAAAAAGGAGGAGATTAGCTACAGATAGGAGAGACAAGGCAGTGGCCTTAGAAATGAACCCAAAAAAAATGAGAGAAGGTGGTTTTGAGAGGGAGAGGAGCTGATCTAAAGGGATCTAAAAAGGAGGTATTAGATCTGAGAAAAAGAGGGATGAAACTCTGGAAATTCAGACTTCTGAAATAGTAAAGACTCGTCCACAAAAAGTGGAGGGTACTAGAGCCTTAAGGGGAAATATTCCCTCTTAGGTGAGTGAAGCAGATCAGAAACAGGTCCAAACAAGCAAAGACAGAGGCTGGAAAACCTTGACAGAAGCTTCAGACAAACCCAGAAAAAGTGCTGAAAATTTTGCAGAAAAAGTGTAGGTCGCAGGTTCTGACCTGTTTTCAGTCCAGGTCGTAGTTTTGGGGCAGAAAAGTGCGTCCTGAGGCTCAGGTCGCACTTTTTGGGCCAATAAGTGCGACCTGCAGATCCGGCTGTCTCGGCGGTAGATTTCAGAAAAAAATTGTCGTCTCAGGTGCAGCTGATGTCTGTCACCTGCGCAATAAGGCCAGAAACACACGTAAGTTAAAAATTTGACTGTTTAAATGGTTTTAGGGGTGAAAATCACCATAAAAATAGGAAAAACAAAAAATAGAAGAGAAACCCTAGGGCCTTAAATGACTGGATATGCAGGAATAGATAAAACGACAGTGGTCGCAAAAGAAAACCCGTGTGGAGTCGCCAATTGTTAGTATGAATCTTTCGTCGTAAAAGATCACTTTAGCTATGCATAACAAATAGCCCTAACATCAATTATAGCTGCAAAATACCTTTAAGATTGGTGCACAAATTCAGATCTAAGCACAAAATATATTAAGCAGATAAAAAATAACATAGCTCCATAGATCCAATGAACAAGACAAGAAGAATGTATATGAAAGAATTTTGTATTATATTAAAGAATGGGGCACCTGAGAGGAAAACAAGAAAGGTGTTTTCCGGTTCTCCTTAGTGGGATGGGTTCTTGGAAGTCCTCAGTGTTTCAGATCTAACATTTCTCTCTCTTATGGATGTGGAAAAGCAAACATGGAACTCAATGGGAGTTCACAAAACAAAATAGAAAAATGGTGACCAAGAGAAGATCTAGAATGATCTAATGCAATGAAGGTGACCAATGAATGGGGAAAACCCCCTATTTATAACAAAATATTGGGGCGGTCTAGAACTCGGTGCATGAATAAAATATTATTAATCGAATTCTAGAAGCACCTTTTAGGAATATTTTATTATATTTGTTGGAGGGAAAATGATTCTTGACTTGGGTCAATTCCTTTATTTATAAATAATAAATAAATAAATGATTTATTTATCATTTTAGGAGAATGATGGGAATATAATTAAATAAATAATGGTTTATTTAATTATTTATGGATGATTTAGTCAAATTTAACTAAGAATATTACTTAAATAATTATTTAAATAACTTATTCTTAGGAAATAATTAAATAAATAAAGATTTATTTAATTAATTGCTTTGTTTTGGGTTAAATATGACCAAATAAGTTATTTTATGTGGTGAAAGCAATTTTACTTGGGGTAAAATTGGTCTTACATGGTGTACTTGGGTCCATCTAATAATAATAGGTTAGATGACCAAAAAAAAGGTGTAACATAAGGTAAAAACATAAGACTATCTAGATCCAGATTCCCAAATATTTTTGTCCTGTGAGGGTATTTTAGTACTACTAGATTGGTAAAAGGAAAAAGTTATGTCTTTGAGGTTTGTCCTTTATTTGAGCGACCTATTTCATATTGTAAACTTATTTTTGGTTTTGAAATTTGATTTTCAATTTGCAAAAATTCAAGATCAGTTTGATCATTATGTCGTTGTTTAGGGTCATGATAGTTCTGACTGTCGAACTCATCATAGAGGGATTGATTTGGCTGTTTAAGTGTGCCTAGATCTTCGCCATTTTCACTTACTTGTTAATCAAGGTCATTTTCATTATACAAGTTTAATTATTCTAAGTTTGAATGAATGGAATAGATAGGGGTGTTGTTGGGTCTATCTAGGCTACTTACCATATACTTCATGTGAGATTCTTGGTACAGTCTCATTATTTGGTTAAAAATCAGGATGGTAGCATAAGACATGTCAAGATGGAGGTTCCCCGGCAGCTTGGCTCCCCAATATTGGGACAAAATAATGCCATATTTTGGGGGAATGTTAGCCACTACTATGTCCATAACCAAGCTCTCAGCAGGGATTTGTGTCAGATTGACACATAAATCCTTGATAAGGCCTAGGCACTTAACTCTGCTTGTATCGAAGGAATACAGATATTTGTAGGGCCTGGTTATTTCTAGGCCTAATTTCTCCATCACTACCTTTGGCATGAGGTTGTGAGAGGCACCAGAGTCTAGCATGGCATTATGTAGGATTTTTTCATGTATGTTTAGGCTAACATAGAAAGGGGGAATGGCTCCTTCTTGGTATTTTCCATTTACTTCAAGTCCAAACAACAGCTCTGGTTTTTCATCTATCAAATTCAGAGTATTGGTATCATTTCCTATGTTTAGAACTTTCAGAACTTGGGACCTGTACATATCCTGAGCTACCAGTTCAGTGATAGGTATGGTTATCTTAATTTTAGCAATTTCTCCTTCGAAACTAAAAGGTACTTGGGTTTTAGACATATTTACATCAGTTTTATTAGCCATAAATTTTTCTACATTTATAATTTTTTGATTCTGATTTGGGGCTTTGGTTACTAAAAAAATTTCAAGGCCACTAGAAGAGGTACTAGGGAAGCTGGTGTCGCCACTTGGTTGGCTAATTTTACCTTTGTTAGGATCATATTTCTTAGCCATGGTCTTGGTATTGTTTCTTTTAAGAATATTTTCGGGGGTTTTCCTAACAACAGTGTCTAAGTTGCTTTTCTTGGAGTTGTCTTGGTCTTTCTTGCTCCTAAGGTCATATTGCATGTGGACTTCCATTATGGCGTTTTCCAATCCCAACTCATAGGCTTCGGAATCTTCATGGTTTGTTTCATCGAGATTCAAGGAGAAGAAACCTTGTTCTTCTTCTCTGAGAAAAACATCACCCTCGTTATCAAAGCCTATTATGTTTAGGTTATTTTCATTCAGTTGTTCAATATCTCTTTCCCCTTCATCTACATAGTTATCTTGGAAGGGTGGTCTGGTTTGTTGATCATTTTCCCTTTATCTGATTTGGGGTGGATCTCTTCTGAAGTTCTAATTTCAGTTTCTGTTTTGGGGATTTGGTTGGTTCTCCCTAGGAGGTGTTCTTTCGTTTATGCTTATTCTCTCCATCATTCTTTCCATGGTTCTAAGGAGGTTGTCAATATTGGAATTAGATGAGGAGGTTGAGGGCATGGTTTCATCCTTATAGGTTACCTTCTTTTCTAATATTAGTGTTACACCAGTTTTTGGTCATCTAAACTATTGTTATTAGATGGACCCAAGTACACCATGTAAGACCAATTTTACCCTAAGTAAAATTGCTTTCAATATGAAAATAACTTAGTAAACTACCTTTATTAATTTGTTTATGGTCTAAACAGGAAACCCCATGAGGAAATATTAAATAAATATACATTTGTTTGATTTTTCTCAAGGAATAATTAGTTAAACAACAATTTAATTAACATTCCTGGTTATATTTAACCCAAAACAAGGAAATTAATTAGATAAATCATTATTTATCTTATTATTTTCTAAGAATGATTATTTAAACCTTATTTAAATAATATTCTTTGTTAAATATGACTAAATCACCCTTAAATAATTAAATAAATCATTATTTATTTGATTATTACTCAACCACATCTTTAAAATGATAAATAAATCATTTATTTATTTATTATTTACAAATAAAGGGATTTGACCCAAGTCAAATTCATTTTCCCTCCAACAAATATAATAAAATATTCCATAAAAGTTGGATCTTGATTTGGTTAATAATATTTTAATTATGCACCAATATCTAGACTAACTCAATATTTTGTTATAAATAGAAGGGTTTTCCTATTCATTTACCACCTTTTGTTGCCTAAAGATCACTCTGGATCTATAATTTTGGTCTGACTATTGATCCACCATCATAGTCATATTTTGCTACTATTTCTGTCTAGGTTTTCTACACCATCAAGAGAGAGGAATTCTAGATTTGAAGTGCTGAGGACTTACAAGAACCCATCCCATTGAGGAGAACAGGGAACACCCTCTTGTGTTTTCCTCCCCGGTGCCATTAATACAAAATTCATTTTATATATTCTTGTCTTGTCTATTGGATTCATGGAGTAAATCTTGTTTTTTCTACTGCTTAATGTCTTCTAACACATAAATCTATATTTTTGCAACATTTATCTTGATCACCTAACTGCAGATTTGAGGATATTAGCAGTCATCTATGCTATTAGGGCTATTTGTTATGCGCAACTAAAGTGGTATTTTTTCGTACGCTTGGAATTAAGATTCATACTAACAACTGGCGACTCCACACGGGTTTACGATTACAACCTCTGTCATTTTTATTATCCTTACATATCCAGCTACTTCAAACCCTAGGTTTTCTCTTCAGCCCCTTGTTTTTGCTTTTCTTGATGTTGTTTTTAACCTATAAAACCCTAAAAAAATAAAAATTCTGACTTCCGTGTGTTTTCGGACCTATTGCGCAGGAGACAGACATTAGCCGCAGCTGAGACGACAAATTTTTCTAAAACCTGCTGCTGAGAGTATCGGAAGTGAAGGTCACACTTTTTGGCCCAAAACCGGCGACCTGGACCTTCAAGGCAAACTTTTCAGCCCAAAAACTGCGACCTCTGCTGAAAACATGTCAGAAACTGGTACCTGGACTTTTTGCAGGGATTTTTCTGAAAGTTTTATGGGTTTGTCTAAGCCTCTTTTCAGGGTTTTCTGACCTCCGTCTCCGCCCATTTTGGACCTATACTTGTTATGTTTCACTCAACTAAGTGGGAACCTAGCCCCCTAGGGCTTCAGTACCCTCCACTTTTTGTGGAAGAGTTTTTTTTGTTGCAAGTTGTCTGAAATTTCAGAGTCTTCAACCTTTTTTTCAAATATGATACCTCACCTTCAAATCCACTTTAGATCAGCTTGTTATCCATCCAAATCAACTCATATAGATTTTTTTTGGTTTTCCTCTAGGGTTCCCTCCATTTCCCTTCAGGAGATAGCCTTTCGCCACCTTTTTTACAACAATTTTTCCTCTGATTTATTTTTGTTTTCTGCACCACTTTCCAGTAGATTTAGTCTTTTATATCCCTGTCCCTCTTGACCTTTGATATTTTAGCCTTTTTAGTGTGTTTTGATTATTTTTTTACTCACCTATAGACTAGTTGTTGAGAGACCCGCTTCCGTGGGTTTAGATTATTGCATTATTAGCTGTTTATTTTTTGTTTTTTAAGGCCTATATACTGTCATTTGTAGGTTTATTTATAGTTTTACAGCACACTTTTTCTTTTTCTCTACAAACGTCTGGGTTTAAAAATTAAAATTTACACACTTTTACACACACACCCTAAGAGAAAAAGGCCTTGGTTAGCACCACCAAGCAAAGACTCTAAAAACATTGAAATTAATTGATCCTGCACCTCCCTGCCCTTGTTTCAACATTGTAATCAGTTGATCCTACACCTCCCTGCCCTTGTCGGTCTCTTTTTCCTTTGTGCCATGTTTGTGTTGTCATCATTGCTCAACCTCCCATGGGCTCTGTTTTTCCTCGGGGGGAGGGGGGGGGGAGCACCTCTTGCATTTTTCCCCTCCCGGTAGCACGTATTTAGGATACAGCATGCCTCCTCCTTTTTCCCAACCTCTTGTTTACCACACTGTTACCCAACCTCCTTATTATCTGTATCCACAGCCTAGTGCTCTAACTCCTCCAGCATTTCACCTCCTCCTCCCTTGCCTTCTCAACCCCCATAACAGCAATCACTACCCCCTCAGGGGCAGGTGTACGCACAACAGGGCACGACTAATCCTCCTCCCTCAAAAAGGAAGAGGAAAGGCACTCAAAATCAAGCTGCCCCTAGTAATCCTAAACCTAATCAAGATAATGCTCCTAACACTAAAAACCAGCAACAAGGCACTCAGCCCCAATAGGATAGGCCTATTCGTATGAACAATCCCTGTTCTTGTTGTGCCATTTATGGTCATTATACACATGATTGTCCTCTTCTGCCACAGATGTGACAACTATGGGAGTCTCAGGAAACATTGAGAGGACAGCAAGTCATCCCTTCCATTCCTCCCAGTCCTGCATCTATTCAACCAGCTGTGCTTACTAATCCTTTCCCTCAGCAAGGATTTATGGCTACCCAACCACCTGAAGGTCAGGTGACCACTCAACCTCCTCCATCTGGTTCCCTTGATTACTAGATTCTCATGGTGTCCTCTGATCAGCCTTCTGAACCTTCTTTTCCTAGCACTTCACCTTCAGCTGGTACTCATGAGCCCCTTTATCCTCCTAGAACGGTTCCTGTAAGCCTTAACCATATTGGAACCGTCCTGCTTGGTCATTACCCCTCTAGTTAGATACCATTCCTAGCTCCCCCACCAGGAGTATACATGGTACTTGTTATGGCCACCCTCTCTCTTCCTAACCTGACCCTTGGGATTCCCGTCTGGTACCTCGATCCTCCAGCCACTACCCCGCCTGGTCAACCCAAACCTTATCTTGCTTTGACCTCGATTCAACCAGTCCTTGTGACTTCTCCCGCTACAACAATGCCTCAGTCACCTCAACAGGAACCACCTCCCGTTGCAACTGCTTCGGGTAAGAAGGGCAAAGCTCGCAAGGGGGCATCAAAGGACAAGGCTGCCCCGACAAACCCTGCCCCTTCTCGGCCTCCAAAGCATACCATCTAGTGTGATTTGTGTGATGTTTTCAGCCATGCCACCCATACTTGTCCATAGTTGCCTCACCTTAATTCCATGGTCCATGAGACGTTTCCGAAATTTGATATCCTAGAGGTATATGTCACTATACCCGATTCAATCCCGAAACTCAAACCATTGCACAAAAATCACCCTTGTGCTTTGTGTGATTTCCATGGCCACAACACTCACCTCTATCCTCACCTCGAAGAGTATCATTCCTCTTTAGAAGCCTTATGCCAATTCGACGCCAAGTGCAATGATTCCACTGCTCCCTTATTTGTGCATCTTACTTCAGCAACATTAAAGGACATGAATGCTCCCATTGACATTCCCCCTTATGATGTCAAGATGATGGAGCCTTTGTCCACCATCTGCTATCTATCATCATCCATGAGACCCTTAGTGGAAGTCCCCTTAGAGACTCCCCCTAATGTTTCGCCTGACCTCCCTTCAACAATCACCCTAGGCTCAACATCGGTAGATCCTTTATCTGATTACTCTTTTGTCACCACTTGTGATAGTGTGCATGTGAACCTCTCTTCTCATGATGATGAGTCAGGTAGCTTCTCCGCATCAGGTGGTATTTCTTCCACTAGTCACCCCATCCTCTATTACGATGATGACATTATGGAAGTAGTCACCACCCCTGACTTTATATATCCCCCCTTACATCGAACCCATACATCTGAACCACATACACCTTGTGGTCATTACATGGACACCTAATGTTCGAGTAAGGGAGCACTCATATTTGCGAATACAGGAGAAGAAATTCTCCACAACCCTCCGAGTGTATCTGGTCGTGTCGAATTTAGTACCATTATTCTTCTACATTTAGAAGAACCTCTAGAGTCCCATGTCACTTCAGATCACTCTAGGGATGATATCCCTCATCATTCCTTCATATTACATAAACAACCCAGTCCTTTCGACATTGTTGTTGACCAACCTATGAGTTTTCTGGGAGAGCAGCAGTTCATTGTCCCAAAATCCTCTCTTTGGGATAGTGACATCATGTATGCGAAACTGGAAACTTAAAGTCCATTTGATTCATATATGAAGTACCAAAAGAGATTGGTAATCCTTCATTCCCTTTCTCAAACTGCATAACCGTAACGAAAAAAAATGGTGCACTACATCATTAAAATGTGTTTTGTCTTAAACACATTTTGACATGACCACAACATGCTTGGAGGCACCTATGCCCCTCAACCATAAAAATCCCTGATCTCATCCAAAAATAGCACTGAAACCCCCTTTCTCTGACAGGTCACACTTTTCAGGTCATTTCCTGGGACAGGTCACAGTTTTTTGCCCAGTACCTTCTACCCAAGATGCATAACAGACTCCAAAAAGTGCGACCTGGCTTGTTCATGAGATCTGGGTACCTAAACTGAACTTTCAACCCACTAAAATGAAAGAGTAGGCTTAGGCCTCTCACCTACAACTAACGGATCTCAAGTTCCAATGGTTGATTTGTCTGCTACGATTGTTGCAAGAATTAGGACCTTATCTCCTCACTACATTCACCATAGCTCTACTGGAAAATGAGTGAATTTGGAGGGAAAATGCCTTGTTAAAATAAAACCCCTATTTTTTCTTTCACCAGTTGTGACCAAACCGTAGCTTAGTTTGACAAACCATCTATACCACTGGAAAGCTCTCACTGAACCCTCAAATGGGTATCTTTTATTTTTTAGTGACTTGATGCCCCACCGGGACACATTTTTTCCATGAAGCGTCACTTCACCCCTCCTCAAAATCGAATTTATTCACGTGCAACACTCGTACTAGGGGAACCACTTTGCCTCCATACTTTTCCACGCTCGCGTCGACTTTCGTCATGAGTTACCATCTTGTACTCATGTTTGTATGGTCCCCATTAGACCTTTTCTGTGTGGCAGCACCATCGAGTCACCCTTGTTTAGAGCATCCTAGTTGAGTCATCATTGCATTCATGGAATCTATCCCACGTCCCTTTGAATCCCACTATAGTCCTCCATCCTTCATTGCTTAGTCCCTCTCTTGTGTCGCACACTATGGCCTTCAGTCCCACTATCCCCTATCCCTCGTAATATTGTGTCAGTCGATGCCAGGTCATCCATTCCATTGATGCTCTAACAAGGGAAGTCGTCTGTCGCTACTCATTCCCCCCCATTTCATCATCATCATTGGTGTCAGTCTATCAGTCACTCTACTATTTTCTCTCGTGCCTTAGTTGAGGATCCCTTATTTCCTCACCTATGGCAGACCTCCTTCTGTCGACATCAGCTCATTCATTCTAGAAGACAGGTCTAGAGGACGGTGTACCTTGGTTCTAGCTTCCACTCTTGTTCAGTGCCTCAGATCAGGAAAAGGGACTCATTATTGCCCTTTGACTTGATTTTTTCTCAGCTCCAGCTCCTTTTAGCATGATCGAGATCCGTATACTCAATGGTTTAGTGATGCAGTAGCTCACATCAGTGATTCCAGGGTGTGTGTGAGATGTCTCAGCCCTCATGAAGGGGTGGCCCTATAGGTAGCCCCCCACATGCCCAAATGACCTCTCCATTACAGCCTTTTAATGCAGCTCCATAGATTAGATGATGTCGGCCTCAGCCACTTGCAACACCCTTTTGATTACATGTATCAGTCATATTATCAGAGCCCTTTCCTGTGTTTACGGGCATCTAGGTTGTATTTATATCTCATGTACTCAGATATTATTGTACAAGTCCTAGCTGTTATCCCAGGCACAATATGTATGTGGGAATCACTATAGTGTTGTTTATCTAGCTCATTTTTATGCCAGCATGTACTATATTGGCCAGTCTCGTGGTTTTCCGAATGCGTTATTGTTTGTACTTTGCCTCGACGAGCATAGGTATTCCTCCCCCATCGCCTATAGCATAGGTACTCACGCATCAAAGAGACTTGTCGCACCTGTAAGTCTCACCTCCTCAAGGTCTAGTTCTTTCAGCACTTTGGTCTACCTTATACTTCTCTCTCTTTGACTTCCCCTTCGATGTCTAGTGATTGCGTTCTTACAACGTACTTTGGTCATACGATTAGCTCCTAACACTCGCATGATGGGGGGAAATCTATTACACCATTTTTGGTCATCTAACCTATTGTTATTAGATGGACCCAAGTACACCATGTAAGACCAATTTTACCCTAAGTAAAATTTCTTTCACTATGAAAATAACTTAGTAAACCACTTTTATTAAATTTTTTATGGTCTAAACAGGAAACCCCATGAGGAAATATTAAATAAATATAATTTTTTTTTATTTTCCTCAAGGAATAATTAGTTAAACAATAGTTTAATTAACATTCCTGGTTATATTTAACCCAAAACAAGGAAATTAATTAGATAAATCATTATTTATCTTGTTATTTTTAAAGAATGATTATTTAAACCTTATTTAAATAATATTATTTGTTAAATATGACTAATTCACCCTTAAATAATTAAATAAATCATTATTTATTTGATTATTACTCAACTACATCCTTAAAATGATAAACAAATCATTTATTTATTTATTATTTACAAATAAAGGGATTTTACCCAAGTCAAATTAATTTTCCCTCCAACAAATATAATAAAATATTCCATAAAAGTTGGATCTTGATTTGGTTAATAATATTTTAATTATGCACCAATATCTATACCAACTCAATATTTTGTTATAAATAGAAGGGTTTTCCCATTCATTTACTACCTTTTGTTGCCTAAAGATCACTCTGGATCTATACTTTTGGTCTGACTATTGATCCACCATCATAGTCATATTTTGCTACTATTTTTGTCTGGGTTTTCTACACCAAGAGAGAGGAATTCTAGATCTGAAGTGATGAGGACTTACAAGAACCCATCCCATTGAGGAGAACAGGGAACACCCTCTTGTGTTTTCCTCCAAGGTGCCATTAATACAAAATTCATTTGATATATTCTTGTCTTTTCTATTGGATGCATGGAGTAAATCTTGTTTTTTCTACTGCTTAATGTCTTATAATGCATAGATCTAGATTTTTGCAGCATTTATCTTGATCACCTAACTGCAGATCTGAGGATATTAGAAACCATCTATGCTGTTAGGGCTATTTGTTATGCATAGCTAAAGTGAGATTTTTTCGTACACTTGGAATTAAGATTCATATTAACACTTAGACTAGCTCTCTTTTCAATTAAGGTGGCATCCACACTTATATCTCCCTTTTGCATGTCTTCTAAAGTTAGCAGCTCTCTTTCTCTTAGTTGATAGGCCATGTCGGGGTCAAAACCTTCTGGGAATTTAGCTAAGGCTAGGCAAAGTGGGTGTTTCATATAAGGTGGGAGGGAATTGTAGACACTGTTAAACCTGGTGCAATAATATTGGACACTCTCCCCTGTATTTCTCTTAAGATTGTTATATTCAGAAAGGATTTGGAGGGGGATTTTATTGATTTCCCATTTGTTTATGAAAGTTTGGTAAAGGGAATGGAGACCATGTATGTTGTTGGGAGTCAAGTTCTTAAACCATTTTTTAGCTTCTCCTCCTAGGCTTTGGGAAAACATCCTCATCTTCATTGTTTCCTCTTCTAATTCCATGTAGTCAAAGGCATCATTTATTCTATCTACATGTTGTTGGGCAGTGGTAGATTCAGCCTTGGTAAAGTGAGGGATTCTATACTAGTAATCATTTGGAAAAGGTACCAAAGGTTGCGGTAAAACCAGGGGGCATACCAAGCTGCAATGATAGGAGCTAATGGTGGATTTACAAGTGGAGGATTTGTAATATGAGATGGAGTGGTTTGCACAGTGGAGGTGTGAATGGGTGTGGCAGAAGTATTTGGACCAGTAAATTTATTCTGAGCAGACTTGGGGTGAAAAGAGCCAAAGTGGTGGAGAAATTGGAAAAGGTGGTGTGGAAGGAGAAGCTTCTCCACTAGGACTCTGCTACAAGTCTATGGGCTCAATGTTGGTATGGTCAATTCTACTTTGTGAATTGGTTCTAAAAAAGTTTCTCATGTGATGCAAGTAAAATTGGGGGTCTTGCAAGGCTGTAAGATTTTTAGGTACAGAGCTTTCTTTATGAATGGTCCTAACAGTAGTTAAGTTTCCAGTTTCAAAAGTTTGCCACAAAATATTTTCGGGGTCATCAACTATGGTGGGAGGGTTTGGGTCTGGATGAGCTCTGGTATTGATTCTTCATGAAGCCAGTTTCCAAACTCAAAATTTAGAGAGGTTGAAATTTTTTGAACTTTTTTGAAAAGTTTACCTCTTTTTGTGTTTTCTAAACTCACACAGTGTGTGACTAGGATTCTAGACTTCTCAGGGTTGATTCAGCACAATCCTATAGGATTCTATGGAAACTAGTAAATTTAGAAGGCCTACTGGAGGCTAGTGGAGTACCTAGGTGGATATTTTAGTTGTTTTGAAGATATGTGTCTATGGTCCACCACCAATACTAACAAGAAGCCAATCTAGAAATGTTTTGGGGTTTTCTGAGTTTCTATATGTATCCCTAAGGTTTTTAAGAGTGTCCTATAGCTGAGTCATCATTTTTCTAGGATGGTGAGACAACTAGATTATACTCTTTGGCTATCAACTTGAGCTTTCTATGATTTGACGAAGGTTTCTGAAGTCCTAAGGGATACTTGGATTGTCACTGACATCAGAGTTTGCATCATGATCACTATTTTGTTAGTGATAGTGATGAGGTAGCTATAAATCATAGGATACTGTTTAATCAAGGGATTCTGGAGTCCTAAGGGGTACTTAGATTGTCACTAACTTAGAATGTCCCACCGTGTTCACCATTATGTTAGTGTCCCGTGATTTAGCATATTGGTAGACCAAATGAACAGGGTAACATCAGACCAGTCTTTGGAGTCCTAGGACCCAGCCTTCCTAGACTCGGAGAGGGCTCTCTCTATTATGCGAAGGATGTGAACTTGTTCGCTTTCAGTGTTTGATTTTAGGCTAGTTGTTAAGTTTAGGTTGTTGTTTGTTTTGGTTGGGGTAAGATGATCAAGTAGGATAGATGGAGTGATAGGTTATCAAAAAAATTGGGCTATGGAGTCTATGAAGTCATTGATATCTCAATAATGAATCGGGGTACATCACAGGGCAAATCTAGTGTAGTTAATGGATCTTTAAAGTTTATGTGTGAGGTGAAATGGAAATTAAGTTTTGGAACCAAGGTAGGGTAAAGGGAAGTTAAGAATCCTTTGTCAAATACTTATGAACAGAGAAATCTTAAATATTGATAAGAAAAAGATACTAGTCAGAGATAGGGCACACCATTTACTCAATGACAATACTTTTAAACAAATACACATTCAAGATATACAATCCAGTGGAACAAACGAAGTAAGACAACTTATATAACTTCAATGATTCTACTTTCAAGATTTGAAAACATATGAGAGACAAATAGCATTAATAAATGAAAAGGGAAATCCTAAACATCATTCGTTAAACTATAAATAACTTTGAAGCAAACTGATAAGCATATACAAAGGGAAAGATCGAAACAAGACCTCTTTGGCTTAACCTAATCAATCAAAAAATCAAAGAGCAATTTCAAAACATAGTTTAGATAGCATAAAACAATCAGGGCTTACCATGAATCATGTTTGTAAACTAGCATATTAATCCAATAATGAAATAGACAAGCTTATGTGGGCCTAAGGAGCAACTAATAATTCCTTAAACTAACCCAATAGAAGAAAACATGAAGACAATAGCAAACAGGAGGACTGAGGTGCCTCAAACAAAATTTCTCATCCTATACTCTTCTGAGCTATTGCAATATAGAAATATGTACATATGAAAAATAAGAAAAACATGAAAAAATGATAGATAATTCACCATTAACTAAACTCAAGAATCCTGCAAGCAAGCCTTCATCATTATCAACCAAGGCAAATCATCTACAAGCTCCACAACACTAGATTGTTCTTCAACTTCCAAAAACCATGTATTGCTCTTAAACACATCAAAGCCCCATATTACAATGAATCATCATGCCTTATATAACAGGAAAGGAGGAGGAAAGCTTAATAGTGCATCTAGAAGTCTATTGGCTAATCAGAAGTATCTATATTGTCCTTGAGGCCTTGCAAGGCCCAAGGCACAAAAATATCTAAATAAATATCTTTAAGGTCATTTTTAGCAATTAAATTGACCTTTAGGCTCCGAAAATCCTACAAAAACTTTCCAAGTTCACATTCTGACTTGTCAACCATAGGACCATAGCACTGTGTGTCAAAATTGAATTTGCATGCCAGGAGCATAGCATAGGAACAAAAAAAATGGGTTTTCTTACAGCCATGTTTTGAAGGCCTTCCCGATGTCGGATAAGGCTCCATGATGACTTGTTGGAAAGACCTTGAAGTATACCTTCAATATCTCTCATTTTTTTTTCTGATATGACCTTTGAAACCTCTCCAAAAATTGAAAATTTCCAAGACTGGTAGGAGCACAACACATTTCCTAAAAAGTGGGCAAAATGGTGAAAAAATGAGTGTTTTTTACTGTTTTGGGGGACCAAAACTACTCCAATTGAGTTGAAAATTGGTGAGAATCCTCATCTTATGATGAGGAATCCAAAAATGAAAGGCTTTTCTCTTGAATATTCACTCAAAAAGAGCTTAGTACTAAGTGTGTTGCGCTCCTAGCCTCAAAATTTGCAAAAAACAAAAACTTGTTCAATTTCTCCAAAATTTGGTAGGTAGGTGCCTCATGGGTCATGGGAGACCTATAGAGAATCTTGAGCCAAAATACCAAGGCTAGCTTGGTCCTTTTCCTTCTTTAGTTCTTGTATCTCAATTTTGACCCTTTTGAGTTCTTGCCTTGAAAATTGTTCTGTTTGAGCATAATGCTTAGCCATCCTCCTTTGTAGATCCAAGTATCTATTGGCCTTCTCCAGCTTGGTTTCAAGGTGTATGTTAGCCCTGTCAAGCCATGTTTCCCTATCATGTTCAATTTCTGGTGCAAGGAGTTCTTGGAGAGAAAGTTGTTTCGCTTGGGCTGATTCTTCCTCTCTCTGCTTTCCCAATGCTTTCCTAAGACCCATAGTTCTAGGTCTCCTTCTAGTTTGACCCTCCTCATCAATACTCTCCTCATCAGTTCCCATGAATTCTACGAACTTCACCTGTGCTTTTCGAGCCTCTTTCTGATACCTGAGTGTCCTTGTTTCATGGATTCTTTGTTGGGCACTCATTTTCTTGTTTTTCATCTGATAAAAGTCAATTACATACTTTTCTCTTTCTAATTTAGCCTCCAAGTCCTTGATTTGTGCATTCCTGTCTTGGAGGAGGGAGTTTGAAGTTCTTTTTTCATTCTCATCATCACTGTCTATGTTAATGAGTTCAAACTCTCTTTATTTTTCGTGATCTTCTTCTTCTTCTTTAACTTTTTGCTTACCTTTGTCCAATGGTTGAGTTGAAGTAGATGGTAAGGTCCCTTGCCTCTTACAGGCAACAAGCACTTGCCTTGATCCTCTTTTGTAAGTGGGAGTATAGATTTTAAAATGTTTCACTTGAATACCTTGATCATTGGTGACCTTAGGGTTGTTTTTATTCTCATTGGTGATTTCTATATGTGTGTCTTCCTCACTTTGCCCTTAACTGTCTTTTGAGAGGCATTTTAATTTTCTCTCATGCTAGTATCACTGTCAAGATCTTCATGATTGTCACCTTTGTATTTGCGACATTATAGGTGTCCTCATCATTGCTTTGTATATTTGTATCTTCATGACTGTCTTCTTCTTCATGATTTGGCCCACTGTCCTTATTTTAAAAATTTTCCTCTGACTTGGCATCTTCATTCTCTGTATTATTGCTTGAATTTTCTATGGGGTCACTATCAGAGGCATCTTCATTATTTTCTTCATATTTTCTATGCCTACTATGTTTTCCCTTAGAATTTGTTTCTTCATTATCACTACTTTTTTCATCAGCACTGTCATGATCTTCTTCTTCACCATGGCTATCATTTTCTGCCTCATTATGTGTGTCTATACCCACATTGATTTTCCCACTGTATTCACTTTCAAATTCTGCCTCTTCTTGACTGCTAACATTTTCTGTGGGGTCACTGTTAGAGGCACTTTCATTAGTCTCTCCTTTACTTTGATTTTCACTTTCTTGATTGTTATCTTCATCTTTGTCACTACTCCTTTTATCACTGTTATTGGGCTCACTGTTTTCTTCTTTACCTTCAAACTTTGTCCCTTCTAAATCTGCCTCTGTACATGGGCTGTCATTGATTTCCTCATCCTCATTTGGCTCACTGTCTCTGCCTTCTTGTTCACTTTTTGTTTCACTGCCTTCGTCACTACTTTCTTCCTCATCAAGCTCTCTATCATCACTTTCTTCATGACTGCCATGTTCATATTTGTCACTATTGTCTTCCTCTTTGTAATCAATTTCTTTTTCACCTTATTCATCATTTAGCCCACTTCTTTTTTCATTGTCTTCTTTACTACTTTCATCTGCCTCCTCTTCACTGTCTTTGGTATCTTCTTCATCATTTTCACTTTATTCACTTTCATTTTCCTCCTCTTCATCACTTGTTTCTTCTCCTTGATTGTCGTTTTCTTTCTGACTGTCATGTTCCTCCTTTTCAATGCTTTCTTCATGTTCTGAGGATTTAGGCGAAGGTGAGAGAGGGAGGTTTGTTTGGGGAGAGGATTCATGTGAAGAGGATGAATCATGGTTAGTGTAATGTGATGGAGGTGTGAGAGGATGAAGTTGAGATGATGATGGTAAACTTTGTAGAGGAAGGGGTTGTCGACTTGTGAAAACACCATGGGCGATGAAAAATTCCCATGGGATGCCTTGTTGCTCCAATTGGTATAAGACAGTCATCTTGATGAGGGAATGGTGGAAAATACTTGACATTTTTTAGAAGGGAGGCCTTTTTGCACAATGGATGACATTTTATCAATACTTTACAAATATAGTAGGGTAAATGGAGAAGTTTGGCCTTGGTAAAATGAATGATTATTCTTATGTGGTTGGAATAGATCCTAGAAAACCTACCCTCACAGGTGAAGTATTTCATAATGATCTTCATCAAAGGAGCATACCTGTCCAAAAAATGATAAAAGGGGAAAATGGTTTTGCAATCAGCTTGGCAACTTGGTTTTAAGAAGGGATGTGCTAAAGCCTCGAAAATCGTTGCTTCAAACAATGGGAGAAAACCACCCAGTCAGGACCTTAGTACAGCTCCTTTTCCATTTGGTGTGGTGGCTCCGACTGGATTTAGAGGACCAGTTTCCTAATAATAAATGGATAGATGATGGAGTGTTTGTGTAGGTGAATAATGGAACTAACTGACTAAAATAATCTATCTAACGTAAACTATAACTTGCAAATAATTCTAAGACTAACCCGGGTATTAAGTATGAATACAAATTTTAATGTTGTTTCAATTAAACAAATAACCATGAAAATGTATTATTATTTAATATAAAGGTGCAATATCATATAATGATAACTCTGTTTAAGAAATTAAACATAATTAGAATAACACATCGCATTCATAATTCTATATATCATTTGCATATACTATAATAGATGAATATTTCTATATATTCAGAAATGATATGATAAAGAAATATTTGAGAAAACAAGCATATAAAAATGATAGCAAATTTCAAAAAGAATACTTCATAACATAAAGAAAATAACAGTAAATCGATAGAAATACCAGATTCATTTAGATATTTTCTTGATGCAATTCGATATTCAAATCCTGTGCTTTAACTTAGAACAAACTCCAAGGTACAAAAATTCAATTCTTAAAGATAATTCGCCATAAATCACAGGATGTGATCCTTTATAAAAATAAAATAGTCAATGGAGTGCAGAAATGTATCATCCAAGCCAAAATATTACAAATTCAAGAACCCTTTCTAAATTCATGAAAGGTGTTTAAATAGGAAATTAACAAAACTGATTGTCTATAACTTATGCTAGAAACTATCATCAAAGATCCTGGAAAATAATTGCGATATCAAATAAAATAGATTCACTGAATTTATTTTGTATTCAATGTGCTGAGGTGGCAGATTTTAAGCATATCTTTAACTTCCGTTGGGTGAATCAGCCTTGAATGCAACTGACTAGTGTATGTGGCATCAGATAGCTCTGGAATGATGTAATTTATGGCATTAGAAAGGAATTTGATTGCCATCTGCTGACATTGTGGTTTGATCAAATATTTCCATAGGACACCCCATGTAATTTCCTGGATTTTGCTGATCTTTTGATTCCTGTTGATTATTTCCTAGTTCCATCTGGTAGTAGTTTCTTTCATCCTTGGAAATTTACCTGGAGTACAATCTGAAATCAAATTAGTAGCATATAAGCTATCATTTACTAATTGTGTCAGATTGTTCATTATGGCTCTAGCCCTTGATGTAGCATGTTCTTCTTTAATTAACTGTGTATCCCATTGAGCAAACAAAATTTCTTTATGCCTTTCTTTGATCCTGGGAAGATTTGCTTTCTTTCCTTGTTCTGAGTCCTACCATGAAATAAACTCTGATATCTTATCATCTTCATTCTCAAATTCAATTCTAGTACTAACTAATTCATCAATAAGGGAAGATGTTATTTCACATAAAGGCTCTGATTGTGAAATATTTTGACAAAGATCATCTAACTGCTGAGACAATAGCTTATTTGTTTCTAGAGCTTCAGTTTTAAATTGGCCAATTTTAGGATAATCCTTAAATTTATCCAATCTTGCTTGAAATATTTTATCTTGCTATTCTTTGGTATTTTTCTCATTTTGTAGCAAGGTTTGTAACTTGGACACCACTTGGGACAACTGTTTTTGCTTATTCAAAGCTTGTTGATGAAGATTTTTCTTTTCCACACTCAATTGTTCTTCCAGCTGTTTGGCTCTGAGTTTTTCTTTTGCTAATGGTTGTTCCAACTGCATTATGTTTTGCTGATCATTTGTTGTCTTTTCTTCTAGCATTGCTATCTATAATTCTTTTTTTTTGATCATTTGATTGACTTCAGCATATTTATCTATAGTGGCTGCACTGTACGCACCTGCATATTGTGATAATTTGGTAAGATCCTCTAAAAGATTTACCTCAGTATTCTTCCTGAAAATATTCATGAATTCAACTTGTGGGGATGAAAGTGATTCTTGATCTGTCCTAATTCTTTTCCTTTTTTTCCTGACAACAGCCCTATGCTTAGGACTATAAAAGATATCCATAGGAGGTATTTCTTCAACTTTCAACACAATTTCTTCTGATGGATGTTCAGGGATAATCTCCATATCTTGATCTTTCAGATTATCAACTTGAGGATTATTTTGTCCTCCAATTTTCTATTCAAATTTCTCATATTGTCTTAGCAATTGGGGAGTAACAATAATTTCAGCAGAATTTACCACTCTTTTCGTGGTTGTTTCTCTTTCAAGTTGATTATTGGGTTTATCACCTGTATTTATTTCTTCAGACTGCGTATCGGTCTTGGTACCTGTATTCTCCTTCTTTGTCTAAATATCAAGCTTTCTATTTGCATTTTCCTTCTCAGTATGTACATCAGGCTTGCTTGTAGACACTTATTTTTCTGTCTTCCTAGCTGTGTCTTCCTTTTTCTTTTGTTCTGTTTCTATACTTTCAGCTTCTTGTAAAGGAATCCTTAGCTGGTCAAGGGGAGCTTTCAGCAATCTCTTACTTCTGAACTGCATGAATTTGTTCATATCCTCTACTTGAAACTTGGATTTAGCCAAGTCATCAACTTGGGAAAATTTCTCAATAGAGACAAATAAATCAACAAATTCATCGGGCTCATGCTCAAACCTAGCAATTTGAACCAAAGTTGTGAAATCGAAAGCTACTTTATTTGGATCATACTGTCTACCTGGGACAGTTGCGAGCTTAATATCCCTTATTTTAATGACCTCCTTCTCATCATGTTTTAAATCATTCAGAGTATAATTTCCACAATGAAAGGGAAAGGTATGCCACATTAATTTATTGGCATTCTTTAAACATCTTGACATCCCTCTTTCTGTCAACTGGTAATAAATTTCTTGGGCTAACAGCTTGTCAAGGACATATAGAGGTAAGATATGGGGTTCCATAATGCTTCCAAAAAATCTGATATAGGTGAAAACTTTCTTCTCCAAACCAATTTCCAATTAGGGATATATCATTCTTTTCTTTTTTAGAGAGCCGGGGAGGAAATTGGTTAAAAATGATCTGGTAAATGGGTAACATAAAGCCATGGTAGATTCTATATAAGTGATCCATGAAATGAACCTTCCACAAGAGTTTATTGTAAATGTGAATCGGAACAGGTTCCTGTGGAGTCCATTTCCAACCCAGAATAGGGAATTCAGAATTAAAACATAGAGCATCTAAGATATAGGCACAAAAATGAAAAGGAGTTGTATTTTCGGTGTCTTTATCCTTTCTATATTCTAGAATTCTATTAGCGATCTTATCAGAAAGGATAATCGACCAGTCCATAATTTCATAATTTATAGCAGCATGAATAAGGGGTACCATCTAAATTGAAAAACTCGCAGAATTGTCATTCCCAAAGAGTCTACACATCATTGCAGCAGCATAGCAATATGGGGGTGCAAGAGACTCCATGGAGTACATACCTGAAGCTTCATTTTTATGTTTCTCTGGAGCTCGTCTCCAATCCTTAATAGGGTCTGATTGAACTTCATTTCTTGCGGTGAAATCTTCTATGAAAGCTTTTTTATAGACCTTTTGAGGATTTGGGAGATGGTACATCGCTTTGATATTTTCCGCTCTAAAAGACCCAAAACTTGTTCCCGCAGCTGAGACATAAGTTCTGTTTGTGATGGTGGTGTTTTCTATCACCCACCGTATTATATCATAATATGAGAACATATTTGCCCGAGCTACAATTCTATGCAGAAAAGAATTTGCAAGTTCTTTGAGAGGAGTTTCAGCATCAGAATTTGAGTCTTCATCTAGTGTTGTTGCCTTTACCACTGTAACAGTAGGTTTTTCTGCTTCAAGAAAATTATAAACATCTTCCCATGAAAGCTTCCCAAGACCCTGGCATGCAGTATCTGTAACCAACTTGATTTTAGCTGGTTTTTATTTTGGTACTGTGGGAGTGACAACAGTCTTTGCGGTGACAGTAGTTCTTTCTTTCTTAAACTTCTTAGACATCTTTTCGTCTGGTATTGTTTTTCTAGTTCGGTGAATGAGAGGGTTTGATGTTCTATTTCTCTGTAAATAAGGAAAACCTTTCAGATGTGGGAAGGAATGAAGAAATGAAAAAAAACTTATGCGAAAAGGTTTTATTAATGATCGAAATTGATTAACTCCATATTAGACTTAAATTTCCTTCATAAGAGTCACAGTCACGCATTCATATTAGAATCGATCGACATAATTCATTTTATTTTCTAATTAATGATGATCGTATAATCGGATATTGGCGATATTAAATTGTTAATGTAAAAATTTCCCTTCGAATTTTCCGATTGCGATTAATAAATAATATAATGCAAACGGTGATAAACAAAGACTAACTATCCATCACATCGGAGGTTTCGAAAGGGAATCAAATAACATCTCATATTTTCCTCCAATTTTCGATTGTGATGATAGTATATCGCATCGGATATTTCCAAAGGAATTAAGTTGTACATGATTTTCGCCGATTTAAGATTGTAATGATGATGGGGTCCATCACATCGGAGGTTTCAAAAGGAAATTAAATGACATCTCATATTTTCTGCCGATTTGCGATTGCGGTGATGGTGGGGTCCATCACATCAGAGATTTCGAAATGAAATTAAATGACATCTCATATTTTCTGCCGATTTTCGATTGCGATGATGGTGGGGTCCATCGCATCTGGATTTTATAAATCAAGTAAATGTGATGTTGCTTCTTTGAAGTGCAATTGCGATAAATCATATCGCATCGGAGTTTATGAAATAGAACAAATGAAGGATAACTTTTTGAAATGCGATTACGATAGGTTACATCGCATCGGAGTTTTGCAAAAGAAAAGTGAAACCTTAAGAGCCTATCGATTTACGATTTTCTTTATCGCATCAGGATTTTTTTAACATGAATACTTCTATGCTTTGTGCTGATGCGATATAAGACTTGAGAGTTCATTGGATCGGAAAAATTCAATGTGACTTTTGTTCATTTGCATGCGATGTATGCGATATGCGATATATGACTTTTAAACAATGAATCTTTTTATTGTTTTATTTAAAATAATCGGATTTCCTCAAAGTCTTTTATTTTATCTAAAAGGAAAGGGGACCTATTTCTAAACAAACTTTATTATAAAATTTTGAAATGGGGAGGGTTGTTGTACCGTACAACAATTGGCAATTCACTAGAAAAAACAGTTATCTCTGAAAAAATAAAATGAATACTATATCTTAAGTAAGTAAAAAGTTTTAAAGACGATGAAAACTATCTAAGAGAAATTTAAATAAAATCTAACTCTGAAAAAGAATAAAAATAACTTACAATTTATTTCTAATTCCTCAAAAATAAAAAACATTTTTGGGTTTTCTCAAGCCTTGATTGGTTGATAATAATAAAGTAAGGGACCTTTCCAATTTTAGCTTTTGTAATATACTCTATTGTCATAGGCATTGCCTCTGCTGCCCGCAAACGTTTATAGTCTCGACAGGGTTACCTTTTAACCATCAACCATTCATTGTCCCATCCAACTAAGATCATGACTCTTTAAAAGATAAATTCATAAGACATATTATCTCATGTTTTTCTCTTTTACTTATTTTTTAAATTAAAAGCCATTGTTCTAGTTTGGTAGCCAGTTAATAACAATGCCATTCACTAGTTGTAATTAAACTGAACATGCTGGCTCGTGATTAGACCCCTTGTCTTATAATTCTAAGCCATTACCCTGTTTTGGTATGCAGTGTTGGTAATGTCAGTTTTATTACTTCTTATGATCATGGTAAGAAGGCTCATGATGAGACCTCTTATCTCTTAATTTTTTACATATAATATCTTAGAGTTACATTCTAAAAAATCACAACCTTAATGGATGGGGTGAAATGATTTTTCTCCTTAAGAATCAATGGATGACAATTTTTATAGTTTTGAATGCCAAAGCTTGAAAAAGTCTTTACTTTTTATGGATAACCTTTCTCTGCTCAATAAAATTATAATGATTAAAAAATTTCTCAAGGTTTCAAAAGATTTTGCAAATGTTTAAACAAATTTTCAAAGTTTAATATTTTATTTTAACTACCTAAAAATTGTAATCATTTCTTTAAAAAATCTTATTTACATCAAAATAATTATGTATAATATTTTCTCGAAGATATTTTCAAATAGTAAAAAGTCAATTAAATACTATTAACAACCTTATTTACAAAAATAAACAAAATTGCAGAAAGGAATATGTACAAGTAAGAAGGGATTACCTCCTTAAGAAAATAATTTTTTAAGACAAGCCCATTCACAGGAAGAGATTATCTCTTTCCTGTTAAATCTTGCAGTATGAATGCATATGAGCCTATCTTTTCAGCAATCTGAAATGGTCCAAGCCACATCTGTTGAAATTTGGTATGCTTACCCTTATCTTCATGTGCTTTGTCCCATTTCAGAACAAGATCACCAATTTGCAAACTTTTAGATTCGGTGGAACTTGAATCAAAAGAATATTTTACAAGCTGTTGGTGTTTAGCATGAATGCTTTTTTCTTTATCTCTATCTTCTTCTAACTTAAGAATTTGATCAAATCTCAACTGAATAAATGATGAAGGATTCTCTTCAATAAATTGAACTAGGGCTAATGATGGAAGAACTAGATTTGATGGTATCACAGCTTCTTTTCCATAAAATAGATTAAAATGTGAAGTACCTATTGAAGCTTTATGAGTAAGACGATCAGCCCATAGTGCAAAAATTAAAGACTTATGCCAATTCTTTTGATTCTGATCAATGGTCTTTTTTATGATTTTGATGAGATTTTTATTAGTAGATTCAACTAAACCATTACCTTGTGGATAATAATTTGCTGAATATTTCAATTTGAAACCTCTTTTTATTGCAAATTCCATTATATTATTTCCAGAAAAATAAGATGCATTGTCAAAAACAAGAGCGTTAGGTGCACCAAACCTGGTAATGATGAATTGATCAATGAAATCAATGATTGCATCAGAATTGGCTACCTTTAAAGGAATTTCTTCTACCCACTTTGTGAAGTAATCCATTGCTGTAAGGATGTATCTGTGTTTTTTGGAAGAGTATGGTACTATTTCTCCAATAATATCAAGCCCCCATTGCTCAAATGGTTGCTCAATGTTTACTGGTTGTAAAGGAAAGGTCGGTTTCCTTTGTCTTCCACTAGCAGTTTGACAAACCTCACATTTCCTACATAATCATGTGCATCTCTGAAAAAGGTAGGCCAATAGTAACCAGCATGGATTATTTTGTGAGTTGTGCTATCACCTCCAAAATGTCCACCAACTAGTCCATCATGTAATTCCTGTAACACCTTGTGTGCTTCAAATTTTTCAAGACATCTTAATAAAATTGAATCATAATTTCTTCTGAATAACACATCATCAATGATTTCAAACTGTTTAGCTTTTAACCTTAAAGCATGCTTGTTCTTATAGATGAGATTAGAAGGAGCATACCCATTTTTTAAGTAAAAGATCAGATCAGCATATTGAGATTCAGAATCTGTAATACTTATCTGATTTACTTGAACGATATTAGCTTGATCTTGATGTTATGGTATGTTGTGAGCTCCCGCTAACAATTTTCAAAAACCTTGTCCTCTAACAATCTTGGCTGGCTTAATATCAATATCATACTCTTGCAAAGCTGTTACCCAATTAGCTCTCTTTTCTCCTACTTCTTTTTGAATTAATAATTGTCTCACTGCAGAGAATCGGAAAATAATTTTTGTATGTGTCTTTAGGAGAAAAGGTCTAAAATGTTTGATTGATTTAAACATAGTGAAGGCTTGTTTTTCTACATCAGAATAATTAAGCTCAGCTCCTTGAATATTTGAGCTAAAGAAATAAATTGGTGCTTCTATTTGTTGATCATTGAGTCGTGTTAAAACAATAGCATAGGATGTTTCAGTAGCCAAAGTATACAGAATAAAATGTTTAGAAAAATCAAGAGTATTCAATGTAGGTGCATTAATGATTGCCTTTTTGATTGCATCAAAGGCTTCTTTTTCTTTATGTAACCATTTGAAAACCGAATTTTTCTTAATCATATTCTGAAAAGGTAAAACTATTTGAGAAAAATCAGGAATGAATCTTTTGACAAAATTGATCTGCCCTAGAAATGATTGCATGGATTTCTTGTTATGTGATAAGGAAATATCAGAAATTTCTTTTACTCTGTCAGGGTCAATATATATACCACCTTTTGACATAAAAAATCCTAGGAGTTCTCCTTCATTGAGAGCAAAGAAGAATTTCTTTGGATTTAAAGAAATATCATATCTTCTGCATATTTCAAATATCTATTTCAAATCATGCAGATGATTAGCTCTTTTCTTTGAAAATACTATTATGTCATCAAGATAGATAACAACTGATCTATTAATCAGACCCTTAAATGCTATATCCATGGCTCTCTGGAAAGTAGCTCCTACATTTATTAAACCAAAAGGCATTTTCTGGTAAGCATAAGTTCCCCATTTGGTTCTGAAAGTAGTTTTCAGCCTATCATCTGGATGTACCAATATTTGGTTATAGCCTTAAAAACCATCAAGAAAGGACATGAGTTCAGAACCAACGACCTTTTGAAGTATTTGTTCCATCGTTGGCAATGGGAAGTTATCCTTTTGACATGATTTATTAAGATTTCTAAAATCAATACAGATTCTGATATCTCCATTATTTTTCCTTACAGGAACCATGTTTGAGACCCAAATAGAATGCCTTACAGGAAAAATAATTTTCGCCTTCAAAAGTTTGTTCAATTCTAAATTGATTTGTCCTTCCAGATTGGGGTGAATTTTCCTTAACTTCTGTTGTACTGGCTTTACATCGGAAAGCATTGGAATATTATGTTGGATAACAAAAGTATCATAAGTTTTCAAATCCTCATAATTCCAAGCAAAAACATTTTTATATCTACTCAGAAGTTTGATGAAAGCGATTATTTCTTCTGAAGTTAACTCGAGTCCTATATTAACATTTTGAGGTTTAGACTCAGTACTAAGGTTTACTAATTCAAACTTCAAAGTAGAACTTTGAAGTTTAGCATTAGTAACTTTCTTGAATCTGCCTTTTATATCATATAGATCCTCAAATTTAACTACAGATTTGGGAATAGGATTTTCATTACTTTTTGAGGTATTTTGAAAATCATGATCATTTTCATCAATTATTTGTTCATCATAAGATTTCTTTGAAGTCAAGAAATTCAAGATATCTTCATCATGATAGAATACTCTCCAGTTTGTGATATTATCAGGAATAGATGGTCGAAAGATTAATTCGACTGAAAACCTATCTGGACTATAATCTTCAGCTGGGAGGAGCTTGGAAGCAACATTAGCTAACAAATCGGCTGCTAAATTCTTAGTTCTCAGAATAGAAAAAATGTTGAATGCTAAGAATTGAGTGGTAAGATCTTGCACAATATATTTGTAATGTTTAAGATGATCTAAAAGACATGGATAGTGTTTCTTACTTGTATGATAACAATTTTGGAATCACCATACACTTTCAAATACTTAACATTCAATCCTATTTCTTTATAAATCCCTTGGATTAAGGCTTCATATTCTCCATTGTTATTCATACATTCCAATTCTAATATACACGATAGCATAGTTTTTTCCCCATCTGGATTAACTAAAATGCATCCTGCTCCTGCACCATCGTTGGATTTTGATCCATCAAAATACAAAGACCAAAATAAAGATTTATCTACAGGTTTATCTATAGATTGATCAGAAACATTAACAATTCTTGAAGAATCAGTTTGTGAAAAATTTTCAATTTGAAAAATAAAAGTATTTACAGAAAAAGGTGATTGCGGTGCTATGAAATTTCCAAGAAATGATTCAGTAGAATAACCTTCGAGAATTTTGTTATTAAAAGCTACAGGTTCATTTGGTTGTTCAAATTCAGTTACAGTATGCATCATGTCTTTTTATCACTCAATATTGATTTGATTTGGTTTCCCTTTGTAAGGAAGCCACAAGTGAGAATAATCAGTGGCAATGTAACCATTAAGCTTTGCAGACCAATCCCTGCTCAATATTAATCCATAAAACTCAGGAATATCTGCAATCAGTATAAAAATTCTCTGGACTATCCTAGGATCAGAGGCTAACCTAATGGTGACTGAATTAATTTCTCCCACAACTTGCACTTTAGTCCGATCTAATTGAACAATATGAACTGCAGATTTCTGTGGTTCAATATTCAATTTTTCACAAACTGAAGTAGGAATTATATTAGATGATGCTCCTGAATCTATTAAGCAATTATGAAAATTCTTATTATAGATTTCATAAGTCAAAAGAAAAGGAGGTGTCTAAGAATTTGATCTTTCTCCAATAAGAACAGTATCAGTAGCATCTACTTTATCTGGTGGCTTACCTGATCCTTTGGCTGCTTTGGCAACAACACCACTTGGTAGAGGAGCAATATGTGTTGCATTTAATTCTTTCAATAATAGCTTCTGTTGATATTTAAGTTTGATGAGTTCATGTAGAGAGATATTCGCTCTGGTTTTCTTCATGTCTTCAACAATGTTATAATCCATAGGATCTGATACCACCAGAGTTTTGGATGTTTTTGTAGGAGGATTTGAAGATGATAGTTGATCTTGAGTCGGTAAAGAGGAATTTTTCTTTACAGGGGATTTGTCTTTAGTAGTCGAAGTTGAAATTTTCTTCTTGGGAATTGTTTGGACAGACTCTACTGCAGATTTACTTCTTGTACTTACTAACATGGCTTCTTGTTCCTTTTCACTGTCTGAATTAGGAAGAATGAAATCCCACATCCCATGTAATTCAACTATTTCTTCTTCTTCATCTTCTTCCGATAATGGAGGTGTATCATCTTCCTCGTCTTCTTCTAGATCTAACTCTACATTAGAGATTGAATTGGGTAGTTTTGATTCATTAGTTTGATTTCTTTTGAAATTTCTAAATGGTCTTTTGGTAGAAGTCTCTGCCACTTGCTTTTTAATCTCAACCATCTCATTAGACATAGTTTTGAGAACTTTCTGTAATCCTTCCATATCATATGGATGTCTTGGTGTTTTCTTCTTAGAATCACCCTTAAAGCTGACTTTTTTGGATTTCCTGTCTTTAATAGCATTTTTCTTATCCAAAGCAACAATCTATCTTTCAACTACAATTGCTTCTTTCATGTTTTCAGCCAAAGTAGGTTTAACATCTCTATCAACAAAAAATGCTATATTTGAAGGCAAATCTGTTATATAAAATTCACTTCTGACTTGCTCACTAGGTTTTGATGTTGTAAGGATTTTATTCAAAATTTTATTGAATCGGGAATTAAAGTCTTTGATGGGTTCTTTGGGTTCTGTCCTCAAATTGGAGAGATCATTGATTAGGGTTGCTATTGATCTATCATCTCCAAATTTGGTAAAGAAATGTTTTTGGAAAATATCCCAACTTGTGATAGATCCTAAAGGTAATTAAAAATACCAGGATCCTACTGCCCCTTGAAAAGTATAGGGGAATAACCTAACTACAACATCCTCATGTTCAACTCCGTTCAAATTTACAGCAAGCATAAAGTTATTGATGTGTTCTTCAGCTTGTATTTTAAGGTCAGGACTAAATTTTGGCAGCCATTTTTTAGGATGATCTGGTAAATCATGTAAAGGTGTAGACATTGCAATGGCTCCTGGACTAGGCCATGGTCTCTATGCCATTGTTGTGATAATGGTTGAAGGACTAGAAAAAACAACTGGCGTTTGAGTAGAGGTTGTTGGAATAAATATACTCTTATGGGTTTGAGTCTGGGAAGTAGATGAGTGGGTTTGCGATGAAAAAATGATATCACTACCTGATTCCGAGGATGTTTTTCTGGTCTTAACTCGACTTGGTAAAGGAAATTCCTTTGGAGGAATACCAAGTTTTTCACTTTGTGACCTAGTGAGAGGTCTGGAAGAAACAAATTGTGAAGTAACACTACCTTCGGATAATTCAGACTCTTCTAATGATAATGGGAACCCTTGGATTTTATGAACTAAAGCTTTTATTTTAGGGGACTCAGGAGGTTGATTATCTGATTGATTTAAGACTTTGGTAGTGGATGTTTGAATATTTCTATCAATTTATTCCGTAGAGATTTGAGATGTAGAAGAAATTGAAGAAGGTGATGAGGGTGAATTTATCTTAGAATGGCCTGTGGATTTGGATTTACTTTCCATTCATAGCTTAGGCCCTCCTTCTAGTGCCAAAAATGTTGAAGCCTTGAAAATCGTTGCTTCAAACATTGGGGGAAAACCACCTAGTTGGGACCTTAGTACAACTCCTTTTATGTTTGGTGTGGTGGCTCCGACTGGATTTATAGGACCAGTTTACTAATAATAAATGGATTGATGATGGAGTATTTGTGTAGGTGAATAATGGAACAAACTGACTAAAATAATATATCTAACTTAAACTATAACTTGCAAATAATTCTAAGACTAACCCGGGTATTAAGTATGAATACAACTTTTAACATTGTTTCAATTAAACAAATAACCATGAAAATGTATTATTATTTAATAGAAAGGTGCAATATCATATAATGATAACTCTGTTTAATAAATTAAACAGAATTAGAGTAACACATCGCATTCATAATTCTATCTATCATTTGCATATACTATAATAGATATATATTTATATATCTTCAGAAATGATATGATAAAGAAATATTTGAGAAAACAAGCATATAAAAATGATAGCAATTTTCAAAAAGAATACTTCATAACATAAAGAAAATAACAGTAAATCAATAGAAATACCAGATTCATTTAGATATTTTCTTGATGCAATTCGATATTCAAATCCTATGCTTTAACATAGAACAACCTCCAAGGTACAAAAATGCAATTCTTAAAGATAATTCACCATAAATCATAGGAAGTGATCCTTTATAAAAATAAAATAGTCAATGGAGTAGAGAAATGTATCATCCAAGCCAAAATATTACAAATTCAGGACCCCTTTCTAAATGCATGAAAAGGGTTTAAATAGGAATTTAACAAAACAGATTGTATATAACTTATGCTAGAAACTATCATCAGAGATCCTGGAAAAGACATGCAATATCAAATAAAACATATTCACTGAATTTATTCTGTATTCAATGTGATGAGGTGGCAGATTTTAAGCATATCTTTAACTTTCGTTGGATGACTCAGCCTTGAATGCAACTGACTAGTGTATGTGGCATCGCATAGCTATGGAATGATGTAATTTATGGCATTAGAAAAGCATTTGATTGCCATCTGATGACTTTGTGGTTTGATCAGACATGTCCATAGGACATCCCATGTAATTTCATGTATTTTGCTGATCTTTTGATTCCTGTTGATTATTTCCTGCTTCCATCTGGCATCAGTTTCTTTCATCCTTGGCAATTTACCTGGAGTACAATCTGAAATCAAATTAGTAGCATATAAGCTATCATTTACTAATTGTGTCAGATTTTTCATTATGGCTCTAGCCCTTGATGTAGCACGTTCTTCTTTAATTAACTATGTATCCCATTGAGCAAACAAAATTTCTTTATGTCTTTCTTCGTTCCTATGAATATTTTCTTTCTTTCCTTGTTCTAAGTCTTGCCATGAAATAAACTCTGATATCTTATCATCTGCATTCTCAAATTCAATTTTGGTACTGATTGATTCATCAATAAGGGAAGATTTTATTTCACATAAAGGCTCTGCTTGTGCAATCTTTTGACAGAGATCATCTAACTGCTAAGACAATCGCTTATTTGTTTCTAGAGCTTCAGTTTTAAATTGGCCAATTTTAGGATAATCCTTAAATTTATCCAATATTTCTTGAAATATTTTCTCTTGCTATTCTTTGGTAGTTTTCTCATTTTGCAGCAACGTTTGTAACTTGGACACCTCTTAGGACAACTGTTGTTTCTTATTCAAAGATTTTTGATCAAGATTTTTCTTTTCCACACTCAATTGTTCTTCCAGCTGTTTGGCTCTGAGTTTTTCTTTTGCTAATGGCTGTTCCAACTGCATTATGTTTTGCTGATCATTTGTTGTCTTTTCTTCTAGCATTGCTATCTATAATTCTTTTTGTTTGATCATTTGATTGAATTCAACATCTTTATCTATAGTGGCTGCACTGTACGCACCTGCATATTGTGATAATTTGGTAAGATCCTCTAAAAGATTTACCTCAGTATTCTTCCAGAAAATATTCATGAATTCAACTTGTGGGGATAAAAGTGATTCTTGATCTGTCCTCATTCTTTTCCTTTTTTTCCTGACAACAGCCCTATGCTTAGGACTATAAAAGATATCCATAGGAGGTATTTCTTCAACTTTCAACACAATTTCTTCTGATGGATGTTCAGGGATAATTTCCATATCTTGATCTTTCAAATTATCAACTTGAGGATTATTTTGTCCTCCAATTTTCTATTCAAATTTCTCATATTGTCTTAGCAATTGTGGAGTAACAATAATTTCAGCAGAATTTACCACTCTTTCCGTGGTTGTTTCTCTTTCAAGTTGATTATTGGGTTTATCACTTGTATTTATTTCTTCAAACTTCATATCGGTCTTGGTACCTGTATTCTCCTTCTTTTTCTGAATATCAAGCTTTCTATTTGAATTTTCATTCTCAGTATGTACATCAGGCTTGCTTGTAGACACTTATTTTTCTGTCTTCCTAGCTGTGTCTTCCTTTTTCTTTTGTTCTGTTTCTATACTTTCAGCTTCTTGCAAAGGAATCCTTAGCTGGTCAAGGGGAGCTTTCAGCAATCTCTGACTTCTGAACTGCATGAATTTGTTCATATCCTCTACTTGAAACTTGGATTTAGCCAAGTCATAAACTTGGGAAAATTTCTCAATAGAGACAAATAAATCATCAAATTCATCGGGCTCATGCTCAAACCTAGCAATTTGAACCAAAGTTGTGAAATCGAAACCTACTTTATTTGGATCATACTGTCTGCCTAGGACAGTTGCAAGCTTAATATCCCTTATTTTAATGACCTCCTTCTCATCATGTTTTAAATCATTCAGAGTATAATTTCCACAATGAAAGGGAAAGGTATGCCACATCAATTTCTTGGCATTCTTTAAACATCTTGACATCCCTCTTTCTATCAACTGGTAAGAAATTTCTTGGGCTAACAGTTTGTCAAGGACATATAGAGTTAAGATATGGGGTTCCACAATGCTTCCAAAAACTCTGATATAGGTAAACCTTTCTTCTCCAAACCAATTTCCAATTAGGGATATATCATTCTTTGCTTTTTTAGAGAGCCGGGGAGGAAATTGGTTAAAAATGATCTGGTAAATGGGTAACATAAAGCCATGGTAGATTCTATATAAGTGATCCGTGAAATGAACCTTCCACAAGAGTTTATTGTAAATGTGAATCGGAACAGGTTCCTGTGGAGTCCATTTCCAACCCAGAATAGGGAATTCAGAATTAAAACATAGAGCATCTAAGATATAGGCACAGAAATGAAAAGGAGTTGTATTTTCAGTGTCTTTATCCTTTCTATATTCCAGAATTCTATTAGCGATCTTATTAGAAGGGATAACCGACCAATCCATAATTTCATAATTTATAGCAGCATGAATAACGGGTACCATCTGAATTGAAAACCTCACAGAATTGTCATTCCCAAAGAGTCTACACATCATTGCAGCAGCATAGCAATATGAGGGTGCAAGAGACTCCACAGAGTACATACTTGATGCTTCATTTTTATGTTTCTCTGGAGCTCGTCTCCAATCCTTAATAGGGTCTGATTGAACTTCATTTCTTGCGGCGAAATCTGCTATGAAAGCTTTGTTGTAGACCTTTTGAGGATTTGGGAGATGGTACATCGCTTTGATATCTTTCGCTCCAAAAGACCCAAAACTTGTTCCCACAGCTGAGACAAAATTTCTATTTGTGATTGTGGTGTTTTCTATCACCCACCGTATTATATCATAATATGAGAACATATTCGCCCAAGCTGCAATTCTATGCAGAAAATAATTTGCAAGTTCTTTGAGAAGAGTTTCAGCATCAAAATCTGAGTCTTCATCTGGTGCTGTCGCCTTTACCACTGTAACAGTAGGTTTTTCTGCTTCAAGAAAATTATAAACATCTTCCCATGAAAGCTTCCCAAGACCTTGGCATGCAGTATCTATAACCAACTTGATTTTAGCTAGTTTTTCTTTTGGTATTGTGGGAGTGACAGTAGTCTTTGTGGCGACATCAGTTCTTTCTTTCTTAAACTTCTTAGACATATTTTCTTCTGGTATTGTTTCACTAGTTAGATGAACGAGAGGTTTTTATGTTCTATTTCTTTGTAAATGAGGAAAACCTTTCAAACATGGGAAGGAATGAAGCAATGAAAACAACTTATGCGAAAATATTTTATTAATGATAAAAATTGATTAACTCCGTATTAGACTTAAATGTCCTTCATAAGAGTCACATTCACACATTCATATTAGAATCGATCGACATAATTCGTTTGATTTTCTAATTAATGATGATTGTACAATCGGAGATCGGCGATATTAAATTGTTAATGTAAAACTTTCCCTTTGAATTTTTCGATTGCGATTAATAAATAATATAATGCAAATAGTGATAAACAAAGACTAACTATCCATCACATCGGAGGTTTCGAAAGGGAATCAGATAACATCTCATATTTTCCTCCAATTTGCGATTGCGATGATGGTATATTGCATCGGATATTTCCAAAGGAATTAAGTTGTACATGATTTTTGCCGATTTACGATTGCGATGATGATGGGGTCCATCGCATCGGAGGTTTCGAAAGGAAATTAAATGACATCTCATATTTTCTGCCGATTTGCGATTTCGATGATGGTGGGGTCCATTGCATTGGAGGTTTCGAAAGGAAATTAAATGACATCTCATATTTTCCGCCGATTTTCGATTGTGAAGATGGTGGGGTCCATCGCATCGGGATTTTATAAATCAAGTAAATGTGATGTTGCTTCTTTGAAGTGCTATTGCGATAAATTGCATTGCATCGGAGGTTACATCGCATCGGAGTTTTGAAAAAGAAAAGTGAGACCTTAAGACCCTACCGATTTGCTATTTTCTTTATCACATCGGGCTTTTTTAACATGAATACTTCTATGCTTTGTGCCGATGCGATATAAGACTTAATAGTTCATCGGATCAGAAAAATTCAATGTGAATTTTGTTCATTTTCATGCGATGTATGCGATATGCGATATATGACTTTTAAACAATGAATATTTTTATTTTTTTATTTAAAATAATCGGATTTCCTCAAAGTCTTTTATTTTATCTAAAAAGAAAAGGGACCTATTTCTAAACAAACTTTATTCTAAAATTTTGAAATGGGGAGGGTTGTTGTACCGTACAACAGGATGATAATGGCTTAGGTCCAGATACATCTGTTTGAACCATTTCTCCCCCATGCAAGGTATTCCAGTGGCCATAGATTATAATGTTCCCAATTAGCCATTACTACTTGGAACATTATAATTGCTCCATTTTTGAAATAAGAGGTAAGAAACACAATAAAATCTATCCCAGTGTGAAAAGGGATTGAGATAGGAGGATAAAATAAAGCCTCTTGAGTGTGATGAGGAGAAAAAGCAAGGAGCTACCTATAGTTGTGCAAGTCAACAATGCTATCACAAGGGAGGGAAAGCCACTAGGGCAGCGCAATTTTGAAGGAGGAAACTTATCAAGGAAGCTACATCACCAATGAGTGGGGCCCGAGATGGAGGAGCTTACTTAGGATAAAAATGAAGGAATAGCAGAAAAAGGATTCATTCATTCATATTTCTTTTTTTAGTCTTATGATTGATTGCAAGCTTCAGTTGTTTAGCCGGAGTTGCAGCATTGTTTAGTGCAAGAGTTCTCATGCAGGAATTCTAGTTTCATTATTGTTGTAGCTGATTGGGAGATCCACGGAGGAGGTCTTTAGTTCCATTCTCATCAACTATCTTGAGGAAAGCCATCCTCTAACGTTGACATTGCAGTCACTTCTAGTGAGTGTGTTATTTCTACAGTAGTTGTAGTAGTTGGGGTTGTATCTATCCATTTGTGCTTATTTCAAAAGAGGAGGAGGTGATTTCCACTCTACGAGTTCTATTGAGGGAGGCCTTGAGCTAATTATTGTATTGTGTACCCATTTTTGAGCACGTTAGATATTTCTCAATATAGATTTTCTGGGTACAGTGTTATTTTATGCAGTGTTGTATCTTGTGTTGCTATTTTGCCAGAAACCCTTGCTGGGAGGTACTAATGTGTTTTTAAAAGAGGTCAATCCTCTCATTTCTGATATAATAATGAATGAAAGCTCCAGATATATGTTATTCCATCTATTATTGTATTTTTCATAATAAAAATAATGCTGCTGCTGCCTCCAGCATTTCTATTTTATGATGTACTGGGGTTGTGGTGCTTTTTTAGCATATTTGAGTTGGGGAGATTTGTTTAATGTAGCTAGAGTTATTTTTTTCTGATTCCATTCTATATTTAAGCTACATACAACATATTTTAGGGGATCCGAGCCCTGGACTACGTTATTCTTGCACTGGTTTTCTTATACAATGTCCTCATTGGAGATATTGCTGAAAATCGTGAAAAGGAATATTACAGTGGTATTAGAGCTCTGCTCTTGGCTCAGCTTGTGGGGGGAGATTTATCTTCAACATGGAGAAGGAATACATCTCAAGGATTTTACTTCAAACCCTGCAGAACATTGCAAGGGATCTCAGGGAGATGAGACGGGAAAAAGACTCTTTAGGGTTTTTGCATAAGGCAAGCACCAGCACTGCAAATGGCATGGAACATTCAACTTCATCACAATGCTCCACCATGCCTTCATTTTTAACTAAATGAGATAAGGAGGGCTATCTAGGGGAATATTTTGAAGAATATGAGTTCCAGTCTCAAAGGTTCAAGGAGCACCTGAGCTTTCAGGAGTTTTTCCGGATCAAGGATGGAAGGAGGAATGATCCTCATCAAAGGGAGGATAACTTGATGTAGGGATCAGCCCTACAACATAGTATGGTAGGGTTATTCTTGCCCACATTTGATGGGACACCTATTTACACAGCAAAATCATGGGTAGAGAAGCTGGACACATACTTCTAGCTCCACAAGGTTTCTGAGACAGAAGCTATCAAGATAGTTGCTTTACACCTCGAAGGGGAAGCTCAAGATTGGTGGTTTCATGGGATGACCACACTTGGGCATCATCATATCACTTCATACCCATATTTCACCAAGAAGCTAGTGGATAGGTTTGATCCAAGGGATCCAGAAGCCCACTTTGCCAAGATAACCAAGCTCAAGTAGGAGGGAGATCTTGAGGATTATATTGTTGAGTATCTGCAGCTTTCAGTGATGGTATCTAACCTCACTATGAGCAAGAAGGTATGCATGTTTTTGAATGGGATGGCTGAACCATTACAAGGGTTTGTCAAGTACACCAAACCAACTACACTCCTTGAAGTTGTGGAGAAAGCTAGAGATCTACAACACATCTTGCCCAGGGCAAGAACATTTTTATAGCAGAAGACCCACTCAAGGCCAAGGGAGACAATCCCTGTTTAGGAATTGGAGGAGAAATGTGTTATAGGGGAAGCACATCCTATCGAGACCTTCTCCAAGAAGGATGCCAGCGCTGTACAACCCATAAAAGAATTTTCTCCAAGAGGAGGAGCTGTTGCAGTGTTAAGAGGGGTCCCAAAGTATCTAACCTTAAGAGTGAGAGGCACCATCATGGGGCAAAGAGTTTCTATATTGATAGATAGTGGAGCCACTCATAATTTTATTGATGCATAGCTGGTACACAAGAGAGGAATTCCCATGGAAGAGTTTGAGGGATTTTCAGTTTTGGTCCCAAGAGCCATGACTCTGCAATGTGCCAAGTATGTTCCAGTGCTGACCATTACTATGGATACCTATACCTTGATAGACCACTTATTTGTGGTAGATATTATAGACACCAATATCATATTGGGAGTCCAGTGGTAAGTCACTCTTGGGAGAGTTACCACTAACTGGAGAACTTTGGAGATGGAATGGACTAGACGGGAGGATGGCCAACTACAAAAGATCAAGGGTATGAACACATATCCCCTTCATCTTGTTTCAGAAAATAGGATGGAGGCAGATCTATGTAGAGGAGATGTTGCATGGGTAGTGGAGCTGCATATATCTGAGGTGAAGGGCAAGGACTCGTCGATGCAACCAGATGTTCAATCTCTTTTGGACCGGTATTCTACAGTATTTGGGGATATTCCACTAGGAAGACCTTCTGACCGAGGGTTTAACACACCATTGAGTTGGAACAAGGGGTCCAAGCAGTGATCACTACTCCTTATAGACATCCCAAGGCCTATAGGGATGAGATTGAAAGATCTATCCAAGAGCTGCTAGCACTAGGTCACATCCGGCCTAGCACTAGTCCTTTTGCTTCCTCGGTGGTTTTGGTAAAGAAGAAAGATGGCACATTGAGGATGTGCACTGATTATAGGGCCTTGAACAAGAAGAATTTGAAGAACAGGTACCCTATACCCAGGATCGATGAACTCATGGATGAGCTGAGGGGATCCAAATATTTCTCCAAGATTTATTTGAGGTCCGGGTACCATCAAATCAAGGTGAGGGAGCAAGCTATCCCCAAGACAGTGTTCCAGTGTCACTAAGGGCATTTTGAGTTTCTGGTAATACCCCTTGGATTGACTAATGCTCCAGCAACTTTCCAATCCTGTATGAATCATATCTTCCGGGGTTACTTGCGAAAGTTTGTTTTGGTCTTCTTTGATGATATTCTGATCTACAGCTGCACTTGGGAAGAGCACTTGCAGCATATTGAGATAGTCTTACATATCCTCAAGGAGCAGTAATTCTATGCCAAGCTCTCCAAATGTGAATTTGGCCTCACAGAGATGTTGTATTTGGGGCATATCATAGTAGTGGATGGAGTGAGGGTACATGAGGAGAAGATTCAAGCTATCAGAGATTGGCCTAAACCTAGGAATGTTACAGAACTCAGAGGGTTTGTGGGCATATGCACTTATTACCGGAAGTTTGTGAAAGGGTTTTCACAATTAGCACCACCACTTACAGATTTGAAAAAGAAGGGGGCTTTCCATTGGACACCCACAGCATAGAGAGCTTTTGATAAGCTCAAAGAGGTAATGAGCTATTGTCCTGTTTTGGTTTTACCTGACTTTTCTCAACCTTTTGTGCTAGAATGTGATGCATCAAGTGAAGGTATTGGGACAGTCTTGATGCAAGGAGGGTATCCTATAGCCTTTGAGAGAAGGAATTTTCTCCCTCATGAGAGGCTATACCCCATCTATGATAAATAAATGTTGGCTACCATGCATGCATTAGCCAAATTCCGGTAATATTTGGTGGGGAATAAGTTCAAGGTGAAGACTGATCACAACAGCCTTAAATTCTTTCTTGAACAGAGGAAGCTTTAGGAAAGACAACAGAAGTGGGTGAGAAAAATCCAGGCCTATGACTTTGATGTAGAATATGTCAAGGGGAAGAGAAATATAGTAGCTGATGCACTTTCCAGGAGGCCTACAGCGCTGTCCTTGAGGGGCATGGACGCAGATTGGAAGGCTCAACTTTTAGTTGAGTACTCCAAAGTTGACTTTGCATGTGGGATACTTGATGGGGTGGTATCAGATGATAGATTTAGAGTGATGGATGAGGTTATCTATTACAAGGATCAGATCTACTTGGCTAAGAATTCTAAGCTCAAGGAGAAGATCTTAATGGCCTCACATGATTCACCACTTTGTTGGGCATCGAGGTTTCACCAAAAACTTACGGATCTATCGAGGGGAGATTCTCATGTGTTGTGTAACCGACTTCAAAAATAGAAGAAAAGAGATATCAACGCCTTATAAATAAGCCACTTCTAGGGGGAAACCTCCAATACATTACATAAATGCACAATTCTTGGATGATACAAATGAACAAAAGCAAACCTCCTTCTATGTATGAGTCCATGGGGGTCACAATATAATCCTAGTGGGGCTACAGTATGTAATCCTAGCCGACCTAAAAATAATAATGTAAGGAGACACAATAATAACAATATGGGAGATACTGGGGTACAATAATAATAATAATAGGGGGCTACACTAACATAATAAGGGGCTACACACTATTAATATAGGGACTTAACATGCCCCTCTCCTTCAAACGAAGTGTTGTTCTCAACGCTTGATTATTTCTTGATGCTTTGCAGTATAAAATTCTCATCCTCCCATGTGAAATATTCTACGGAAAGTTCTTCCACTTGCTGTAGATACTGCTAAATTGATCTTACTTGTCGAGTTCTTGTTTCCTATGGGACCCTTCATAACTTCTTTCGATGTGATGTTGATATTCACGTTGTTTCAGTAGATTACTGCACCAAAGTTAGGGTTATCCTTTGAGAGTTGGAGAACTTGTTGTTGATGCTCGATGTTATCTTCCACTAATTTATCATCCATATTAGCTATTATTTTATCCCTTCTGAAACCATCCAAAATTAGCCTCCATTTTCTTCTTTCAAACCATACTATGTCAGCTTCGGTTGCTCTTCGTATGATATCAAAATTTGTTTGCACTTGGTACCGTAATTTTTGATATCTCATATTGCAATTCTTCCTCCTCATGCGTCATGGTATAGATTTACTGAGGGCTTAATGGGTATGGAATTATTTTTTGGAGGCATAATATAATCCATTACTGACAAAAATTCTTCAATATGCCCTTGGAATCAGTTCAACTTGATTCTTGCAAAACGAAGACTATACGCAATTTGGAAAAAAACAATCTGACAGCACACTTTTTACTTGCTTTGAGGAGCTACGATATTGAAATTGAATTATATGTAATTGAAAATATTCAATATACTGAATTCATTTTCATGTAGTAGCCCTATGAAGCTTTTTTAAATTCACAGGTCTTATCTAATTTGGATTCCCCAGAGACAAAGTTGTGTCCAATCTCCCACAATGACCTAATTTTGGACTAGTTCGGTGGAGACGAACTATAGCACGACTTGCCACGTGTCAATTTTTTGTCCTTTTTCTCTGAAATTGATAGCAAATAAAATACAGGCTGTGTACTCGCAACCACTTTGCGACGGCACTCCAATCAATCTCCAGAGAGAGATTATTGCAGACTTTTCCCACGATCACCTCTTTGAGATGAAATTCGAGAAGCTAGAAAAAGCACTACCTTCCACAGGATCATATCTCCAAAAATATTGCGAACCAAGCTCTGAAATTTTTGATGAATTTCCTCAGGATTTCAGCTTCGCACCATATGAATTTCAGATTCTGAAACTTCGTAGAAAAATATTTATAGTGAACATGCCACGATGACCTGTTTGGAGCAGACGAGACACCTAAGAATCCCAAGCTGCGATGCCAAATGTTGTGTAACCGACTTCAAAAATATAAGAAAAGAGATATCAACGCCTTATAAATAAGCCACTTTGAGAAACCTCCAATACATTACATAAATGAAAAATTCTTGGATGATCTACAAATGAACAAAACACTCCTTCTATGTATAGGGAGTCATGGGAGTCTATAATATAATCTAGTGGGGCCTGACAATGTAATCCTATTGCCGACCTAAAAATAATAATGTAAGGGCACAATAATAACAATATGGGGGTTACTAGGTACAATAATAATAATAAGCTACACTAACATAATAAGGGGCTACACTATTAATATAGGGACTTAACATCATGGAAGGGTCTCGAGGAGGATGTGCTCCGACATGTCAAGGGAATGCACCACTTGCCCGCGAGAGTAAGGAGAGCACACTGTCCTATTGGGTTGTTACAACCACTACCTATTCCGGATGGGAAGTGGGAAAGTATCTCTATGGACTTTATCACCGAAGCTTCACAGAGCAATGCGGAGGTAATGAGCGCGTATATTTGTTATTGTTTATGGACTAACAAAGTCACTCTCATTTATTTTCCATTTACGCACATTATACTACTTCACGGTGGTATTTGAGCTCTTCTTCAGAGATGTATTTTGAGACTCCATGGTCTCCCAGGACCATAGTGAGTGATCGAGGGACAGCTGCACTTCATGGGTGGCTTACGGCGAGAACTTTTAGATCAGTGGGGACGGTTTGACCCCCTAACACTAGCTATCACCCCCCAAGGCGATGGAGCGGTGAGATAGTGAACAAATGGCTAAAGAGCTACTTGAGGAACTATGTGGCGAGGGCAGCGAAGAAAGCTTGGTTGCGTTGGCTCCACTTGGAGGGAGTATTGTTACAACACTACTCACCACATCTCTATTAGCTATGACTCCATTCCGGGCCTTGTATGGACATGAGGCACTTTCATTTGTCGATGTTATGTTTGGGGCAAGTAAAGCTCCCAAGGGAAAGGGATTGGATTCGAGAGAACTAGGGAAAATACTCGAGGACACTCAAAGATATACACTTTGCTACTTCTCGGAACCCGTGAGAAGATGTATGCAGACCGAGGGTCGAGTCTAAAGAGATAGTTTGAGGTGGGAGATCTTGTCTACCTACGCCTTCGACCTGTAAAAATAGTCCATACTCAAGGTAAAGCTGAAAAGCTCAAACCACGGTTTTATGGGCCATACAAGGTCGAACGGATGTATTGGCAAGGGTAGCATATGTGGAGATTCCCTAAGGGAAGCAAAAAGATCCATGATATATTCCATGTATCTTGCCTCAAGAAAGCCATTGGGAGGAATGTAGTTTCCAACATGGAACTTCACTCCTATTGATGATGAGGGTTCATTTGATCTTGTAGCCGGAAACAATCTTAGACACAAGGGAGAGGCGGTCGAGAAACGATTCATCAAAGAATATCGATTCGATGGAGGAATCTACGAGATGAGGATGCAACTTGGGAGGGAGAGAAGATCTTGTATCATCCCCTTCAACTACTTGTTGCTTGTGGGCAAGCAAATTTTTGACGGGGAGGACTGTAATGTTCCACAATTAGCCATTGCTACTTGGAACATTATAATTGCTCCATTTTTTGAAAATAAAGGTAAGAAAACACAATAAAATCTATCCCGAGTGTGAAAAAGGGATTGAGGGTAGGGAAGATAAAATAAAGCCTCTTGAGTGTAGAAGAGGGAGAAAAATCAAGGAGCTAGCTATATTTGACCAAGTCAACATCGTTGTCACAAGGAGGAGAAGCCCTTTGGGGCAACGCATGGAGTTTTTGGAAAGGAGGAAAATTCTCAAGGAATCTACATCACCAATGAGTAGGGCCCAGATGGAGGAGCTCACTTAGGATAAAAAGGAAGGAGCGGCGACAAAAGGATTCATTCATTCATACTTCTTGTTTCGGTCTTATGAGCACGATTGCAAGCTTGACTATTTAGTGGGTTGCGACAACATTTAGTGCTAAAGAGTTCTCATGCGGGAATTCTAGTTTCATTATTGTTGTAGTTGATTGGGAGATCAAGGAAGAGGTATTGAGCTCCATTCTCATCAACTATCTTGGGGAAATCCATCCTCTGTGATAGCGCAGTCACTTTACGGTGAGTGTGTTATTTCTGTGATGATTGCGATGGGCTTTGAGGTTATATCTATCTATTTGTGCTTATTTCAAAAAAGGAGAGGTGATTTCCACTACAGGAGTTCTATTTAGGGAGGCCTTGAGTCTAATTCTTGTATTGTGTACCCCTTTTTTGAGCATATCATATATTTACTCAATACGAGTTGTTGGGTACATCTTTATTTTTAACTGCAGTGTTGCATGTTGTGTTGCTATTTGCCGGAAACCCTTGCCGGGAGGTCTACAATGTGTTTGTAAAAGAGGTCAATCCCTCTCATTTCTGATCTTATAATGAATGAGAAAGCTCCGGATATATTTTATTCCATCTATTATTGTAGTTTTCATAATAAAAATAACTGTTGTTCTTGCCTCCCGGCATTTACTATTTTATGATGCATTGGGGTTGCTGGTGTTTTTTTAGCATATTTGAGTTGGGGAGATATGTTTAATGTAGCTAGAGTTATTTGTTTATGATGCCATTCTATATTTAAGATAAATACATCATATTTTAGGATCAAAGCCCTGGGTACATTATTCTTGCACCTTTGGTTTTCTTATACAACGTCCTCATTGGAGAGATATTGCTTGAAATTATTAAAAAGGAATATTACATAGATATTGCATTGGTGTGGTCGGCTCCAAAATTCACTCTAGCTAAATGTATATGGTGGTCATGGAGGGTTAAGGAGAAAATTTTTGGTCAATTGAGGGTGACTTTGGACTTTTTTTCACTTTCTCCCTTAACTCATAGCATCCTACTTCTTGGAAATATGAAACATATAGTAGGAGAGGATGTCAATTCTTTAGTGTTTATAGGCTCAAACCTATTTGCTTCCCACCCTTCCTATGTTGTTCTCTGAGCCTTTGGCCCTCTATGCTTTGTCAAAATTTTCTTCTCCATACATTTTTTTCCCTCAATTTTCTTGTAGTGTGTGGATGGATAGGTGTTTTTCAATTATCTATCGTATCACGAGCAAAGAGACCTTACTTTCTTTCTTGGGTTTTATCAAATGCCATTTAAGATTTCCCCTCCACACTTCTCTATATTTTTAACTTTAAATAGTATTTTAAAAAGGTAGTTAAAAACTCTAAATACCTCTCAAATCTTTACTTAGATAAGCAAAGAGGTCACGGGAGCGTAACACGGAGCTAGTTGGGCGCCTTCGCACCTCTGATCGGGCAGCTCCTCAACGTGCGGGAGTGCACACCCCGAGTCACCTCCTGCCCGCGACTGTTGAGTGCCTGCGCACACGGGGTTGGGTAGCTCCGAACGCATAGGAGCGCGACACACTTTGCACTACCACGGGGGCTTTTGCATGGAGCCGGTCGGGTCCTTCCGAGGCAAGCACGCCGAACGCGCGCACAAGCGCGCGCCACCGAGGGCCAAGGGCATGAAGCAGGACAATCGGGAACCTGCCGCACACGATGATCGGGTGGGCTATCATGTAGGCTCTAAGATATGAGTGCTGTGCGTAGCGAATGCAGGAAGGAGCGGGTTTTTGGCGGTCATGAAACGCGTGACAAACGTGTAGTGCACCGCTATGAATGCGTGTCATCACCTTGTAGTAGAAAGTTGCATCGGGAGAGGGTGAGAGGAGCGTGGCGCGGCTTGTAGCATGAGCATAGTGCGAGAGAAATTATACCCGAAAACTCTTATTAGAAACACTCTCGAACCACTGAATTCTATGCTTTTGAGTTTCCTCTCTTTTTTCATATGAAAAAATTATTTTAAATGATAACCACAGGTCTTTTATACCCTTTGGGAGAAATAATTTTAGGGTAAAACCCACTTGTCTAATGTTTTTCCTTTTGGTCTTTTTACCTTCACTCACATCTCTTTTTCTCTTTCATGTCAAGGAGATAACCTTAAGCAAAAAATGACCTCGCGGCTGGAGGTTTCCAAACACACCTTCTTTTCCTTTGGCCACTTATGTTTATTGTAGGTGCCATAATACATTATTTTGTTTTCTTTGTCATTCTTTGAAATTTTGGTAGTTTTTAGTCCATTACTACACAAAGTTTGATGATATGCTTGGTTTCTCCATTTTGAAATTTTTGAACCTTTGATATCTTTCTTTGACCATTTTGATGGAAATTGACTATCTTGGAGATTTTTGTCTCCTTCACGTTGATACTTTTTCTCAATCTATTCCTTTTGGTGTAGTGAAAGCACGATTGTGCCTAAATAAGACTTATAAGTTATTCTCTAACATCATTTTTAATCTTTAATGCTGCAGTCACCAAAGGAGGCCTTTCACTCTAATTTTCTTGTTTATTGAATCTTTGATTTGTGCACAGCTGTGCTATATGTACCATTGTATTCATTATCCTATGCATGGGATCTTTGTTGGGCAACACCTGTACAAATAATTGGTCATCACACCAGCGATACTCTTTGTAAACTCGGGCATGTTGCATTTTCTCCTGGCATGTGGATGCCCTTGAGGAGTTTTTGGATTCTTACCCATATTCTTGGAATGTTCGATCCTGCATCTTTATCGCCTTTGATTGCTTGGTGGATGAGATTGAAGAGAAGAATTTTGACCTCCTTTCCATCGACATTCTTTCATGTTTTCACTTTGAAGCGGTGAAAACCTCTTGGTGTGGAAACCTAGCGGTTGATATCGAAACAAATCATTTATTATTTATATGTGCCATCATCATAGAGATACATCGAGGTTTGTTTGATCTTATAAATCTTTTACGCTAGGTAGCCATCTTTGACAGATCTCAGCACGAAATGTCACTCATGGCTAACTATCTTTTACTTGAGAATATACTTTTGACAAGGATACCCTTGTTGGAGGCTTCTCTGCTTTGTTTTAGACCAATTACATGTTTGCTCCTTTGACCTAATTCCGAAGCTTTCTCATTACCTAAAAACAATGCTTCTTCGAACACAAAGAGCCAACCTCTAACACTGTAAACTCTAGTGACCCTGAGTGGAGGGGGTTTTGACTGATACGTGGACTAAAGTTTTGACTTGGGTTTTTTAGGGAAAGAAAAGCGAGCGAGTTCTTTTTGACAAGCTAGATCATTTTGAAGATTCACCAAACCACTAAAATTGATTTGCCTAAGAAGTTTTCGAGAGGAAAATTTTTGGGTTTTTTGAAGGCTTTGAGGCATTAGTTCAACATGGCGGAAACTAGGCGGAGGAAAAATGGGTGATCCCAAACCATAGGTGTAAAAATGGGATGAGGATGAGTGACTTAGGATTTATGAGGGACTCTTCGGGAGTGGTAGGCTAGCAAGGAATGGTAGAGTAGTAGAAGAGTGAAAAAATTTATCCCTAAGGATAATGGAGAACATGTGAGATTTCTAGAACTCACAACATCCATGAATCTAGAAATCTTGGACAAGTATTTAGTCATCTAAACGGAGGTAAAACTTCACGATGACTAACACTTTCTAGGAGGAGTTTAGCTAAAGCAAGTTGTACGAGAGTCGGCGATGTTCCGACCTTTTTTCAAATGCTGATCCTTTACCTTGAATCCATTTTTCATATTTGTTATTCATCCATCCAAAACACCTCTTATCAATTTTGTTTGGTATCCTCTAGGGTCCCCTCTTGTTTCCCTTCGAGGGTTGTAGCCTTTCTCCACCTAATTTGCGGCACTTTTCCCTACGGTTTTTTTCTATTTTTTTGCACCCTATTTCAGTCGGATCTAACCTCTATATCTCTGTCCCTCATAAATTTAGATCCATTGGCCATTTTTTGTGTGTTTTGACTAGATTTTTCCCACCCATCAACTTCAGTTGTTGAAACCCGCCTCCTTCGGTTTAGTGATGCATCTTTATTCGTTTATTTCTATCATGTATTCAGATTTACTTTCTTGTTATTTGTAGATTTATTTAAAGCTATACAACACATTTTTCGTATTTTTCTCTACACATACGGGTTTAACAAATAAAATTAACACACTTAACACGCACACCTAAGTGAAGAGCGCACTGGTTTACATGGCCGGGGCCAAGACTACTAAATCTATTATAATAAATTGATCACGCACCTTTCTATCCTTGTTTTGACATTGTAATCATTTGATCACTGCACCTCCTTTCCCCTCTTGGTCTCTCTTCCTTTTCGTGATCCATGTATTTTCTTCCATCATTGTGTCCCCAAAGCATTTATCCCGAAAGGAGACTTCTTGGCCTTCATCCTTAGTTTCCATTAGGGAAGACTTACTCTCTCGATGTAGGGATTCGAGTTAGTCCTCACAGAGTCCCCATTCTGGCTTTGCTTCTAGTTCACTTCGAGTTCCCTTCTAGTTCTATCACTGGTTCTCCTCCTGTCACCTTCACCATATGCCTTCGAGACCTAACGTCGGTGGTATCAGCCCTAATGCGCGGGAATACTACTAGTGGGACACACAACAGAACTATTTGAACGATCCATGCACCCTTATGTGGCAAGCCTCGGTCTTATCGATTTTAACTAGTTGATAAATGAACCCATACACCATGATCCTGGTTGGCATGCTATGCTAGCCAAGCTCCTTGAGCATCCCCAAGTTTGAAGGTATTGCTTTGGAGAAGATCCTACAAACCATGTTCAATCTTTCCACATGTGGTGCCTATACGACTCCATCACCAATGATTTTTACTGTATATCGGTTGTACGTGGCGTACGCCTACCATAGAAACTTCTAAGTGGTATGTTGACCCGTGACCTCCTCCTCTCATACTACCTGTGACTCTTGCCAGAGCTTTCCTGTGTCTTACTTCGGCTTCCCCTTCATTGTGACACCTACAGGTACCAAACTTTTGACCTCTTTCCCATCAATCATTTGTGACCCGCCTATCCAATCATGTCCAAGAATGGTGGAGAAGAGAAATAACCTATGTCGAGCCCTACCTTCGAAGACCATGTCTACATTGACTAGTTTCGAGATCCCTTTTTCCTACTATTGGAAAAGATATCACATCTCATTTCCCCTTAAGGGCCGGAAGAAGATGCTCTCAAAGATTTAGCGTTGAAATATGACACTGATCTACGCACATTCACAGTTTATGTTTATACCATCTTACACGGTCTCCCTAGACTCGGCGGTGCCCGATGCCATGAGGGCATCCCATGTCGGGCGATGGTATCGTTAGAGCCCTTTCTCATCCATACACTCATTCTCCCATGGAGTTATGGTTTCCCTCATGGAGGGGCCTGGCTCCTCACGACACTTCTCCCCCTCCCGGTGGCATGTATCAAGATACTGCACCCTCATTTTTCCTAACTACGTTTAATACAATGTTTCCCAACCTCCCTTATTTTCCGATTGCTCTGCATCATGGTCGACTCCCGACTTCTCGAGCATTAGCACCTCAACCTCCCTTGCCTTATCAACAGCATGCAACAATAGCCACCACCCCCCCTAGGGGTCGAGTGTGTCCATAGTTAGGGTGCGAATAATCCTCCTACTTCCAAAAAGAAGAGGAAAGTCAATCAAAATCAATTTTTTCGTAGGTAATCCAGGACCCAATCCCCAAAGGGAATACACCCTAACACTTTAACCGGCAATAAGGCACTCGACCCAAAGCGAGACAAGCTTTGTTCGCACAAACACACCTTGTTCTTGTTGCTTAGTGTCTATGGTCACTATACCCATGATTGTCCTCTTTTACCTCGAGATCCGGCGGTATGTGGAAGCTCGAAGTAGCATCTCGAGGACAAAAGCCTCCCCTTCTGGAGTCCTCCCCATGTTGCACCAATCCCGGCCGGTTGTGTTTACCAATCCTTTCCCCCAACAAGGATTCATGGCTACCCAACCCACGAAGGTCGGGTGACCACTCAACATCCTCCATCGCAGTCCCATCTCCCGATTACTAGATTCTCATGATGGACTACGACTAACCCATTGCCTTTCAGCTCAACACTCCAGTACTACATGTTGTGTAACCTGACTCCAAAAATAGAAGAAAAAGGGGTAACGTGAACGCCTTAGAAATAAGCCACTTCGGGGGAAACCTCCAATACATTACATAAATGAACAATTCTTGGATGATACAATTCTGAAAACCTCCTTTCTATATGTAAAGGTCCATGGAGGCCATAATGTAATCCTAGTAGACTACAATCTAATCCTAGCCGACCTAACAATAATAATTCTAAGGGCACAATAATAACAAAATGGGGAGTTACAAGGGTTCAATAATAACAATAAGGGGGGTTAAACTAACCATCAATAAAGGACTATACTAGTGATATAGGGACCCTAACATGCCCCTCTCCTTCAAAAAAGTGTTGTCCTCAACACTTGATTAGCCTCAGGGTATACCGTCATAAAATTATCATCCTCCCATGTAGAGATCTTCGGTGGAGTAAGTTCTTCCACTTGATGAGATCACTGCAGAAATTGACCGATTCCGTGAGTACAATCGAGTTCTTGTTTCCATGACCACTTCGGGGTTCCAATATTATTTTCCCTTCCTCATCGAAGTTGCGGCAATATTGTGTTGGGCCGGAAGATTTTCTACCTATAACCTTTGCTTTCACAGCATGAAACATGGAGACCTGGATGTACTCATGAAGAAGCGAAAGCTCCAATTTGTATGCCATAGAACCAATCTTTTGCAACACCTTGTAAGGACCATGAATACTTTGGTGATAATTTATTATCCTTCTTAGCTTGCTTGAGGGACATTTGTTTGTATGGTTGTAGCCGTAAAAATACCCCAATCTCCTACATCAAAAAAACTTCTCTCGCTGCGATGTTGATACTGCTATGTTGTTTCATTCGATTTTTGTGCCAAATTCGGGTTTATCCTTTAGAGAGTTGGAGAACTTCTTGCAGAGTGCTACGATGCTTCGATCTTCCATCGACTTGAACCCTTGAAATTTCTCTTAAATATGATGTGAGTGGATGGTGTATGATATCCATAAAGTGCCATAAATGGGGTCATTTTTGTCTGCGATATGGAAGGAAGTGTTATACCACCATTCGGCAAGAGGTAACCACTTGACCCATTGTGTTTGTTTATCGGATACAAAACAACGAAGATATCCTTCCAAACATTTTTATTTACGATCTCGAGTTTGACCATCGGATTGAGGATGATAAGATGAGCTCATGAGAGCTAATTGAGTACCCAAAGCAAGAAAATAACTCCGATCCAAAGAAATTTCAGTAAAAATGGGATCTCCGTCGCTCACAATAACTTCCTTGGGATTCCATGCTAGTTTTTTGAATTCTATCCATAAATGTAGTAGCAAGTCTGTACTTGCTTTAAATGGATGAGATAATGCACAAAAGTGTGCATACTTGGTAAGTCTATCAACTACCACCATGATGACACTCTTTCCTTCGGACTTTCAAAGTGAAACCACACGTGATAAAATCACATTGAAATCTCCTCCCAACGTTGACTTGGAATGGATAAAGGTTGTAGAAGTCAGGGTCTTAATTGTTTCCACTTTATTATCACGCTGCAAACTCAAACATTACTGCCACAAACTTTTGAATATCGAGATTTAAGGCCATCCCAAAAAATTCTTTCTTCGCCACAGTGATAAGTTTTTAAAAATCACGAGTGTCACTCCTAAAGGAGAAGTGTGCAATTCTGAGAAGAATCTTTTTGTTTTTAGTTGGGAATTCTTCTAAAGATATAAGCGATCTTTGTACCATAAGGAATCACTTTTTCCAACTAAATGTATCGGTGTACTAGGATCTTGCCGCAACTTTTGAATGAGTGTCCATACATCTTTGTCCTTCTTCCATTCATCTCTTTGCTTCAATTATCCAATGCGGTTGGATAATAGAAATGGCTTTACAAAGCAATGCTTCCACCTCTTCATTCTTTTCTTGAGAGTGCATACGCAACAACATTAAGCTTTCCTTTTTTGTAGATTATTTCAAAGTCATAACCCAACATCTTTGTGACCCATTTTTCGTCTGCTCTTCTAATGATAGTCTTTAGTTCCAAAAAAAGTGTTTAAGACTATCATGATCGGTTTTTACCTTGCAAGTGATCTTCCCATTAGGTAAGTTCGCCATTTCTTTAGTGCATGCGTATGTGCTAACATTTCCTTCTCATAAATAGGTTTTTGTAAATACTTTCCTTTGTTGGGACGACTTTTCAAAAGCAATGGGTCTTCCTTCCCGCATCTAAAAATAGCACACCAATTCCATTTCTCGAGGGGCATCACATGTTCCACAATAAGGTTTTTGTGAGTACGGCGTAGCTAAGACAGTTACATGGCACATTGCCTCTTAAGACGTTCAAAGGCCTTAGTTGCTTAGAGTCCATGAAAATGCATCTTTCTTCAATAATGTTGTTAGAGAGTCGCTATTCTCCCATAATTCTTAACAAACTTGCGATAATACTGTTAACTTGAAGAAATCCTCACAACTTCTTTATGGTTGTTGGGGACTTTCCGATTCCTTAATGGCTTTAATTTTGTTGGGGTCTACTTTAACACCCTCGTGAGATAACAATGTGACCCAAATATTCCACCTCTTGTACTCCAAAGAAACATTTGGATTTTTTTGCATATAATTGTTTCTCCTGCAATAGTTTGAGCACCCTGTCAACATGTTCAACATGATCCTTCCAAGACGTGCTGTAGATTAGTATATCATCAAAAAATACTAGCACAAATTTTCTAAGGAAAGGTTTGAAAATGGAATTCATCAACCCTTGAAATGTAGAAGGTGCATTGGTAAGGCCAAAAGGCATGACCAAAAATTCATAATGACCCTCATGAGTTCGAAATGTTGTTTTGGAATATCTTCAGTCTTCATTCTAATTTGATGATATCCTGAACGAAGATCCAACTTGGTAAAATAAATTGCTCCATGTAATTCATCCGATAATTCATCAATCACAGGAATGGGAAATTTGTCTTTAATGGTGAGCTTATTGAGCTCCCTATAATCCAGACACATTCGCCATGATCCATCCTTCTTGTGTACCAATACTACAGGAGCAGAGAAAGAACTTTGACTAGGTTGAATTATACCGCCTCTAACATTTCTGCAATCATACGTTCAATTTCGCTCTTTTGGAAGTAAGGATATCTATAAGGCCTGATGTTTGGAGGAACACTTCCTGGAATCAAATGAATAGCATGATAATGATCACGAATAGGTGGGAGTCCTTTCGGAGTTTCAAACACCTTGGAATGATTGTCCAAGACTTGTTGGAGATCTGCAGAAATAGATGATTTTGATGTCAGAACTTCTAGTGAGCATAATTGTGCAATTACACCTCGTTGTTGTTTCTTTAGCAGCTTTGTCATGACATTAGAGCTTATTATCCTTCCCGGCTTCCCTTCAATACCTCGCAATTCGACTTCTTTTCCTTCTGAAAAAAATTTCAAGAAAAGTTCTTGAAAATTAAAAGCTACCGTCCCCAAAGATTGTAACCATTGTACTCCTAGTACAACATCGGCACCTCCCATAGGAATGGAAAGCATTGGACTTTTCAACACATATTCCCCCATGGTTAGCTTGATATTATGGCATTTTCCAGAGCAATTTATAGTTCCTCCATTTGCAACCATCACTTGACATTCTGGTGCTGGGTATAGGAAACGATTTAATTCCTTGGCTACCTTATAATGAATAAAATTATGGGTGCTACCTGAATCAATCAACACTATTACCCTTTTCTTCTTTATATGTCCTTCTATCTTGAGAGTTTGAGTAGTGGTAATTCCTGCCAGTGCATTACACGATATGGTCGGATTCATTTCTTCCTCTTCTAGGGCTGGTTCCTGGTGTATATCCTCTTCTTGTTCATTTCTTCTTCCTCTTCACAATCTATGTAAAATAATTTCTTCTCAGCACACTTATGACCTTTAGTGTATTTGCTATCACAACTGTAGCAAAGCCCTTTTTGCTCTTTTTTCTTCCAATTGTTGTGGTGTCAACCTTGTAGGTTGTGGAAATCTAGGCGTAGCAACACTTCCTTCTTTATAGAATTGAGTGGTAGGCTTCCTTGTCGCCATAACTTTACATTCAACTTTTCTTGCCAACCTGAATGCCTTCTCCAATGAATCAGGCTCCAAAACACGAACTTCATGTTGGATGTTATCCTTTAGAGTGCCTATGAAGAGATCAATCCTGTGATCCTCTGGAATACCAGTTACCCTTATATTCAATTTTTGGAAGTCCTCAATGTGCTGCCCCACTAAACCCTTTTGTTTGAGATTTATCAATTGGCTAAAGAAGGTGTTGCTCTTTGTATCCTCATAATGTGCTATCATTTCCTCAGTAAAAATTGACCAAGTGACAATTTTTTTATGGGAGCAAAGCCATCGATACCATACAAATGTATTTTGTTCTAAATGTAAAGTTGCAATGCGTACCTTTTGTGTGTTTTGCACGTTATGGAGATTAAAATATTGCTCCATCTGTAGTATCCATGTTACAGGATCCTTTCCATCAAACTTTCTCATATCCATTTTTGGAATATGGTGGTTCTTCCCGCCAACATTAGAGGTTATGAAATCACGATTAACATTTATTTTGTTCTCATCATGATGTTCTTCTACTATATTTACGCCATTAGGAATCGTTTCTTGTTTTAAGCTTGTCATCAAGCCTTCCATGTATGCTTTTAGATCATTCTTCATGTTTTCCATGTTGTCTTTCATGTTTTCATCGATCTTAGCTTCCATGTCATCAATCTTAGCTTCCATGCCCACTTCCATGCCATCCATCTTAGATTCCAAACCATTCATCTTAGCTTCCATGCCTTTATTCAAACCATCCATCTTAGTTTCCATGCCTTTCTTCAAAACTTCCATTTCATTTTTTGTTGTTCTTTGCGAGAGCGGAATTTGTTGCACTTGCTCTTGTAATTTTGATATGTCATGTTGCCATTCTTCGTCTTCATGAGTCATAGTAGAGCCTTATAAAGGCTTAATGGGAGTTGAATTCTTTTTAGGGGCCATTTTAGAATCCAATACTGATATCTATTCTACAATATTCCCTTGGAATCAATTCAACTTGATTCTTCAAACAAGACTTATGCAATTGGAAACAAATACACACCTTTTACTTGATTTTTAGGAGCTCTGTATTGAAATTGAATTATATATGTAATTGAGAACCTTCAATATCTGAAATTCACTGCTGTAGTAGCCTTCTGAACTGTCTTTCAAATGCCACAGATATGATCTGATTTGGATTCTTCAAGACAAAGTTATTTCCAATCTCCCACAATGACCCAACTTTGGACTGGTTCAGTAGAGCGAACTTGTACGGCTTGCCACGTGTCACTGTTTTGTCCTTCGTCTCTAAAATTTATAGTCAAGAAACTACGGTCCGTGTACTTGCAACCAATTTTTACGGCACTCCAATCCGATGCCCAGAGAGAGAGTTATTGAAATTTTCCCACGATCACCTCTTTGAGATGAAATTCAGGAGCCTGAAAAAGCACTACCCTCCACAGATCATATCTCCAAAAATATTGTGAACCAAGCTCTGAAATTTTTTGAAGACTTTCTTCAGGATTTCAGCTTCGCACCATATGAATTTCAGATTTTGAGCCTTCGTAGAAATTGTTTTATAGCTAAAATTCCACGATGACCTGTTTAGGAGCCTGAAAAAATACCTAACTTCCACAGATCATATCTCCGAAAATATTGCGAACCAAGCTCTGAAATTTTTACACAAACTTCCTCAGGATTTCAGCTTCGCACCCTAAAAATTTCAGCTTCTGAAACTTCGTAGAACAAAAGTTATAGCGAAAATTCCACGATGACCTGTTTGGAGCAGCGAAACCCTAGAATCCAAAGCTCTGATACCAAATGTTGTGTAACCAGCTCCAAAAATAGAAGAAAAGAGATATGAACGCCTTAGAAATAAGCCACTTCGAAGGGGCAACCTCCAATACATTACATAAATGAACAATTCTTGGATGATACAATTTACAAAACCTCCTTTCTATATATAGGAGTCCATGGGGCCATAATGTAATCCTAGTGGCCCACAATGTAATCCTAGCCGACCTAACAATAATAATTTAAGGGCACAATAATAACAAAATGGGGTTACAAGGGTTCAATAATAACAATAAGGGGGTTAAACTAACCATAATAAAGGACTATACTAGTGATATAGGGACCTAACATGCCCCTCTCCTTCAAAAAAGTGTTGTCCTCAACAATTGAGTAGCTCCGGGTGCTTCTGTATAAAATTCTCATCCTCCCATGTAGAATCTTCAGTGGGTAAGTTCTTCCACTTGATGAGATACTCTGAAATTGATCGATTCCGTAGCTGTCGAGTTCTTGTTTCCATGACCACTTCGGGTTCCAATATTATTTTTCCTTCCTCATCAAGTTCTGGCAATATTGTTTGAACTGGAAGATTTTCACCTATAACCTTCTTTAAGCATGAAACATGGAAAACTGGATGTACTCGCGAAGAAGCAGGAAGCTCCAATTTGTATGCCACAGTACCAATCTTTTGCAACACCTTGTAAGGACCATAGTACTTTGGCGATAATTTATTATCCTTCTTTGCTTGCTTGAGGGACATTTGTTTGTATGGTTGTAGCCGTAAAAATACCCGATCTCCTACATCAAAACTTCTCTCGCTACGATGTTGATCTGCCTGTTGTTTCATTCGATTTTGTGCCAAATTCAGGTTATCCTTTAAGAGTTGGAGAACTTCTTGCTGATCCTCGATGTGATCTTCCACTGCTTGAACCTTCGAATTTTCCCTTAAAGATGATGTGATGGATGGTGGATGATATCCATAAAGTGCCATAAATGGGGTCATTTTTGCTGCAGTATGGAAGGAAGTGTTATACCACCATTCAGCAAGAGGTTACCACTTGACCCATTGTGTTTGTTTATCAGATACAAAACAACGAAGATATCCTTCCAAACATTTATTTACTATCTCAGTTTGACCATCAGATTGAGGATGATAAGATGAGCTATGAGCTAATTGAGTACCCAAGCAAGAAAATAACTCCATCCAAAAATTTCCAGTAAAAATGGGATCTCTGTTGCTCACAATAACCCTTGGGCTTCCATGTAGTTTTTGAATTCTATCCATAAATGTAGTAGCAACTGTACTTGCTTTAAATGGATGAGATAATGCACAAAAGTGTGCATACTTGGTAAATCTATCAACTACCACCATGATGACACTCTTTCCTTCAGACTTAGGTAAACCTGTGATAAAATCCATTGAAATCTCCTCCCAACGTTGACTTGGAATGGATAAAGGTTGTAGAAGTCCAGGGGTCTTAATTGTTTCCACTTTATTCTGCTGGCAAACCAAACATTCCGCTACAAAATTTTGAATATAATATTTAAGGCCATCCCAAAAAAATTCTTTCTTCACCCTGTGGTAAGTTTTTAAAAATCCTGAGTGTCCTCCTAAAGGAGAAGTGTGCAATTCCAGAAGAATCTTTTGTTTTAGTTGAGAATTCTTACAAAGATATAAGCGATCTTTGTACCATAAGAAATCATTTTTCCAACTAAATGTATCAGATGTACTAGGATCTTGCTGCAACTTTTGAATGAGTGTCCATACATCTTTGTCCTTCTTCATTCATCTCTTGCTTCGGTTATCCAATCTGGTTGGATAATAGAAATGGCACAAAGCAATGCTTCCACCTCTTCATTCTTTCTTGAGAGTGCATCTGCAACAACATTAAGCTTTCCTTTTTGTAGATTATTTCAAAGTCATAACCCAACATCTTTGTGACCCATTTTTGCTGCTCTTCTGAAGATAGTCTTTGTTCCAAAAAGTGTTTAAGACTATCATGATCAGTTTTTACCTTGAAGTGTCTTCCCATTAGGTAAGTTCGCCATTTCTTTAGTGCATGCGGTATTGCTAACATTTCCTTCTCATAAATAGGTTTTTGTAAATACTTTCCTTTGATTGGACGACTTTCAAAAGCAATGGGTCTTCCTTCCTGCATTAAAACTGCACCAATTCCATTTTCTGAGGCATCACATTCCACAATAAAGGTTTTTGTGAAGTCTGGTGTAGCTAAGACCGGTGCTAGGCACATTGCCTCTTTAAGACGTTCAAAGGCCTTAGTTGCTTCGGGAGTCCATGAAAATGCATCTTTCTTCAATAATGTTGTTAGAGGTGCTGCTATTCTCCCATAATTCTTAACAAACTTGCGATAATACCCTGTTAACCCGAGAAATCCTCGCAACTGCTTTATGGTTGTGGGAACTTTCAATTCCTTAATGGCTTTAATTTTGTTAGGGTCTACTTTAACACCCTCGTGAGATACAATATGACCCAGATATTCCACCTCTTGTACTCCAAAGAAACATTTGGATTTTTTGCATATAATTGTTTCTCCTGCAATAGTTTGAGCACCCTGTCAACATGTTCAACATGATCCTTCCAAGACCTGCTGTAGATTAGTATATCATCAAAAAATACTAGCACAAATTTTCCAAGGAAGGGTTTGAAAATGGAATTCATCAACCCTTGAAATGTAGAAGGTGCATTGGTAAGGCCAAAAGGCATTACCAAAAATTCATAATGACCCTCATGAGTTCGAAATGTTGTTTTTTGGAATATCTTCAGTCTTCATTCTAATTTGATGATATCCTGAACGAAGATCCAACTTGGTAAAATAAATTGCTCCATGTAATTCATCCAATAATTCATCAATCACAGGAATGGGAAATTTATCTTTAATGGTGAGCTTATTAGGCTCCCTATAATCCGGACACATTCGCCATGATCCATCCTTCTTGTGTACCAATACTACAGGAGCAGAGAAAGAACTTTGACTAGGTTGAATTATACCTGCCTCTAACATTTCTGCAATCATACGTTCAATTTCACTCTTTTGGAAGTAAGGATATCTATAAGGCCTTATGTTTGGAGGAACACTTCTTGGAATCAAATGAATAGCATGATCTTGATCACGAATAGGTGGGAGTCCTTTGGGAGTTTCAAACACCTTGGAATGATTGTCCAAGACTTGTTGGAGATCTGCAGAAATAGATGATTTTGATGTCGGAACTTCTAGTGAGCATAATTGTGCAATTACACCTCGTTGTTGTTTCTTTAGAAGCTTTGTCATGACATTAGAGCTTATTATCCTTCCCAGCTTCCCTTCAATACCTCGCAATTCGACTTCTTTTCCTTCTGAAAAAAAATTCAAGAAAAGTTCTTGAAAATTAAAAGCTACCGTCCCCAAAGATTGTAACCATTGTACTCCTAGTACAACATCAGCACCTCCCATAGGAATGGCAAGCTTTGGACTAGTCAATACATATTCCCCCATGGTTAGCTTGATATTATGGCATTTTCCAGAGCAATTTATAGTTCCTCCATTTGCAACCATCACTTGACATTCTGGTGCTGGGTGTAGGAAACAATTTAATTCCTTGGCTACCTTATAATGAATAAAATTATGGGTGCTACCTGAATCAATCAACACTATTACCCTTTTCTTCTTTATATGTCCTTCTATCTTGAGAGTTTGAGGAGTGGTAATTCCTGCCAGTGCATTACACGATATGGTCGGATTCATTTCTTCCTCTTCTAGGGGCGGTTCCTGGTGTATATCCTCTTCTTGTTCATTTTCTTCTTCTTCTTCACAATCTATGTAAAATAATTTCTTCTCAGCACACTTATGACCTTTAGTGTATTTGCTATCACAACTGTAGCAAAGCCCTTTTTCTCTTTTTTCTTCCAATTGTTGTGGTGTCAAGCTTGTAGGTTGTGGAAATCTAGGCGTAGCAACACTTCCTTCTTTATAGAATTGAGTGGTAGGCTTCCTTGTCGCCATAATTTTACATTCAACTTTTCTTGCCAACCTGAATGCCTTCTCCAATGAATCAGGTTCCAAAATGCGAACTTCATGTTGGATGTTATCCTTTAAAGTGCCTATGAAGAGATTAATCCTGTGTTCCTCTGGAATATCAGTTACCCTTATATTCAATTTTTGGAAGTCCTCAATGTGCTGCCCCACTAAACCCTTTTGTTTGAGATTTATCAATTGGCTAAAGAAGGTGTTGCTCTTTGTATCCTCATAATGTGCTATCATTTCCTCCGCAAAAATTGACCAAGTGACAATTTTTTTACGGGAGCAAAGCCATCGATACCATAAAAATGTATTTTGTTCTAAATGTAAAGTTGCAATGCGTACCTTTTTTGTGTTTTGCACGTTATGGAGATCAAAATATTGCTCCATCTGTAGTATCCATGTTACAGGATCCTTTCCATCAAACTTCCTCATATCCATTTTTGGAATGTGGTGGTTCTTCCCGCCAACATTAGAGGTTATGAAATCACGATTAACATTTATTTTGTTCTCATCATGAGGTTCTTCTACTATATTTCTGCCATTAGGAATCGTTTCTTGTTTTAATCTTGTCATCAAGCCTTCCATGTATGCTTTTAGATCATTCTTCATGTTTTCCATGTTGTCTTTCATGTTTTCATCGATCTTAGCTTCCATGTCATCAATCTTAGCTTCCATGCCCACTTCCATGCCATCCATCTTAGATTCCAAACCATTCATCTTAGCTTCCACGCCTTTCTTCAAACCATCCATCTTACTTTCCATGCCTTTCTTCAAAACTTCCATTTCATTTTTTGTTGTCTTTGCGAGAGTGAAATTTGTTGCACTTGCTCTTGTAATTTTGATATGTCATGTTGCCATTCTTCGTCTTCATGAGTCATAGTAGAGCCTTATAAAGGCTTAATGGGAGTTGAATTATTTTTAGGGGCCATTTTAGAACCCAATACTGATATCTATTCTACAATATTCCCTTGGAATCAATTCAACTTGATTCTTCAAACAAGACTTATGCAATTGGAAAAAAAATACACACCTTTTACTTGCTTTTTAGGAGCTCTGTATTGAAATTGAATTATATCTGTAATTGAGAATCTTCAATATCTGAAATTCACTGCTGTAGTAACCTTCTGAACTGTCTTTCAAATGCCACAGATATGATCTGATTTGGATTCTTCAAGACAAAGTTATTTCCAATCTCCCACAATGACCCAACTTTGGACTGGTTCAGTAGAGCGAACTTGTACGGCTTTCCACGTGTCACTGTTTTGTCCTTCGTCTCTGAAATTGATAGTCAAGAAACTGCGGTCCGTGTACTTGCAACCAATTTTTACGGCACTCCAATCCGATGCCCAGAGAGAGAGTTATTGAAATTTTCCCACGATCACCTCTTTGAGATGAAATTCAGGAGCCTGAAAAAGCACTACCTTCCACAGATCATATCTCCAAAAATATTGCGAACCAAGCTCTGAAATTTTTTGAAGACTTTCTTCAGGATTTCAGCTTCGCACCATATGAATTTCAGATTTTGAACCTTCGTAGAAATTGTTTTATAGCGAAAATTCCACGATGACCTGTTTAGGAGCCTGAAAAAATACCTAACTTCCACAGATCATATCTCCGAACATATTGCGAACCAAGCTCTGAAATTTTTATACAAACTTCCTCAGGATTTCAGCTTCACACCCTAAAAATTTCAGCTTCTGAAGCTTCGTAGAGAAAAATTTATAGCGAAAATGCCACGATGACCTGTTTGGAGCAGCGAAACCCTAGAATCCCAAACCTCTGATACCAAATGTTGTGTAACCAGCTCCAAAAAAATAGGTTTTAAGAATATGAACGCCTTAGAAATAGAAAGCCACTTCAGGAAACCTCCAATACATTACATAAATTAACAATTCTTGGATGATACAATTTACAAAACCTCCTTTCTATATATAGGAGTCCATGGGGCCATAATGTAATCCTAGTGGAGCCTGATAGCAATCCTAGCCAACCTAACAATAATAATTTAAGGGCACAATAATAACAAAATGGGGGTTACAAGGGTTCAATAATAACAATAACGGGGTTAAACTAACCATAATAAAGGACTATACTAGTGATATAATAGGGACCTAACAGACTCAGTCTCGTCAGTACAACAAGCCTCTAGCTACATCTACCCCTGAGCCCCCTTCTTCAGGTTCCACAGAGCCTCTTTCGACAACCAATGGTATTTTACTAATCCCTCAGCCTAAGGCAGAGGTTCATAACAAGATCCCCAAGGGACCATTACATCGAAACACTACTTTTGGTAAAGCTACCCATTCATATACTATAGTAGATGATTTTCCGCAATCCCCTACTTCCATCTCAATGCTGGAACTCCTCCAGTCGTTCCATTCACAGTGAAAATATCTACTAACTTCCATGGGCAATGTGGATCCTTCAGATGATCGTTTGACCGTCTTCGATGTTGAATGGTCAGAAAATCCTCCCCTTCCTGCTTCCTTCACCTTCCAAATCCCTGTTAAGATCCAGAATGCCAATGTCTCCCATTGTATCATTAATGAGGGGGCATCCACCTGTTTGATGTTCGCTTCGGTTTGGAAGTAACTTGGATCCCCTAAGTTGGCCCCTTCCTCTATCACCCTCAGGGCATGGGATGGCCACTCAGCCTAGCCCATAGGCCTGTTCTGCAATTGTCCTATTACTCTTGTGAGCAAGACTGTTTGTGTTGATGTAGAAGTCATTGATGCCCCCTTAGACTACAAAATTATATTTGGTAGTAGCTACACTTATGTGATGTCGGCTGTCCCATCTGTGATTCACCATAAGATGTGCTTTTCTTGTAATGGAAATATTGTCACCATCTACTAGTTGACATATTATGAACCGAAGTCTCAGACCTCCCCTGAGTCCATCATCTCTTCGGTGGCCAATAAATAGTCACTCGAACCTTCGACCAATGTTTCACCCAGAGTCTACAAAGGCTCCTCTTTGCTTGGTTCTTTCCCTAGTATTTCTCCTCCTATCTCTGATCCTATCTCCTTTAACGTTTGCATGATGCAATCGTCCCAGTCCAACCTCAAGCAGACTGCTTCGACTAGTCAGCAACCTCGCCCTCCGCAACTTGATCCTAGCACCTCGAATCGGCCTTCCGGAACCCCTCCTCAAGGCCCCTCATTTTCATATGGTATCCATGAGCCTCCCTACCCTCCTGGCATAGTTCCTCCTGGCCTTAACCATCTCGGAGCTGTCCCGCCTGGCCATTACCCATCTAGTTAGATACCGTTTCTAGCTCCCCCTCCTGGAGTATTTTTGGTACCTGTTATGGATACCTTATCCCTTCTTAATATGACCCTGGGGATCCCAGTCTGATACATCGATCCCCCAGGCACTATCCTTCCTAATCAGCCCAAACCTTATCTTGATTTTACCCTAGTTCAACCAGTGCCCATGACCCCTGCCTTTACTTCCGTGCCTGAGCCACCTCAACAGGAACCTACTCCTATTGTGACAGCTTTGGGTGAGGGGGGAAAAGCTCACAAGAAAGCACCTAAATACAAGGCCACCCAGAAAAACCCTACTCCTCCTCAGCCTCCAAAGCATACCCCCCCATGTGCTTTGTGTGATGTCATTGGTCATGCAACCCATCATTGTCCTGAATTACCTGACATCAAGCCCATGGTCAATGTTGTGTTCCTTGAGTCTATGGTCCCATAAACCTCTGTTCCTTCTTTGACTACAGCTAAGAACCCCAAGAATATTCACACCAACCACACTTGTGCTTTGTGTGATCTCCATGGCCATTATACCCACCGTTGTCCCTGCCTCACGCATTACCGCGCCTCTTTGGAGGTAGTTCGGGAGTACGAGATTGACCAAAACCAGTCTGCCTCTCCCGTCCTTGCGCAGTATGCTTTGGGCCAACCTAAGGATACCTATGATCCCATTGAAATTCCCCCTCCTAATGTCAATATGACAGAGTCTTTGGCCACCATCCTCTACCTATCATCATCCATGAGATCCATGGTGGAAGCTCTCTCTGAGACTTCCCCTTCTGTTTCGCTTGACTTCCCTTCAGTGATCACCCTGGGCTCAACATAAATGGATCCCTTATCTCCTTTTTCTTCCGTCACCCATCGTGATGATGGACATATGAACCTTTCTTCTCATGATGATGAGTCAGATATCTTTGCTGCATCATGTGGTTACCCCTCCCCCAATCACCCCATATTTTACTGTGACGATGAAATCATGGAAGCCTTTTCCACCCCTGACTTTAGCTTTCCCGCCCATAAGAGGAATGGAACCATCCATGTCTATGGTGGCTTTCATGACCTGAGCACAAGCTAACCCCCAAGGCATTCCCCACACACCACCTACCCATCCGTGTGCGGGTGGTAGACATCCTACCCAGACCACTCCCTCTAACGTTGTTTGTTGGATTTCTACCTTGCGTTTGGGTTGCCAGCATCGTTCACATCCTCTCATTTTTTTTCTTGTGGCACCTTTCAGATGGACCCCCCATCCACACCTTATATCGGTTATGTCAATGGTGCAAGTCTCTACTCCCAAAATCTAGCCTTAGCAGGTTGAGCCATTTTTACCCCCTTACATTCGCTTGTTCTCTCGAATAGCGTATGCATTGGTACTGCCACCAATAACCAGGCTGACTATGATGCAGTGCGAGGTTTATTAGTCGATTCCCTTTCTCATCTCATCCTTGACCTTCATGTTCATTTAGATTCCCTTCTTCTTGTCATGCAATTGAATGGTGTCTATCATGTGCATAATCCTATCCTTTTTAGAAGATATTTACGAGTGAAGCTTTTGATGCGTGAACTTGAAATCACTACATTCAGTCATGTACCTAGAGCACAAAATCACTATGTAGATATAATTGCAAACAATATTCTAGATTGGCACTTATCACACGCATTTAATACAAGACAATAACATAAACCATAAAAATGATGCATATCCATTATATGTGTCATTCAAAATGTTTTAGATCCCATCAACTCTGTTACATTCAACATGCCCATAGCATGTTATAAAAACTCAAAATTGGGGGCACCACATGCCCCTACACCTACTCACTATTTGGAGGATCCCGGGCCAATGGCTCTACTCCTACAATTCATAGATCATGCATCCCTTGTCCAACCATTACCATGCACCGCATGACCCCTTGCCACTCTGAGGGTAGACCAATACATGGATCTATGTACTGGTCATACAACTCTTTCCAGTCGTGCTCTAAAACACCGGTCAAAATCCTCTCACATCTAAGACATATGTCCTCCAGGAGGTCCATTGCATCCTCATTTTGCGGTGCTCTTGTCCCACTAGGTTCTGCAGCTCTTACTACTGCGAGCCATCCCATGTAATCATCCGGTTTCACCACTGCTATATTTGCATACCAAAATTGAATGAATCAATACCATATGCAATCTTCTGAAACTTTAAAATGCACATAAAATATTAGCAACTTTTCACTTACCATCAGACCCCCATACTCAACCAGGCAGCAGTGGCAAGTCTAGGTCCCCATGATAACTCATCCCACTATAGGGATATTCATCTATGTACAGTGGCATTTGATTCCAATGAGCGAAAAACTCTGGTCGAAACACCCGTCCGACTGTCCCACCTCGCCCTCTGCACAGTAGTTGCCCACGGAGGCCGCATCTTGGGCTCCCTCAGGCCCTCATCCTGGATCTATATGTGAGGTTAGAGTGTCGAGATCTTCTCAAAAAAGAGCGAGCACAACACTATGCCATATGCACAGTCATGGTTCACTTGCCACTTGCATAGCGATAACTATCATTTCAATGACGACAGCATCATTTGGGCCCACCCATAGTAGGTCCCACTCAACACACTCTCAACAAGCATCATCTGACCCCTAGTGATGTGGTGGAGTTCCTGGTTGCCTAAGATCTACAGCACTGCTACGGCCACAACACGAGTCTCTAGCCTCTCTAGATCCCCGATAGGTATCCGTGTCCCATTCACATGGAGACCTGGTCGACAATGGCACTCTACAAACTCCATGATGTTTTTCCCTCGCGGTAACATTGGCTACATATTCCCCACAATCCCAAGTGATGGGAGACCAGTCAGGAAATATATATCTTGAACATTCAACTCAATCTGGTGCCCCTATACTATAAAGATCTCATGATCCAAATCCCAATAGCTGGAAATTCGGGCCAACAAGGGCTCCCCAACTCTCATCAAAGGGTTCTCCACAAACTTCAGAACCCCAAACCTGGCCAATGCACTGTCGACACCATTATCCTCTCAGATCTCTGACTGTAATGTGTCCAGGTCTCTCTCTCTCTAGTTGATCCTCAATTCTCTGACATCTGCACAAAACCATCACATTTGTCGGTGTACAAAAAGGAAAGACTGCATTCAACCATAAAAACCAAGCTCTCAGCCAATAAACAACACCAAAATTTGCTTCTCTGATAGGTCGTGTTAGCTCCATGTAATCAGCAAGATTGGCAAAGTCCGATCACAGAAACAACATCGTTTCAACCAACTTTGGGATTCTAGGATCTAGCCCTCCTGAATCCGGAGAGGGATCTCTCCCATAAGTGCAAAGATGGATTTGTCTTTGAAGTTTTGGGTAATGATTTTAGGCTAGTTATGAAGGCCAAGGGTTTTGTTTGTTTTTGGATGATTGAGCATGATTATTATTTTGAGGAGAAAGTTCTAAGTGCAGAAAGTTTCAAAGGTGAGAAGTTGCGAGTGGATAGAACAGCTATGGCTAAAAGATAGATATAACATTGGTTTTTAGTCCATTGGGCTATGGATTCATAACAGGGCTTTAATTTAGCAACAACATCAAGAGTGATCCAAGGGGCAAGTCATCTACACCACAAAATTATTGAGATTTAAATGATGGAATGGGAATAATAAAGTGTTGGAGAGGTGGAAACTGATAATAATTTCACAAAGGATTTATAGTCAGTCCAAACAAGAAAAGCCTCTTAAGTAACTGTTTAAAACTAACCAAGTGCAGGGCTAACCATTGACCTCTTGGGCAGGTTTGTATTAAAGTGGCTTAATTGACAAACAATCCAGTAATCCACATAATTACCTTCAGAAAGTATGAAAACACATAAGAGAAGATAGAGTATAAACTTAAGATCAGATAAAGTACTTTTAAACCTAGTCTACTTTTAGTTAACACCAAGGGAAACTTTGAGAATCTGCCTTTGGAGAATAGAAGCTAGAAACAGGGCAAACCATCACTTTCTAGTCTAACTTTAATAAGAAAATAAGGAAAATAACTTTCAAGAACAATGTTTAAAGAAAACAGTAGGATGAGGGAACTCCAACATTCCTAACTGCTTGCACTGTATTGAAACATTCTTAAATAAACAATTTGGAGGAAAACATTAAGATAAAGCTTATCAGTCAGAGAAGGTTACTGATATACAGTAGGTCCTAACTCTATAAATGTTGTTCTTTATCAGAGAATAGTGAACAAGTATGACATACATAGAAGAAAAACAACAACAAAGAAAGGGGCACTTCACCAGTGATATAGACCAGGATCCCAAGAAACAACTTGTTATTGATCTCAAACCAGTTACAGTCTTCAAGTCCAGTGTTTCAGTTCAGCAATCATCTTCACTATCCAGCCTAACTAATCTAGCACAAACAGAGCTCCAAGGGCTAGTGAACACTATTTACAATCAGAAGTTTAAGCTCAAATGTATTTCAAAGTTCTGCAACCAACAATTTCTCATCTTCTACAGAGGTATTTATATAAGAATGAGGAGGTGAGATCTGATAAAAGATCTCTTAGGAAAATTAATACAGATTCAAGACTTCTCGGCCTTTGAGGGGCTCAATGGAGAAGTTAACAAACATTCTTTCTGCATTAACTGTTTTACATTTATGAATTAAGCTTGGTGGGAGCTTTATGTTGACTTTGAGGCTCTGCATTACGTTGGAGTAACTCTGCAGACAGTTTTTGCATTAAGTGGCTTGCAGAAGTAACTCCCTGGCTGCGCTGAGGCAAATATCTTCATTTGATCAATAACTTCGGCCTCTATTTTGAATGCTTTGAGGCACAGGTGGTAATTATGGTAGCTGAGGAATCAATTCGCCTCAATTGAGGCGGTGGAAGCCTTTCTGTCAGGTAAACACTCATGATTTTTTTGAATGTGTTTTAATCCAGGGAATTAGGCTTTTGATAATCATTCTTAGCCATAATTCCCCAAATCTGTCTTTAATCTTCTGTTCTGCTGCACTCTCTCCTTCAAACTTATACTCTTTTAAATCGTGTTTTAAACACAGTGTCTTGTCGATGTGCAGGGCCGCGCAGGGCTCTTTATGGTATCGGCTCCCATGGAACGTTGAATAAACGTGGAGTGGAGCCCTTTTGGTCACTTTCCCTTTGATAACCAAAGGTCAAAAGATCGGGACCTTTGGCTTTCTTTTCCTTTGTATTATGGGCAAAACCTTCGGAACCTCCAAAACAAGCAAAGTGTTATGAAACCCTACGCTTTTAGGTTAAACTACGTTGGAGGCATCGGGGAGAAGCGTGGCCGTTGGATGAAAGCATCCAATGGTGGACATCTGTGTGGAAGAGGCAAAAAGGAGAGCGGGAGAAGAACAAGTGATAGTGATTTTGGACCGTCCGATCTGGACACGTGGATGGTCCAGATTGAATCGGAGGATGGCAATCGGAGGATCGCAATCGAGGGTGACGGGAAAATGGAGCGATTGAAACATGCGATGCGATGAAGCATAGGCCATCGATCTACAGATTAGATTGACAGTGGAGAACAAATCGGAGGAGAGGCCAGTCGGGGGAAGTAACAAATGCATGTGATGTAAGATTGCGATGCGATTCTATGCGGACCATTGATCTGAGAATCAGATCAATGGCGGAAATTGAATCAGGGAATGGATGATCGGCGGGAGTAACAAATGGACGCAATGCAAAAGCTGCGATACGATGGAAAGTTCCGATGCGATGGAGCGCTGGCCACTTGATCGGCTTTCGATCAATGGCGGGGATTTGTTTTGGAATGATCTGGCGGAAAAAACTATTATAATTTATGAAAACTCAAACTTTGGAATATAACAAAGGTTTTTATGGATCGGGGGTGAAAAATATATATAAGGTGGACAGGCACTCGATTGCGGGGCCTTTGGTCTTTACGGAATGCAATATGCTCGGGGCGTATTAAAACGAAGGCCAATCACAATCGGGCCATCGGGCCTGGTCTTTTCAATCAACCCATTTGAAACATTGCGATGCGATTGGCGCCCAGGATCTTTAACACTTGGTCCCGGGTGAAATTCATATGAAATGAAAAGGCAGGAAGAGTTTATACATATAAGTCTTGATCACATCGGAAAGTTTCGATGCGGCCTTTTCAATCAACCCATTGTGTTTTCTCCGATTGCGATTTGCGATCGGTCTTTTTATCAACCCATTTAAATATTTCAACACGTGACTTGGGTTTTTAAGTTAAAACTTTGGAAAATTGGGTTTTTAAGACTTTACAAAGAAAAAGAACGATCGGGAATGAAATTATACAGGGTTTTAAGTGCCGGATGCGGGCTTATGGTTTATATGAAAAATAATATAATCGGGGGTTTTATAACAGAAATTCCTAATCACATCGGTACTTTCAGTTCATGGCAAAAGACTTGTGCACTTTGAAATTTTGTGATGTGATAATCAACGTGAGGGGCTTAGCACTTGATTCCTAGGTGTAGCCATGTGTGGGAAGTGGTTAGGACTTAGCCCAAGGGGCTTAACTCCATAATAATAAAGCTTTGTTTTTTATGAAATTTTTAAAGTTTTTAATGGATTTTGGAGGTTTCGGTAAGGTTAAAGAGTGAGTCAGCCCGTGGGGCTTGGCCTAGTGGTCAGCGAATGTTCTGTTAAGGTGTTTGTGCCGTTGTGTAGGTCACGAGTTCAATCCCTGGCCGCAAGGTCGATTACCTGGGAGCCGTGTGTGCAGGCCCTGCGATCACTCCCCTAGGGGTTATAGTGGTAGCCGGGGGGATTCGACCCCGTGTTACGCGAGTATGATACCTCCGTCGTTGCCGATTCCTCTAGACAGAAAAAAAAAAGGTTAAAGAGTGAGTCTTTAACTTTTAAAACGTGATTTTCATGAGAGGAAGAAGAGGAATCATGAAAACAATGGAGTTTTTATGGAGAAAAAGGGGAGAAAATAAAGGTTTGAGAAGGGGGAAAATGATGGTCTTTCAGCAGTTACTTCTCATGAAATCAGCAGAATTTCTGAGTATAAAATGGGAATAGCAATGAAGATTTTGGACAAAGGCATGAGACCTTCAAGAGTCTTCAAGAGCCAACAATTTTTAGTAATAAAATTTTTTCCTTGGAGGCTCAAAAATTCTTAGCCACCTTTTGCTATAACAAATATTATAGGTGGCTAACAGTGGCTCCACTTGGGGATGATGCCTTCTTGAAGGCATCAAGAACTTCAAACTTGCATTCTCTGGGACGCTGACCTGTGCCTGATCCATTGCGCTGCCCTTCCTTTGCTGGGATGATCTTCTCTAAAAACATATTAGCAGCTATGAAAACAATGGACCTTCACCAATACAAACTTTCTACCTACCCAATCCTACTGATCTAGCATTTTTTCTTCATCAGAGTGCACTTGGATTGGAAAACTCTTTACAACATTTTATTCTTTTGAAAACAGGAAATCTAATCTATTTCTACTCCTTATTTCTCCCTAAACTCAGATTAAACAGTCGAGTTCAGATGATTCTCTACCCAATCTACCATATGTTGGGATTAAACTGTCCAACAGATTATATTCTCTAAATTCTACAACAGAAATTTAAAAATAAACATTCAAGTTAGGATTAAATAGTCTAACTTGAAGGTGGTCCATGGCATAAAAGACAAGCTGCACATAGACATTTATTTTGCAGAAAATTAAATCAAAATGGAAGGCTTAAGATCTGAAAATTCAAAGCACTGCCTTCTCTTTTTACAACTTTGTTTTTCCTCTTTTTGAGTTGTCTTTCCTTTTCTCTGGTTCATATTTTGAGCTAATTAGAACCAGATTTACATTCTTTTTTACTCAGAAAATAAAACAGATTTGAGTCAATTCTTACTTGGAAACTTAGGTTCATATTTTGAGCATGTTTGAACCTTTGATTTCTATCCTAAACTATCTACTGATAAGCCAAGATTAAACAGTTTGGAAAATCGAATTCACTATCCTATCAGCAGAAAATTTAAAGCTAATTAGTCAAGTTTAGGTTGTTTGACTAACTAGAAGTGTGTTATTCTGGAGTGGCATTTAAGCTTGCACACTTTCAAAATTTGTTTCTCTTTTTTGGTATGGGGCTATACCTTTCTTGTTTTCACAATCTGCCCTCTTTTCTTTCTTTTCATTGTTTTTGTATTTTTTATTTTTCTAACTCTGAATGCAATGGTGGATGAAATATTTATAATGGAAAAAAGATAAAAAAAGGCTTTAAAACATAGCATGGATCAAGAGAAGTAATGTTTGAGCATCTTGCCATTGACAGGACCTCCAAACATTTCTGCTCCATTCAACTCCTGCAAGAAAAATGCATTGTTACTAGCAGCTGAATGAATAGAGTAAGGGCCAAGCCATAAGTTGTCAAATTTTCATGCTTTCCCTTGTCTTCCCTCCTTGAATCCCATTTTAAAACTTTGTCCCCAATCTTGAAATTGATGGCCTTTTTTCTTCTGTCAAAAAGCTTTTTAATGATGTCCTGCTTCTGCAATGCTTTGTTATAAACTTCCTCTTTGGTTTGTTGAAGATGAATGGTCTGGTTTATTCTTATGATCATGTCATTTTATTCAGTTTGTAACTCTTGAATCAACTTCATAACTGGTACACCAAGGTTGTTTGGAAAAATTGCATCAGTACCATACACAAGCTGAAAAGGTGACATACCAATAGATTTCTTCAAAGTCAATCTGTCAGCCCAAAGTGCATGAACCAGCTTGGTGTGCGAAGAATTTTTGTTGTCCTCCAACAGTTTCTTAATTATGTTCACTAAACTTTTTTTTTAGGATTCTGCAAGTCCATTACCTTGAGGGTAATAGGCCGTGGAATGCCCCAATGTTATGTGATATCTATGACAGAACTCAACCATCTTCTTTGATCCAAATGTTGTTGCATTATCAGTGATGAGCTTGGTAGGACAGCCAAATCTGGAGAGAATATTAGTCTCCATAAATTTTATGATAACTAAATCATTGGCCTGCCTACAAGGTATGGCTTCTATCCACTTAGTGAAATAGTCTGTGGCAGTGAGAATCCATCTATGCTGGGAAAAAGATGGTGGATGGATTTCTCTTATGAAGTCAAGTCCCCACTGTTGAAATGGGGCCTCAACAGTGATTGGATGCAGAGGAAGGGGTAGCAGTTTTCTTTTGCCTTCAAAAAGTTAACATTTATGACAGGCTATGATCATTTTGTGCATATCATGGAACAGAGTAGGCCAATAGAAACTAGCCCTCAAAATTTTGTTGGTTGTTGTCTTCCAATACAAATGACCTCCACACTCTCCTTCATGAAACTGATATTTAATCTTCTCTGCATCAAACTTAGACAAACATTTAAGCAATACACCACTTGCATTTTTCCAATAAAGACATTTATCTATAATGCAATAGTTTACAGCTTTCAACTTTAGGAACCTTGCCTTTGTTTTTGTCAAACTAGGAGGTGTATTGAAATTAAGAAAAACATAAATAATATCAGCATACCAAGGAGATTTCAAAAAATGATCTTCAACTATAGGAGTTGAGAATTCTTCTTGGTCATCCAAAGCATTAATCATATTAATATAAAGAACTTCAAAATTTGATTCAGCCATTAATCTAGCTAGACCTTGGCCTTTGATGAGTTTAGTGGGTTTTATCTATAAATCATATTCAAGAATAATAGAAATCCACTTACCTCTCTTACCATCTGGGTCCTGTGTTAGAATGTCTTTAACAACTGAGATTGGGATAAAGGAAATTATGTGTGAGTGAAGGATGTACACCCTAAAGTCTTTCAAAGCTTTAACCAAGGAAAAAGCTTGCTTCTCCATAATGTTATACTTCAGAGGGGAATCCCTCAATGCCTTACTAAAGAATGCAATAGGCTGCTCTTGTCCTTGTGTATTTTTCTGCAAAAGGACAACAACTATGGTATGTTCTGATGCAAATGAAAAAATATAAAAATCCTTTGAAAAATCAGGACTTATAAGAACTAGTGTTTTGGTTAACGCTTGTTTCACCAATTCAAAGGACTTCTTTGCTTCCAAGGTCCATTTTACCCCTCGCTCCTTTTTTAACATGTTTGTGATATTTCTAAGGAGCTCAACCAAGTTGGGGATGAACCTTCTCAAAAATTTAATCTTCCCGATGAAAGACTGCAACTCTTTGATGTTTCGAGGATGAGAGATTTGCAATATGGCCTCAATCCTCTTTGGATCTATCTTTATACCCTCCTCAGAAATAATGTGCCCAAGACGTTTACCTTCTTGGAGACCAAATAGTGTCTTCTTAGGGTTTAAATATATCCCAAACTTTCTGCACTTCTCGAAAACCTTTCTTAAATTTTCTAAGTGCTCTTCATCTATTTTTGAAAACACAGTAACATCATCAAGATAGATAATGATGAAGAAGCCCAGTTCCTCCAAGAATGCTATGTCCATGGCTCTTTGGAAATTTGCTCCAGCATTCATTAGACCGAAAGGCATTTTCACATACATGAAAGTGCCCCATGGTGTGGTGAAGGCTGTCTTTAATTGATCAGCAGGGTGAACTAAAATCTGATTGTACCCTGAATAGCCATCCAGCAAAGAAATTATTTTAGACCCTACCACCCTTTGTAAAATATGATCCATCTTGGGTAAAGGGTAGTTATATTTTAATGAAGCTTTTTTTAATTCTCTAAAGTCTATACAAAGCCTAGTTTCTCCAGTTTTTTTTCCTAACAGACACCAGATTAGATACCCATTCAGAATATCTAACAGGGACAATAATACCAGCATCATACATTTTCATGATCTCCTTCTGAACCAATGGTAACTGGGCAGGGTTTATTCTGCGTAGTTTCTGTTTGAATGGTTTTTGGTTTTATTTGAGGGGAATTTTGTGCTGTATTATTTCAATGTCATAGGATTTAAGATCTTCGTAACTCTACGCAAAAACATCGGAAAATTATTTAAACAACTTAATGTATTTGAGTTTAATGTGAGCTGGTAAAGTCTTAGACAGTTTAATAATCATAGGTTTAAGTTCACTTCCTATATTGCACTCCTCTACTTCAGTCTCTATAGGTTCCAGTTTTGGTTTATTTTCCACGTCGTTAAAATCGAACAACTCTTCTAAAGGGGCCAGACCCTTAGGCAAACTTTCATCTTTAGAGTGCAGAGTTTCTAACTCCTCTGTTTCAAACTCTGCATTCATTTCTAGTTCAATTTCAAGTTTTGTAGATAACAAGTTTATATTAGCAAGTTCAGGGGACGGTTCTTCTTCATCAAGAAAATTTTCTTCATCGCAGTCTGTTTCATAGTCTGAGTCTGAACTGTTTAGTTCGAATTCATTTCTGAATTGCATGAAGTCTTCTATTTGTTTGTCATTGTCAAACACCTGCCAATACTTCTCATTATCTGGCACAGCTGGTCTAAATTTTATCTAAGTTGTGTAGTCTTTGGTGTTATATAGCGTTAAGCACGTTCTAGCTGCAAAGGCTAAATTGTGGGCCGCAGTATTTCTTTTTCTTGGGACAAAAAATAGTTTGGACTCCTCGAATGTTTTCAAAAGGTCCATGACATCGTTTCGGTAGGCCCTGAGTCTGGGATGATTTGCGTTATACTCCCCATTGACCTGCCTAATAAATAACTCTGAATCCCCGTGAACTTTAATTCTTTTGGCTCCTATCTTTTTAAACAAACGTAAGCCTAGGAGAATGGATTCATATTCTGCTATGTTATTGGAACGCTGAAAGTTTAATGTATAGGAAATACATTCTGTGTGGTTTTTTTCAGTATTAGTAATCCAAACACCTACGCCAGCATTGTTCTTAGTGCAGGATCCATCAAAATACATACTCCACAAAGGACTGTCCTCGGTTTCACCTGCTTGGTGAATGTCCTATTCCACTACTGTGCTCTCTGATTTTTCATGATTAGCAGCACTCAACGGAATTTGTTTTGACTCTCCAGGTTTTTTGTTAAGTAGAGGACCGTTTTCTTGAGTGTCAAGGTTAAAAATCAAAGGACGCATGACTTGTAATTCAAGACCCATATTTTGTTTGTTGTCGTTTAAAGTTTCAGCAAACTGTCGTGACAGCTCCGTGGTTTTTACCTCCTCCTCTCTATCATCCATTAGCTCTGTTAAAGTGACTTTTTCACCAATTGTTTCATCATTAAAAAGGATAAATGAGTCAAGGCCTTTGTTTACAGAGTATAAAGGGGAGTTTTGTGGTCTGTCTTGACTTGTAACTGTGTATTGCATATGAGACTCCCTGTAAAGTCTTCTATTCTGATTGAAAACAGGGATAGTCGCATAGGTCATGTCCATTTGCATAGTTCCTTGTAACTTAGCCCCCCAAGATCTTGATAATAAAATTTCATATTTGGGGGGAACATCAACCACAAAAATGTCCATGACTAAACATTTGGTTGGAATTTGGGCTAAGTTAACACAAAGGTCTTTGATTAATCCTAAACATTTTACTCTACTGGAATCAAAGGAGTACAGGTCTTTATATGGTCTAGTGATTTCTAAACCAAGGCTCTCCATTACAACTTTGGGCATTAAATTATGAGAGGCCCCAGAGTCATGCATAGCGTTGTGAAAAATTTTGTCATGAACATTTAAACTGACATAAAAGGGAGGAACAGGTCCCTCTTGATATTTTCCTTCAATCTTCGGACTGAAAATAAGCTCTGGCTGGTCATCATTAAGATTGATTGTATCATTGTTTTCATCTATATTTAAAGCCTTCAAAATTTGGGTTCTATATACATGTTGGGAAGCTAACTCGATCAAGGGAACAAAGATTTTGATCTTTGAAATTTCCTGCTCAAGGCTGAAGGGAAATTGGTTCTTCAAAGTGTTGTTCTCAACCTTATTAGATGTCACTTTATCAGCAATATCAGATTGCTGATTTGTTTTATTTACACTTAACAAATTTTTTTTCACAGGAGTACTAGCTGAAGTGTTAGTACTACTAAGGTATGCACTCTGTTTTTCATTGTTTTGAGTGCCCTTTCCTTTATCATTACCAGAACTTACAACCACTATTTTATCCTTTTGTTTTACAACTTTAGGCTTGGTTGTAGTGCTGTTTTGTCAAGATTTGTCAGAGGTTTTGTTGTTGGGGGTCGGTTGACTGGTTTTGCTTCTAATGTCATATTCTTTTTTAGACTCTATGATGACATTTTCCATGTCTTGATAATTATTTTCATCATCATCTCTTTTGTCATCATAAGGTGTGTATAGACCTTGTTTTCTATCATAATGAATCTCAAAGTCATCATTATCTTCCCCCAGCATGTTGATATCTTCTTCCTCTATTATCTCATATGTTTCCTCAGCCTCACTTACATAGTTTTGATGAAATGGAGGAGTGATCTGCTGATCATCTTCCCTAGGTCTATTTGGAGGTTGGTTCCTTTTGAAATTCTGATTTTGGTTCTGGTTTCTGTTTTGAGGAGCAGTTTGGTTTTGATTTGCTTATGCTCTCTTAATTATGCTCATCTCTTTCATCATTTCTTCCATCATTCTCTCCATTTTTGAGTTGGAAGTAGAAGGTGTGGATTCCTCTCTAAAAGACACTCTCTTTTCATTTTTCATTCTTACTCTCTTCTTCATTAAGTTGACTTCCACATAAAGAGCACCCTTTTGCATATCTTCAAGAGTTGAAAAATATCTATCTCTCAGCTAATAGGTCATGTTAGAGTCAAACCCTTCAGGAAACTTGTTTAAAGCTAAGACCTATGGAGGTTTTAGTTCTGGTGAAAGTGAATTATACACACTATTGAATCTAGTGCAATAAGCTTGCACACTTTCCCCAGCGTTTCTATGGAGGTTCTTGTAATCAGAAAGGACTTGGAGAGGGTTTTTCTTTACTTCCCATTTGTTTAGGAAATTTTGATGGAAGGCTTGGAGATAATGGATACTATGGGGGGTTAAACCTTTGAACCATTTCCTTACTTCTCCCCCTAAGCTTTGAGCAAATAATCTAAGCTTGACAGAATCATCATCAATTTCATTTCTGTCAAAGTAGTCATTCATCTTATCCACATGTTGTGATGTAGTTGTAGCATTGCTAGCATCATATAATGGAATTTTGGACTGATAGTCCTGTGGAAGATTGACTAGTGGTGCAGGAAGGACTAAGGGAGCATACCATGTAGCCATGGCAGGAGGTAGAGGTGGATTTAAAAGAGGTAGATTAACAAAATGGAAAGTGGGTTGGAGTGGGGTGGTTTGGACAGTGGATGTAGGGTGAGCAGAAGTGGATGGACTAGGAATAGATTGTTGAGTTGATCTTGGATGAGAGACACCTAAGTTGTGAAGGAAATGCAAATCAGGAGGTGTTGTTTCTTTGCTGCTAAGAGGTTCACTTGTTTCAGAAGATGATAGTGAAGACTCAGAATCTAACTGATCTAAATCACCAAGAGACCTAGTCCTAAATGGGTTCACTAAGTCGACTTGAGATTGTTGTAGAGCTGAAAGATTTTCAGGAACTGAATTAGCTCTCAAGGGTGATCTGAAAATAGTTGATAAACTTATCTTAGTAGACTTCCTAAGGATACTTTCTAGGTTATCAAATATCTCAGGTGGATCAGGGTCAGGATAGGCTCTAGTGTGAATCTTTCTAGGAGCCACTATGCTGTGTTTTTTCAGACCCAAATAAACAAGACAAGTTCAACCATGTATAACAATCTTTAAGAGGTTAACTAATCTGTTTACACAATTTTAATCCTACAGTCTTCTGACTGAGTTCAGAAGATATTATGATGATAAGGGTTCTTCCCAGTGGATTCTTAAGGTCTGTTGAGGATTGTGGAGTTGTCAAGTGGAAATTTTTAGCCCCTAAGGAGGTAAAAGTTTTTATGGTCCACCACCATGTTTATTGGATACCAATCTGAAATATTTTTAGGTTTTCTAAGTTATTTTTCAGTTGTATGGTTTTTAAGAATATCCTAACTCTGTTTCAAAACTTAGCTACAGTTATGAGACAAAGACAGTCTACTCTGATGGCTAAGCCAGCTGATTTTTCAAGTTTAGATAAAGTTTTAAGAGAATCCTAGGTTTTGCCTAGTTTTTCACTGATTCAAACAAGTTTCATCATGAATACCATTTCTTGGTAGTGCTCGAAAAGGTTGCTTTTAACTCACAAGGTTTTATGAAGTGTTTAAGGTAAGTAGTTCCCCAGTGGAGTCACCAGAAATGTTAGCTCCCTGTAATCAGCAAGATTGGCAAAGTCCGATCACAGAAACAACATCGTTTCAACCAACTTTGGGATTCTAGGATCTAGCCCTCCTGAATCCGGAGAGGGATCTCTCCAATAAGTGCAAAGATGGATTTTTCTTTGAAGTTTTGGGTAATGATTTTAGGCTAGTTATGAAGGCCAAGGGTTTTGTTTGTTTTTGGATGATTGAGCATTATTATTATTTTGAGGAGAAAGTTCTAAGTGCAGAAAGTTTCAAAGGTGAGAAGTTGCGAGTGGATAGAACAGCTATGGCTAAAAGATAGATATAACGCTGGTTTTTAGTCCATTGGGCTATGGAGTCATAACAGGGCTTTAATTGAGAAACAACATCAAGAGTGATCCAAGGGGCAAGTCATCTACACCACAAGATTATTGAGATTTAAATGATGGAATGGGAACAATAAGGTGTTGGAGAGGTGGAAACTGATAATAATTTCACAAAGGATTTATAGTCAGTCCAAACAAGAAAAACCTCTTAAGTAACTATTTAAAACCAACCAAGTGCAGGGCTAACCATTGACCTCTTGGGCAGGTTTGTATTAAAGAAGCTTAATTGACAAAAAATCTAGTAATCCACATAATTACCTTCAGATAGTATGAAAACACATAAGAGAAGACAGAGTATAAACTTAAGATCAGATCAAGTACTTTTAAACCTAGTCTGCTTTCAGTTAACACCAAGGGAAACTTTGAGAATCTGCCTTTGGAGAATAGAAGCTAGAAATAGGGCAAACCATCACTTTCTAGTCTAACTTTAATAAGAAAGTAAGGAAAATAACTTTCAAGAACAATGTTTAAAGCAAACAGTAGGACAAGGGAACTCCAACATTCCTAACTGCTTACACTGTATTGAATCATTCTTAAATAAACAATTTGGAGGAAAAAATTAAGATAAAGCTTATCAGTCAGAGAAGGTTACTGATATACAGTAGGTCCCAACTCTATAAATGTTGTTCTTTATCAGAGAATAGTGAACAAATATGACATACATAGAAGGAAAACAACAACAAAGAAAGGGGAACTTCACCAGTGATATAGACCAGGATCCCAAGAAACAACTTGTTATTGATTTCAAACCAATTACAATCTTCAAGTCGAGTGTTTCAGTTCAACAATCATCTTCACTATCCAGCCTAACTAATCTAGCACAAACAGAGCTCCAAGGGCTAGTGAACACTATTTACAATCAGAATTTTAAGCTCAAATGTATTTCAAATTTCTACAACCAACAATTTCTCATCTTCTACAGAGGTATTTATAGAAGAATGAGGAGGTGAGATCTGATAAAAGATCTCTTAGGACAATTAATACAGATTCAAGACTTCTCGGTCTTTGAGGGGCTTGATGGAGAAGTTAACAAACATTTTTTCTGCATTAACTATTTTACATTTATGAATTAAGCTCGGTGGGAGCTTTATGTTGACTTTGAGGCTCTGCATTACGTTGGAGTAACTCTGCAGACATTTTTTGCATTAAGTGGCTTGCAGAAGTAGCTCCCTGGCTACGCTGAGGCAAATATCTTCGTTTGATCAATAACTTCGGCCTCTATTTTGAATGCTTTGAGGCACAGGTGGTAATTATGGTAGCGGAGGAATCAATTCGCCTCAATTGAGGCGGTGGAAGCCTTTCTGTCAGTTAAACACTTATGATTACTTTTGACTGTGTTTTAATCCAGGGAATTAGGCTTTTGATAATCATTCTTAGCCATAATTCCCCAAATATGTCTTTAATCTTCTGTTCTGCTGCACTCTGTCCTTCAAACTTATACTCTTTTAAATCGTATTTTAAACACATTGTCTTGTCGATGTGCAGGGTTGCGCAGGGCTCTTTATGGTATTGTCTCCCATGGAGCGTTGAATAAACGTGGAGTGGAGCCGTTTTGGTCGCTTTCCCTTTGATAACCAAAGGCCGAAAGATCAGGACCTTTGGCTTTCTTTTCATTTGTAATATGGACAAAACCTTCAGAACCTGCAAAACAAGCAAAATGTTATGAAACCCTGCGCTTTTAGGTTAAACTGCGTTGGAGGCGTCGGGGAGAAGCGTGGTCGTTGGATGAAAGAATACAACGGTGGAGATCTGTGTAGAAGAGGAAAAAAGGAGAGCGGTATAAGAACAAGTGATAGTGATTTTGGACTGTCCGATCTGGACACGTGGACAGTCCAGATTGAATCGGAGGATGGCAATTGGAGGATCGCAATCAGGGGTGACGGGAAAATGGAGTGATTGAAACATGTGATGCGATGAAGCACAGGCCGCCAATCTACAGATTAGATCGAAGGTGGAGAATAAATCGGGGGAGAAGCCGATCGGAGGAAGTAACAAACGCATGCGATGTAAGATTGCGATGCAATTCTACGCAGACTGTTGATTTGAGAATCAGATCAATGGCCGAAAGTGAATCGGGGAATGGCTGATCGGCAGGAGTAACAAATGGATGCGATGCGATGGAAAGCTCCGATGCGATGGAGCGCTGGCCGCTTGATTAGCTTTCGATCAACGACGGAGATTTGTTTTGGAATGATCTGGCGGAAAAAACTCTTATAATTTATGAAAACTAAAACTTTGGAATATAACAAAAGTTTTTATGGATCAGGGGCAGGAAATATATATAAGGTGGACAGGCGCTCGACTGCGGGGCCTTTGGTCTTTACAGAATGCAATATTCCTGGGGCGTATTAAAACAAAGGCCAATTGCAATCGGGCCATCGGGCCTGGTCTTTTCAATCAAATCATTTGAAACATTGGGATGCGATTGGCGCCCGAGATCTTTAACACTTGGTCCCGAGTGAAAGTCATATGAAATGAAAAGGCAGGAAGAGTTTATACATATAAGTCTTGATCGCATCGAAAAGTTTCGATGCGGCCTTTTCAATCAACCCATTGTGTTTTCTCCGATTGCGATTGCGCGATCGGTCTTTTTATCTACCCATTTAAATATTTCAACACGTGACTTGGGTTTTTAAGTTAAAACTTTGGAAAAGTGAGTTTTTCAGACTTTACAAAGAAAAATAAAGATCGGGAATGAAATTATACAGGGTTTTAAGCACCGGATGTGGGCTTATGGTTTATATGAAAAATAATATAATCGGGGGTTTTATAACAGAAATGCTTAATCGCATCGATACTTTTGGTTCATGGAAAAAGACTTGCGCACTTTAAAATTTTGTGATGCGATAAGCGCCGTGAGGGGCTTAGAACTTGGTTCCTGGGTGTAGGCATGTGGGGGAAGTGGTTAGGACTTAGCCCAAGGGGCTTAACTCCAAAATAATAAATATTTTTCTTTTATGAAATTTTCAAAGTTTTCAATGGATTTTGGAGGTTTCGGTAAGGTTAAAGAGTGAGTCTTTAACTTTTAAAAAGTGATTTTCATGAGGGGAAGAAGAGGAATCATGAAAGAAAGGGAGTTTTTATGGAGAAAAAGGGGAGAAAATGATGGTCTTTTAGCAGTTACTTCTCATGAAATCAGAAGAATTTCTGAGTATAAAATGGGAACAGCAATGAAGATTTTGGACAGAGGCATGAGACCTTCAAGAGTCTTCAAGAGCCAACAATTTTTAGTAATAAAATTTGTTCCTTGGAGGCTCAAAAATTCTTAGCCACATTTTGCTATAACAAATATTATAGGTGGCTAATAGGTCGCACTTTTCAAGAAAATCCTGGGACAGGTCATAATTTTTTTCCCCAAACTTGCTACCCAGGTCGCAAATATTGCCCCAAAAAGTGTGACCTGGCTGTGAAGAAGAGCAGGGGTCTGTTCCTAAGCTCTAGGTACCTAAACTGAACTTTCAATCCACTGAAATGAAAGAGTAGGGTTAGGCCTCTTACCTACAACTAACGAATCACGATTCCAACAGTCGGTTTGTCTGCTACGATCGCCGCAAGATTTAGGGCCTTTTCTGCTCTCTACATTCACAACAACTACACTTGCAAATGAATTAAATTGGAGGGAAAATGCCTTATTAAAAGAGAAACCACCAATTTTTCTTTTGCCAGCTATGACCAAACCGTAGCTCTGGTTGACAAACCGTCAGTACCATTGGAAAGCTCTCACCAAGCTCTCAAATGGGTATCCTTTAGTTTATTGTGATTTGATACTTCACCTGGACACCTTTTTCCAAGAAGGGTCACTTCACCACTCCTCAAAACCAAATTTCTTCACTTGCAACACTTGTACTTGCCGCACCATTTTTCCTTCATACTTGTCCATGCTCATGTCGATTTTCATCATGAGTAACCATCTTGTACTCATGTTTTTATGGTCCCCACTGGAACTTTTCTGTGTGGTAGCATCATCGAGTTGAGTCAACATCACATCCATGGATTCTATCCTGAGTCCCTTTGTATCCTGCTATAGTCATCCATCCTTCATTGCTTGGTTCCTCTCTTGTGTTGCACATTGTGGCCTTAAGTTATACTATCCCCTATCCCCTTTGATATTGTGTTAGTTGCTACCAGGTCATCCATGCCCTTCATGCTCTAACAAGGGAATTCGTCAGCCCGCTACTCAGTACCCCCACTCCACCATCATCCCTGGTGTCAATCTATTAGTCACTTTACTAATATATCTCATGCCTTAGTTGAGGATGCCTTATTTCCTCACCTATGGCAGACCTCCTTCTATCGACATCAACTCATTCATTCTAGAAGATAGGTCTAGAGGTCGGTGTACCTTGGTTCCAGATTCCACTCTTGTTCAGTGCCTTAGATCAGGAAAAGGGACTCTTTATTTCCCTTTGACTTGATTTTTTCTCAGCTACAGCTCCTTACAGCATGATCGAGATCCGTATACTTGATGATTCAGTGATGCAGTAGATTGTACCGGTGATTCCCGGATGTGTGTGAGATGTTTCAGACCTCATGAGGGAGTGGCCCTTCAGGTAGGCCCCCAAATACCTGGATGAATTCTCTATTATAGCCTTAGTTCAGCTGCATAGATTTGATGGTTCCGGCCTCAGCTGCTTGCAGTGCCTTTTAATTTTCATGTATCATTCAGATTTTCAGAGCCCTCTCCTATTTTACAGGGCCTCTTTGGTTGTACTTATATCTCATGTACTTAGATATTATTGCATAAGTCTTGGTTGTTATCCTAGGCACAGTTCATGCCAGCATGTACTATATAGTTCAGTCCCTTGTTTACTTGACGCATTATTCTTTGTACTTTGTTATCTCGGCGGGCATAGGTATGCCTCCCCCGCCTCTTGTAGAATAGGTACTCACTCTTAAAATAGAGTTGTCTGTAATGTTCCAAAATTTTCATGCAGAAAATTGGAACATTAATTTTTGGTAATTTTACATAGGTGGAGAATAAATGGGTAAGGAGACCCATGAATAATGAAAATCACAATAAAATCCCTCATATTAGGAGAAGGGATTATTTTGTATTTTATTTCACACCTCCATGTGTGAAAAGGAGCTATTTTACAAAGTGGCAAGGTCAAGTTGACCAAAGTCAAACTGCGCAGGCTATGAGGTGGAAAGCACAATGTGGCACAACGCAATAGAGAAAGAGGGAAGATTCCTTCAGTAGGAAAACCCTAATGAAGTGGGGCCCATGGAGAAGGAGCTCAAAATTGTATAAGAGGAGGGCAAGACAACCATTTTTGCTCGTGAATTAGATTATTGATTTCGTTGTCTTGAGAGACAAGGAGCATACTCCTGTTGTTCAGCAGAGTTGTTGGGGGAATTCCTATTTAGGATTCCTTCCTCCTCATGAGAGGCATCTTGAGGGATTGATATTTAGCTTTCTCCACATCTTAGCTCAAGGCCAAAGCATTCTCTTCCATCACAGCGTTATTCTTGCAGCAAGAAGACATTGTGTTGCTGGGGTTGCAGTGGAGGCTTCCACCACATCACTCCGGGACTTGATTTGCAGAGACAGGAGTCTCCATTTAGTGGAGATATCATTGAGGAGTGTTATTGAGCTCATTTGTAGATTTTGGCAGTAGGCCAAGCTTTCTCCCATCTTCATCAACACAGTCCCTTCCATAGACTGTGTTATTCCAGAGTTAGTCTGCAGTGGGGGTTTGCACCATCACATTGGAGGGAGAGATTTCCAGTGTCGGGATCAGCCTTGCATTCCAAAAATCCTTTGGAGGAGATTGATTCAGATTGTAGAGCATATTATACCATCTCCTTCTATTTTGATTATGAGTTACTGCAGCGACCCAGCAACTCCGGCATTTTGGTATTTTCCCATTCTGGGCATATAGTGTAGCCAATCCTCTTAAGGATTATTGTATCATTGTTGTATCATTATTTTTAGGGGTTGAGAGCACACTCCCCCTAATTTCTTGAGCTATATTGCAATATCATCATATTTCATATTTGTATGTAGCAATGTCTCCATAAGACTGTGCAGTCATTGCTAGGGCAGTTTATGCAGCAATATATTTCATGCTTTTGTGTACTTTTTCTTTGAGGTTCATCATTGCCTCTCTTGAGTGATCTTTCCCTCGAGATATTGTACACTAATTTTTCTGCTATGAGCTAATACAATAGCTATGAGTTCTTCTATCATTTTCTGAGATTGTAGCAAGTTTCTCTTCATGCATTTGTTTACATATTGTTGTAGCTCACTTTTGAGTGGGATACTTCAATGAGCTCTATAGACAAATTCTGAAAAGGGCTAGATAGCCTCCAGATCTCACACTTCCTTGAGAAGGTGACATATCCGGTAAATTCCCCTTCAGTCAATCTCTGGAATAGATTTTTGATAGTTGACATTCCTGAAAAAGGAATATTACAGTGGTATTAGAGCATCTTTCTTGGCTCAGCTTGTGGCCTTCAAGCCCAAGAAAGAAGAAATCAAGATGATGAAGAGGATGAGCTTGTTGTCATCAGTTTTTAGAGAAAATAAGAACCTATCCAAGGAGGAGAAGCAAGAAGAAGAGGAAGAACCCTGTACTTCCTATTCTCATCAAGGAGACCAAGAAATAAGCAGGAAAAAGACTCTGTCTTTTGGAGAAGAAAATAAAAGGGCTGAATCAAGGGCCAACTCTAGATTTTTCCATGAGGAGTGTGATCATGTAGCTACACACCAGGGGGTACAACGCAGTCACATGGCCAGCTTTTCCATGAGAAGAAAAGAAGAAGAAGGCATACTGGAGAAGGGAACTCTTAGTGGTTTCTTACATGAGTATGAATCTCAAACTCAGAAGTTGAGAGATCACATCTCTTTCCCGGAGTTTTGCAAGAACATGGTGAGGAGGAGCAAGCAACATGATGAGGATATATTTCTTCTATCTATCTTTGATGGTTCCTCTACTTATTCCGCCAAGGCTTGGATTGAATTGCTAGACACCTTTTTGCAGCAGCATCAAATTCCTGAAGATGAATCCATCAGAGTAGCAGCGTTGCACTTGGGAGGTAAAGTATATGCGTGGTGGTTATTTGAGTATTTTTCTTTGAGAAATTCAAATACCTCTTCCTATGCAGTGTTCATTAGGGCTTTGATGGAAAAATTTGGTGGGAAGAAATCTGAAACACATGTGGAGGAAACAAGCATTCCTAGAAAAGCAAAACCCTTGCATGTGATGGAGGAATTCATGGGCTCAAGATCACTTCAGAAACCCATAGAGGAGGCTGACATCTTGCATGGTGCTTTATTAGAGGCAAGACCTTCATCTTTCATTTTGGCACAAGGAGTCATGGAGGTCTCTCTTTCAAGAGAGGATCTCATTTTGGATGATTTTCCCACATATGTTGATGAGGAGAAGGGCAACAACGCTGTCAATCATAGAGCTGATCTAGTACCTCATGCAGAGGAAGGAGTAGCACATGCTCCAATAAAAGGGGTTCTTGCATCCTTGCAGGAAGGTCCCCAGGATCTCATACATGGAGGTCCAAGCACAATCAGTGAGCAACACGATTGTTTTATTTTGTAGTCGGAAGAAATAGGAGGAGAGAAAGAGCAGCATCATGTGATGAGAGGCACACACCCTTCTCAATTCCAAAAATTTAAGGCAAAGAGGAGAAAGGTTGTACTACGCAGGGAGAGCAAGGGAAAGGTTTCCCAACCATATGTACATTCCACTCTTGGCATTGATGTCTCACTGCATAGGGGCATCCCACCAGGGAGACCACCAGATCTATCATTGATGAGAGGCATCATGTTGTGGGATTCACTGCTTTTTGATTTTGGAGAGGTGAAGATTTTGGAGGAAAAAATTGGCATGAGGGATGTCAAAGTAGTAGGCAGCAGCAGGAGGAGAGCTACACATGCCAGATCACCAGCGATGTCTCTTAGGAGGATTGATCCTTACTGGAGATCTTCACTCTTAGTGGGTTACTCCAAGGATCTTGGTGCTTGCAGTATGCTTGATGACCCAGAAAGAGATGAAAAATATATGGTAGAGGATATGGTCATCTACTCACATGGCAGATTCTTCTCAACTAGAGCCTCTAGTCTCAAGGAGGAGATGCTACTTGCAGCACAAGGGGACTTCTTTTCCATGCATCTTGATGCACATATTTCCTTGGCAGAGGAGTTCATTTGGGAGGGCATCCAGTAGGATATATATTAGTGTATGGAGAGATGCATAGCCTGAATGATGATGATGAGGATGGCATAGCCACCTTCCTACTCATTGGGAGTAAGGGAGCACTTTCAGTTGAGCCATTTCAGCTCAATGACCAGAGTACCCGATAGAGGAGGTATACATCTGTATTGTTATTTGCCTTCCTTTAATTTATATGATCAACATGTGGTATTGAGGAGGATCATCCTTTCTCATGTTTTATATGATGATTTACTTGGAGCCATTTGCAGCATTGAGATTGGTTATTTCATGGGTGGACTGTGGGGGAAGCCACATGATTCTTGGTGGGCACTATTGACACCATATTTTTTGTTCATGTTTCTATCTTATGAGATGATTGTGGAAGCAAACAAGTGGCTGGAAAAGCAATTGTTGATTTATGTTTTGATGCAGGCAGTGAGTGCACTGCGCAAGTTCCATGAGTGGAACTATGATCCACTTTCTGGTTGTCATATGACAACTTGTTCCTATTTGTTCTTGCTTCCATGTGTTGCTGAGCTTTCTTTTTACATGTGGAGATTTGTCTGGAAAGTGGGATATGAGTTGGAGATGCCCATTGGGAGTATGATTCTCCCTAATTTTCATGGTGTATTTTTTCTGGGAAACAATGGGTAGCCCATGATTGCCAAGCTTCACCTCTTTCCTTCATGTGGGAGGAGCTATTTAGAGAGCCTGAATTTTTGGAGAAGGAATTTCATGGTTTATATGTTTGATGGGGTGGCTTGGGTCTCTCTTGAAGACCATTATGTTTCAGCCATATATCAGCAACAACCCCATATGTATCATGATGAGGGAGAGACTCATTGGGTGGATGTACCCTTTGGGAGAGAAAACCTCGATTCTTTTTGCAGCACATGCTCCAAGGGGAGTATGGGGAAATGATATGGTCACCATGTTCATCCAACTGTTTTTCCATGAGGTGAACCATATGATGGTTTGGATGCCATATGATGATGAATTCCAACTCATCACATATGAGGTGATTTGGGCCAGCTTGATTTGCAGCATTGGAAAAGAGGTCCTTGGGGATCTAGACTTCATCTTGCCTCTTGAAGGCAACATTATTGCAGCCCGAATTTAGCTTACACTCCACATTTCTCATGAGTGGAGAAGAGGACAGCATGGGGTAGGCCATGAAGCTTACCATGTTCATAATTTCAGCCCACCTATTCTACATGAGCACGAGGTGGAGGATTATTTTCAGGAGTTGCCTAGTTGGAAGGTGACTCATTTTGCATGGTTGATATCTTGGGGATGGAGGATCCACAAGAGGGAGATTTTCTTTAAACACGTCATAGACTCCATACCTTGAGAGAAGGCCTTATAGTTCTATCCTTGCAGTTTCTTGGGGACAAGCAACATTTGGGAGGGGAGGACTGTAATGTTCCAAAATTTTCATGCAGGAAATTGGAACATTAATTTTTCCTAATTTCACATAGGTGGAGAATAAATGGGTAAGGAGACCCATGAATAATGAAAATCACAATGAAATCCCTCATATTATGATAAGGGATCATTTTTTTATTTGATTTCACACCTCCATGTGTGAAAAGGAGCTATTTTTCAAAGTGGCTAGGTCAAGTTGACCAAAGTCAAACTGCGTAGGCTATGAGGTGGAAAGCACAATGTAGCACAACGCAATAGAGAAGGAGGGAAGATTCCTTCAGAAGGAAAACCTAATGAAGTGGGGCCCATGGAGAGGGAGCTCACAATTGTATAAGAGGAGGGCAATACAACCATTTTTTCTCATGAATTAGATTATTGATTTCGTTGTCTTGAGAGACAAGGAGCATACTCCTGTTTTTCAATAGAGTTACTGGGGGAATTCCTATTTAGGATTCCTTCCTCCTCATGAGAGGCCTCTTGAGGGATTTATCTTAAGATTTCTCCACATATTGGCTCAAGGCAAAAGCATTCTCTTCCATCACAACGTTATTCTTGCAGCAAGAAGACATTGTGTTGCTGGGGTTGTAGTGGAGGCTTCCACCACATCACTCGGGGACTTGATTTCCAGAGATAGGAGTCTCCATTTAGTGGAGATATCATTGAGGAGTGTTATTGAGCTCATTTGCAGATTTCGGTAGCAGGCCAAGCTCTCTCCCATATTCATCAGCGCAGTCCCTTCCATAGACTACGGTATTTCAGAGTTAGTCTATGTTACACATTAATTTGTCACCGTCCCTACCATTCCCCGTCCCGCACAATGGAGGACCCATTATGTGACATGTGAGCAATGTCATGCCTTGAAACCATCATCATTGCATTCCTCTAAACATGAGCTTCAATTTCCCTAAAGACATCTCCTTGCAAAAAACCATGAAAACATTGCATTGGCACGGGAAGACAGTTCATCACTCGCGCCAATGGGGAAAATCCTACAAAGAGGCTGCGCCAACTGGCGCTCTGTCCCAGAGCAGCAGTCGCACCAGCCAATTTAAGGAGTGTTTTTTAAATAAAGATGGTGCAATTTGTGTTTCAACAAACTCAGAAACCATTGCCTATCTTGAGTTGGGAGGTTTGGCTACGGGAGTTCCATGGAAGGGAAGTGGTTTTCCACCTTTCATGGAACCTTCCTTGATGATAGGGCCAATCCCACAATAATAGGGATCCCAACTCCCTCCTTCCCCATCTATAAAATCTTGCCTATTGCTAATGCAAGCTAGTCTTGAAGTGCCTAAGCATTGAATCTCCAAATTCCCAAGAGCCTTTGTGCTGTAAGAGCCCTCTTTCTTCCCTTAAGGCCGACTCAAGTAAGGAGACTATCGTCGAGAGACTCTAGAGAGGTTTGCCCTATCCCTGGCGAGCTCCGCGAGACGTGAACAACTCGGGACCCTTCCGAAGGAGACCGCGGCGTCAGAACATTGGTTGTACTCTCTTTCGATTGCTTATTAATGAATGACTACCGGTTATGGTTCCACTCTGTTTTTCACTTATGTTAATACTGAGTTATATCCTTTCTGACTGATATATAGTTGCGTATTCTGGATTTTATGCTTGTATTCGTGTTGTTTCTTGCATGTGTAGGTGTCCATTCACGGAGATCGTGGGGATCGTGATCTGACGAGGCTGAGGAACGGGAACGCTGTCTCTTCTACGAATCATAGCACTGGACTCCAAGTTGGCCTCCATCATTGGCTTATTTATTCGCAATTAGGAACTTGCGCTGTAGCATTGGATGATTTTTGCTAGACCCCTGCTGGGCTAGTAGGGATCGCCTCTATCCGCAGAGGGGATTTACCTCCTCAACAATTTGGCGACTCCGCTGGGGACGTCTAGTTTTGATTGTCTCGTTTTGATTGTTTCGTGGCCTTGCTTGCTTGGTTGGCTCTTTTGGGCTGGCTCTTTTTGTGTTTTGGCTTTTGGTTCAGCCCCAGAGGATCAGATCTGACCTCTGCTTTTCCGAATTTTCACCTTTTCATAGTTGGCTTGATTGGCGCGAGTTTAGCCCTGACAGTCGCGCCAGTTGGCGCAGTTTGCCAGTTCATCACTCGCGCCATCCCCTGTCTGGCGCGGATTACAGCCAGACAGTCGCGCCATTTCCTGCAAGTGGTAGGGTTACCCTTGTTCGGAAGCTTCTTTTGGTCAGTACTTTGCTTCTAGGTTTGTTCTGGATTCTGCTTGAAGTGGTGAGTTTGGTCTTGGTTGGGAGAAATTCTTTGTTTTTTCATTTTCAGGCGTTGGCGCTTGTTGTCAGTTAGCAACCCGCGCCAATTGGCCATTGGCGCTAGTTGTCAATGTGCAAGTCGCGCCAATTGTTGCCAATTGGCGCTAGTTGTCAATGTACAAGTCGGGCCAATTTCAGGATGTATGAAAATTGAGATTTTTTCCCTAAATCCTTCACCAGTGTGTCTTTCCCTTCCGGTCTTTTCCTTGTATGAGCATAGATTACATTGCTCATTGTTTGGGATGTCTTCTTTCCATGATTGCTTGATGTAAAAGGGAATGAATGCCTTGTTTTGATCTCATTCTTTGGAAGTCCTCTTTGTGTTTTGTCAACTTTTGAGGAATTTTGTTACAAAGTGTTTTGAAACAACGATTGCATTCTTAGTGTTTATTTACATCTCTTTTGCATTCATCCTTCATTAAGAAGCTTTGCGTTTATTTAGTTTTCGTCTCAAAGTGTCCTTTTTGTTAAAATGCATTAGATCACATCGCATTGAAAAGTATTTTTAGATTTATCATTGAACTTAGATAACATTGTTTAATGATTGAGAGCTAAAAATCTCTTTGTGTGCATTCTCTTTCATTGAAAGCATGCATTAAGTAGATTCTCATTTCATCGAAAAATGCATTGAGTGCATTCTTATTATTTGAAAAGAAAAAGGAAATTGTGCATAGATTACAATTGCATAGTTTTCGGAAAAAGGATTTTTCATAGATTACATTACATAATTCGCTTCATTGAATGTTTTAGAATACTTTTGGATAGTGAAAGACATCTAGTTTGGAAAAGTTTCGTTTTCAGTTTTGCTGTTTGTTGCATCATTGTTTGAATCTCTTCCCTTAACTAGATAGCATTCATCGAATTGAAAAGCTTTCTTTTCTCATGTAGCTGCATACAGGAGATTGTCATATGACATATGGTAGGGCCTTGAAACCGAAACATAATTGAAGATCAACCATAAAATTTACTCAATTTACCTAAGGAAGCATTGAAACATTAACGAAATATTTAGAGGTCTAGGCTAGAGACGTGTTCCGGCGTCGTTAAACCTAGTAGCTGTCATTCGCCTCTTGGTTTTAGACAGCACTAGTACGGACTTGTGCTCCCCGTACCGTCGCGTATATAAAGGGAGACCCCACTAGGTTGCTATCCTTTATCCGTAGGAAGCCGAGTCTGCCGCCTTATACCCGTGATACACCGGACACAGCATTCGGGGAGATTGCCTGCACATACGTTAAGTCCTTGGTTGATTTCTCTTTCATTTTGAAACCAAGGTGTATATTGCAGTTCACGGTTATTTGGTACACCCTTTGCCTAGCATTCCCGAGTAGTCATTTTGATATTTTCTGACTCTTTAAACTTGAAAAGGTCATCAAGCGCTTGTCCTTTCACGCTTGTTTCCAATCTGAAAGCGATAGAGTCACCTTTTTCCTATTTCTCGACTCTTAAAATATGAAATGGTAGAGTTTTGTTTCAATGTTTTAAAAATTAACTGCCCACGAAATATTCCTGGTTAAAGTTAGTTTCCTTAGGGTGTTGTTCTGAAGATCGTTTCTAATGGCAACTTTTCCGGAGTTCACCAGCCAAGGAATCCCCTCCGATGGGAATCCTGGTCCTTTTCCTCCTTTTGGAAATGTTGGTGCTCCTTATATGGCAACGTTGTCCCTTCCTGGGTTAACTGTTGGGTTGCCTGTTTGGTTGTTCTCAACCTCTGTGGTCCCGAATGTCTCGGCTTCTGTTCAATCAGTTCCTCCACCTGAACAACATCATGTTGATTCCAAGGTGGACCTCTCCCCTTCTTCGCCTGTTTCTACATCCTCATCTTCTACTTCGCCTGGTGAAAGTCTGGATTCAAGTAACCAGGTGGCTAAGAAGAAGAAGAAGAAGACGAAGAAGAAGAAGTTCGATAAAGGAGAGGCTAACTCTGCGGCTATTGTGCCTAAGAAGTCTCCTCTTGATAAACCTTCCAACCCTCCACGGAAAGTCAAGTTCCCTTGCATGTTGTGCATGGGAGACCATTTTCTTCGAGATTGCCTTGGCATTCCCAAGGTACTCGAAGCATGGTCCAATGTCCGCCCGCCATTGCCTTTGGATTCTAGGAGTCAGGTTGGGGGCACGTCTTCAACTGGTGCTGGTAAGGCTCCTAAGAAGTAGGGTAAGATTACCAATCCCTGTAAGTTGTGTGAAGGGCACCATGCCATTCACCTTTGTCCGTATATGAATGAAGCCAAGTGAGTTTTGGACAACTCAGCTATTTCTACACCATGCCTCCCGGTTGGTTATAAGCAGTTGTCTTTGAGTCCTCCACCAGTCGATCCTATGATTGGTCAAGAGTCATCCTTGGTCGATCCCGCTCCATCGGAAATTCAGATTCAGGAATCCATCCCTGACCAACCATTGGTCGTGGGATCGGTTGAACTGGCCCCATCTACGGTGCACCAGGTCTTTTCCGTTGAGAGTGGACCCCACATCCCTCATGTTCTTCTTGTCTCTTCGGATTCTTCGGACTTGGAGAAAGATTCTCCTATCCCTATGCCTCAAGAAGTTGCTCCTCCGCCTCCCGCGATGGAGGTTCCGGAGGATACCCCTCCCGCCTTCGAGATGGAGGTCACGGAGGATGATCCTTCTTCCGTAACACCAGGGGAAGACCATCTTGGTTTGATGGTAGCCCCTCCAAGTATTTTGGTCGCTTCCTTCGATTGGAGTCGATTTGCAGGATACCGCCTTCCGTCTTATGTGCCTTTCGAGATCACAGTACAGGATTTTGGTCTGGTCGTACCCAGCACCATTATAGACGAGGGCTCCTTTGTTAGTGTTCTATCCTCAACTACTTGGCAAGCTTTCGGTTCGCCACCGCTTGCGCCTGTTACGCAAAATATGTTGGCATTTAACAGAAGAACGAGTCAACCCTTAGGAATCCTTCCAAGGTTACCTATTACCTTTGGAGGTAAAACCGTCCATATGGACGTGATGGTTGTTCCAGGCCCCTTGGATTTCAATCTACTCTTGGGGCGCGATTACACCTATGCCATGGGAGCGCTTATCTCCTCCCTTTTTCGTGTGGTCTGTTTTCCACATGAAGGACGGATCGTGACCATTGATCAGCTTTCATTCTTTGGTCCTGATGTGGCAGCTGGCCGACCATCATCCCTTCCTGGTTTTTATCCACCTGTTGTATCTGCCCCACCACAGGTCAACTATGTGGCTACCTACCCTATGCATGTGCTCAGTGATGATGCTGTCGTGCATCAGGTGCTGGGGGCATTGGGTCCTGACTTCCAAGATGTTTTCCTTCCATCAGGAATAAAACTCTTGGAAGCAATGACTTCTTGTTCATTATGATGAGGTTGTCGGAGCATAGTTCTTTTCCTGCGTCAAGCTCCTTAAAAAATGAAACCAGGTTTGTTCGGAGCATAGTTCTTTTCCTGCGTCAAGCTCCTTAAAAAATGAAACTAGGTTTGTTCGGAGCATGGTTCCTTGCTTGTGTCAAGCTCCTTAATAAATGAAACAAGGTCATTGGAGCACAGTTCGTTTTCTTGTGTCAAGCTCCTTAAAAAATGAAACAAGCCAGTCGGAGCATGGTTCTTTTTCTGTGTCAAGCTCCTTAAAAAATGAAACTAGGTTGTCGGAGCATGGTTCTTTTCCTTGTGTCAAGATCCTTAAAAAATGAAACAAGCTGGTCGGAGCACAATTCCTTGTCTTGTGTCAAGCTCCTTAAAAAATGAAACAAGGTTGTTGGAGCAGAGTTCCTTGTCTTGTGTCAAGCTCCTTAAAAAATGAAACAAGGTTGTCAGAGCAGAGTTCCTTGTCTTGTGCCAAGCTCCTTAAACCATGAAACAAGGCGTCCTGAGGATAGTTCTTTTAATGTGTCAACCTCGTTAAAATAATGAAACACATTCCTGTTCAATTCGAGTCTTTGATAAGATCTCGTAAAATACCAGTCGAGTCTGTCTTTGGATCTCGTAATTTGAACCTTCACTCCATCTTCATTTTATATGGACTGAAGCTTGGGGGGCATGTACCTCGAATTGAGTCACCATGCTGGGGGCATGCTTACTTTTTCAAGCATAGTTTGTTTCCGTTTCAAGCTTGTGTAAAAATGAAACCGGTTTTCAAGCATAGTTTATCTTTGTTTCAAGCTTGTGTAAAAATGAAACCAACTTCAAGCAGAGTTTCCTGATTTCAAGCTTGTGTAAAAATGAAACCATTCCCATTTTATCTCTTGTGATTTCCATTTTATCAGCCTGTTTTTCCAGATGAACCTTGGTTTTCTCACTCCATCGTCACTATCTTCTTGGCCGATCATATGCCTTCACTTGGTTGTTTTACCCTACCTGAGGAACCGCTGCGATGAGTGGTCTTGTTAGCCGACCTCTTGACTTTTATCATGTTCTGAGCAGTTCCACCATTGCCGAAACCAGTAGCTACCCTTTATACCACTCGTTCCTCCAGGAGGAGTCAACTTTCAGCAATTTTCCGACTCTCTAAACATGAAAAGATTGCCGAGTCCCTTTTCTCAAGTATGACCCTGCTAAAATGGACAACAGACCGTATATCTACCTAAAGATACGCTTGCACCTTTTTCTAAGCCGGGATAGATTGATTACTTAAAGGAATCCCCTAGCCTATTGCGACTAGGAGGTTTTCTCGTATATTTTCTACGTTTTCGGATTCGAGGAACTATTTACGAAAAGGACTGTGGAGTTTACTTCTTCTGCCGTCTTTTCAAACTCTCTAAACATGAAAGATGCCGTAGCTCTTCCTTTGTCGATTTGCGGGAAGTCCTAAAATGACATCGGAAATTGTCAATCATGACGTTGTTCGAGTTCCTCCTTCCTAGGGCTCGTTAAATGTACTAGGATGGATTCGCCCGAAGGGCGGACTTATATGACAAGCATATGGTATCCTCTTCAAGCTTGTGTAAAAATAAAGAGGTACTCGCCAGAAATGGTGGGGGAAAAATGGAACCATCGTCGTTGTCGTCGGCAGTATGTCGCTCTTGAACATGGCACTTGTCTGCATTCGTGTCGGGTTGGGGACATCTCATCTCGTTGCTTCACTTTGCCTCCGTGGGTTTGGGTAATCCCTTTGACCTCTCATCTGTTCACTGCCTCGTCGCCATGACCTCTGATCCGTTGATGTCAAATACTGCCAAGTCCACCGTCGTGCCGTTTATATGTTCAAGAGAAGTTGGCCTCTGCAAATATCAACCTTCCTCTGTTTCTCATACGATCTTGATTCACAACAAAAACATCATGTTCCTCTGTCTCGTGTCGATGATGTGGGAAACATTATGGCCCACCTTCGATCAAGGTCACTTCCTGTCGACTTCAGCTCATTATCTAGGAAGTTGATCTAGAGACTCCTTTATGGTACCTTGGAGCCCGCATGCCTCAATGGCCGGTTCGTCACATTCGACGTGGGGTTTTCATTATTGGCCTCCGATCGAGTGATTCCACGGGTGTTCGATGCCAGCTCATTTATCTGCATGCCGTAGGATTGTACTCAGAAATCTTAAGGACCATTGTGGTATTAGAGCTCTCAAGGTCAAGGGTCAGCCTTCCATCATTGGCTGGTAATCAGACGATGTTCTTGCATGTTCGACTTCAGCTCACATATTCGCATGCTTGAACTTGTACTTTGTTTGGGTCGAGATGGAGCGCAAGACCTTGGATTGTGTCTGTTGTAATCCAGGATGCGATTGTGGATTATTATCATTATGTAAATGACTCACTGATTGGATGGCTGCGACCATACCTGAGTTGATTTGTTTGATCCTAGTTGGATGGCTGCGCCCATACCCTGGATCCGGATTATAGCATACTCTGTTTCGGATGGCTGCGCCCATACCACATATACATCATGTACTTGAGATATCAGTTGTATCTTTCTGCGCAGGTTTTTCGACGGCGGGCCTTCAGTTGAACATGTTCTCGTAAAGCATTTCACCCCTCTCTCTCGGGCCTCATACTTTAGGGGGCATCTGTTACACAATAATTTGTCACCGTTCCTACCATTCCCCGTCCCGCACAATGGAGGACCCATTTTGTGACCTGTGAACATTGTCATGCCTTGAAAAACATCATCAATGCATTCCTCTAAGCATGAGCTTCATTTGCCCTAAAGACATCTCCTTGCAAAAATCGTGAAAAACATTCCTTTTTGCATTGGCGCGGGTAGACAGTTCAATACTCGCGCCAATGGGGAAAATCCTGCAAAGAGGTCGCGCCAACTGGCACTCTGTCACAGAGCAGTAACCGCGCCACCCAATTTAAGGACTGTTTTTTATATAAGGATGGCGGAAGTTGAGTTTCAACAAACTCAAAAACCATTGCCTATCTTGAGTTGGGAGGTTTGGCTGCGGGAGTTCTATGGAAGGGAAGTAGTTTTTCCACCTCCCATGGAACCTTCCTTGTTGATAGGGCCAATCCCATAATAATAGGGATCCCAACCTCCTCCTCTCCTCTATAAATATAGCCTTCATCCATTGATGAAGGGGTTGAAGGGCTGAAAGTCTTGAAGTGCCTAAGCTTTGAATCTCCATATTCCCAAGAGCCTTTGTGCTGTAAAGAGCCCTCTTTTTCCCTTAAGGTCGACTCAAGTAAGAAGACTATTGTCGAGAGACTCCGGAGAGGTTTTCCCTTTCCCTGGCGAGCTTTGCGAGACGTGAACGACTGGAGACCCATCCGAAGGAGACCACGACGTCAGAACTTGGTTGTAATCTCTTTTCGATTGTTATTTAATAGATGATTACGATTATGGTTCCACTCTGTTTTTCCATCATGTCAATATGAGTAATATCCTTTCTGACTGATATTTAGTTACGTATGCTGGATTTTATGCTTGTATCTGTTTGTTTCTTGCATGTGCAGGTGTTCATCCGCGGAGATCGTGGAGGGATTGTGATCTGTCGAGGCTGAGGAACGAGAACGCTTTCTTCTTCAGATCATAACATTGGATTCCAGGTAGGCTTCCATCTTTAGTCTTTTCATTCGTAACTAGGAACTTGCGTCGTAACATTGTTTGATTGTTGCTAGACCCCTGCTGGGCTAGTAGGGATCGCCTCTGTTCGCAGAGGGGATTTACCTTCTCAACAATGGCCTAAGGTTGTGTTTAGTGATAGATTGTGCAAAAGAAAGAAGATTTGGATGTGGAAAAATAACAAATGATTTAGTAAATGGGGTATTTTCTTGAGCATGTGTCCTACAAACAGTAAAGAGATGAAAACTTTTGTTATGGATAAGTTCCACAAACCTACTTGGGAGAAAGAGCTAGGGAGAAAGAAGAAGTACTACATTGAAGAGTTTAACCCCACTCATAACCATCAACAAAAGGTGTACATAGGGGCCAATATTTCTTGGAGATCTAAAATTCTTATTGCTCAATTAAGGAGTAATTCTCATCAACTCCATTGTGAAACAGGGTGCTGGAAAAGGCCAAAAGAAATGTGGGAGGAAAGAGTATGTATTTTTTTCTCTTTTGGAAAAGTGGAAACAGAAAAACATTTCATTTTAGAATGCAAGTCCTTCAAAGACAACAGGGAAAATTATGTAGGTATTCTGGCAGCTAGTTCTTGGGATAATCTATTCAACGAAGAGTTTGTCGAGAAGCTGGGAGTGGTTATTGTAAAACTTCATAGGAAAAGTGTCGATTACAAGAGCTAGATGGAGAAGCAATCTTTCCCATAAGCTATTTTTAGCCTCGTGGACGTTAAAAATACTTTCTTTCTTTATTTATTTCCTTGTTGCATGCCATCTGGAATCGAAAATGATAGAATTATCGAAGGTTTTAAAAAAATACCTCTGATATGTACAATTTTCCGAAACTATTTTAAATATAACATATGTTTATAACATAGTCCATCGGATGTATGAAGTACATCATAGATATTAAACATCAGGGTTTTGAAATATCAAAGGTATTTTAATTTGTGCTTTGATGAAATAAAAGCTCAGAGGTCCCGATGAGATGTGGAGTATCAAAAGTAAGGTGCACCGGGGTATAGTGATATCGGAGCATCGGGGGTATAATGATATCAAAGGTTATTTTGAAAGAGCTCCGAGACTACATAGGTCTCGAGGTACGATGAAGGTGGGAGGTGAGGAAAAATGGAGTGGAGCACGCATAGATTGGGTCCATTCCATTATAAACTACAACCACTTGATTATTTAAAATCCCGACAAAAATAACTACAACCACTTTGTAATTTTGGGATTTGGAATAGACTTCCGAGATCTCGAAAACACATAATTTTAATTCCTCTACAATTTGGCTGCGGCGATTTTGTAGGATCGTTAGTGACAAATTAATTAAAAATCAGTACTTACAATTAATCAACAAAAATTAAAATAAGAAACATTTTGTACATTTTTTTATCCAAGGCGGTAAAAATTATAAAACTTCAGATGAACACCATTTGCAAACCGTGTAACCAAATGAGATGAAATGAGAATCATTGGAAAGCTTGTGAAAATTAAAACACAATGAAGCAATCAAGAGATGAATCCGAAAAAAAATAAAACTCTAGAAAAAATGTAGGACACTAAACGAAAAGAAAATATTAAGAGGTGATTTAGCCAAAATTTATGAAAAGGGTCCCCATTATTTGAAATAAATAAGTTAAAAATAGGGGTGTTGAGTTTTCACCTCAACAATGAAGACGCACGGGGAAGAATCAATTATATTTGGTGAAAAATGATGAAATTCACTTTATGTAAAGGTTAAAAGTGAGGAATTCCATTAAACCGTCAAACAGTAAAATATTTCCAAGGTTCCCACATAAATGAATTAAGCAATATAAGTTCAAAAAGATAAGTACTCAAATGAGACAACGCCTAAAATCATGAATCCAAATTATGGGGAAAATTTATTGTTTAAGATTACCTCGTAGGAGAAATAGAAGAAGGTAAAGATAGGAGTTTTTGATAAAGCATATATCCATGATTATGAATGGTCTATGACATTGCTTTGCTGTCAGCGAGCTTGAACAATACCCCAACGAAGTTGTCTTTTATGTCATATAAGCATGGCCCCGCTGCCAGCAAGCGTCTATAGTCCCGAGGGGTTTACTTGTATTTCCCATGCTTCCTCTTTTAATTACCCTTTTGATAAGCACATGTGTGAACTTTAGTTTATGATGTACCTGAGTGAAAGAGGTATAATGGTAATAGAGACTTAAGAAAATGGATATAATACTACCATAATGTTGACTCCAAAATATTTTATTGCGACTATTTATTTAGAGGCTTTTATATGAAGTGAAGGGATGAGAGGGATTAATTGAGTTAACTCAGGTCAGTTCTTTCCTTGAAAAGGTGAACTATATAACTTAGAAGGGATACATGTTCCTCCATGGAAAATATTTAAATAAAGAGGGATTTAGGATTCCATAAAGATATACCTTTAATGGTAAATGAAACTCATGGAATATATAGAGTAAAGCAACATTCTCCTGTTTGCCAACCAATTTTTAGTGAGAAGAATTCCTTCTACATAAATCTTGGAGGAGTCACCAGAATAAAACCAAAATCAATAACTAAAAGGAAAAATAAATCCAAACTAAAGTGAAAAATAAATTATTAAACTCAAAAAATGTCAAAATGAGGAAAACAAAGTTGAAAGAAAAGCCCAAATTAAAGACAAACCCAACAAGACTAATTATACAAATGTCTCAACAAAAGAGTAAAAGAAGATAAGCATGTGTGTGTTCATTTTATGTTGAGAATATAATGAATTTTATCTTTCAGTGTTATAAGAAATTAGGCTCTGAAACTAAAAGGTGAATAACAGCCATGAGGTGAAATCTAACCAAATGAGAATTCTCTGCCTGTTGCAATTTTTTCTTGTTTCAAAGAAAAACCTGCATAAAAAGAATCTTAACAATTTTCAGATAAAAATAATGCTTATGAAACAAATAAAAGGTTCGGTGACTCCCTAGTTTAGCTGGTTTTATGAGGATCATTACTGTTTCTCCCAAAAACTCAAAAGTAAATAAAACAAATGAGAATGCTTGTCAAATCTTAGCCAGCAGGGGTGTGAAGTAATTCTTGAAGTCCTGCAAAACATAGATATATATCATAAAAATTAAAAACTAAACTAAAACAAAAATGTAAAGAAATTTAAAAGAATGAAAGTGGGCATAAGAAACTTACCATTGGAAAATTTCATTTAATTTTACTTGAAAGATGTTGATTTTCTCTAACGAAAGATAACTTCTTCTTTTTAATTGGAAGTAAAAGCCTTAAGAAGTTATGTAAATTTCATTGGCCCAAAATCATAACTTATTAAATCTGAGCTAAGGCAAGCAATAAAGCTAAGAGAAACAATGATTCATGTCAAGAAATCGGAGGTAATCCAAACTTATCAGGAATGAGAGTGAATATATGCTTCTCCTAAGAATTGCAACAATAATTGTTCTCTCTATATTTCATATTTCATATATACTCCATGATTTTCATAAACTGTCAAGGATCAATACAAAGTCCTAATATATGTGATGCACATGTGTAGATCGAGAGGTATTGAAATTTTTCATGCTAAATATGGAGTGATATTTCAAAAATACAAACAAACGAGAATTCAAATATGAATTGACCATGATCAATTAACTTTATATGTTCTGAATATCCTTACTAGTTGCTGCATTACCATAGTGACTGCTCAAGAGTGCCTTGAAAATAAAATAAGATGCACACTAAAATATGGTTGAGATAATGGGATGAGCATCTAATAGTAGAATAAAGATCAAAATGTAAGTGAGCCTTAAGTGATGAAATTTGCATTAGCGAGGAAGATTTCCACGAAGAGTAAAAATAGGCCCAAGTGCACACGCCATGAAGAATGGATATATTTAAATTCAAAGAGTCATCTTGAGGAATGAATACTTGGATATTGGAATAAATTATCATTGAAAATACATCCAAGCTCTCGAACACTGTGATAACATGAAAGCTAACATATATACACAAAGATAATAAAATAGGACTCCATGTGAGCATAGTGACAAGTCATACTATATAGTAATGGATGAATTTATGAAAGGGAAAAAAGATTATATAATTTGACATCTCACTAATCTGAGAAATTAAAAGGCTCAGAGGGAAATGGAAATTTCAGAAGAATGAATAGCAAAGGATCACGATTCCAATATTTACCAGTTAAAGGCTCTGAGTCGTTTCAGTAGAAAGGAATGGGACCAAAATGGATGCAATATGAATGACTATAGTGCAAAGGCTCAAATCAACCTGGAAAATATAATATTTGGAATGTGAATAGTTGGATAAGATCACTTTATAACTTGCTACAAAAATCAATTTGTGAAAATTTCCGTTGCTTACGAAAAAATTGAATAAGAAAGATTCAAGAATTTCATTTCAACTGCAACAACGAGATGCATAATTATGATTATTGACTCATATCACCAAATTTGCAAAAAAAGGAAAATATGTAGAGAAGCATTAATTCAGAGCACAAAGCAGAAGAATTTCTGATGAGAAAGAAAAAATACTTCCCTAAACATGCTTATGGTTGGAAAGGGTTGATTGCTCGATTATCTCAAGTCTCCAAAATCAAGTCAATGAAGACTTGGAAGAATTTTTTCTGCAAGTTTACCTCATGAATCTTCAAGTTCTCCCACACATTTCTCAAAATTTGCATATGTTCAAAATCATCTACTTATTCAATCTAAATTAAAAGGCTAAGTAATGAGCTATTGATTTGCATTTACTTCATAATACATTGAGAGAAAAAAGTGGGAAAAATGATCATATAGGAAGTTCTTGTGAATCAAAAATTTAATTTTTCAAAATCACTTGATTGTAAAAAATTTATTTGAAACTTTGACTTTCCTAATTTCCTTTGGAAATTTCAACGATGTGATGAATTTTCATTAAGAAAATTAAGAAACCACAATGTAAGAGTAATTTAAGAAATCATACTGTTCGAACACTCTTTGTTAGATAATGAAGTAGATAACAAGAAAGCATCATGGGCTTATTACATGTTTATTAAAAATATGCAATAATGAAACGCATAAGAAAGGAATAAAAGTCTAAATTAGTCTATTCCTAATACCAACTACATGAAAGGAAACATGACTAAGTATAATAATACTTCCAATGCAACCATTTAAGCATTTTATTTCATACATGCATGTACAAAAAAACATCAATATAAAAAATACAATTACAATTAACCCAACAGAAATAAATCAGAATGCAGGATGTACATTTATTGCTAATAATTTTTCATAAAGTACTTTATTTAGAAGCAGTTTACTTACAAGCATTCTCTCCTGGAAAGATTCTTCCAACCAAATATGTATGGGATCATAAAAATAAGGATGCATATTCATTATAGAAAGGAAGAAGTGAACTAGAAGAAAGGTATAACAACCATTAGTGTTATGTACATAAGACAAACCATTAACAATATTTTGTGAACATGAAGCTTCCAAATATATTTGAAATGAATCACTGAAGTATGCATATGTCATAATATCTTCAATTGGGTTAGATAGTTGGTCATATTGGATAAATTCATTCCCAAGTGTTGTTTCATGTTGAAGATGAATTTTAGAATGAAAAAGAAACTGATATGACATAACCATCAAATGGTGTTGGAAAGTTAACATCTCTTGATGGACATAATATGAATTTTGTGATTCCTCTTCATATTCTAGTAATGCGTATTGCAATTGTTCAAAACTTAATTGTTCCTTATGCCAACAAATGACATCTAAAAATTTAAAATTTAAAACAAAAAATAAATATGAAATCAAACAAAATAGATGAAGAAAAAACAATGAAATCAAATAATAATTTGCATTATTATTACAATTAATGTTACAACACAATTGGGACTGATTTGAAAAGATTTAATTCTCACAAGAATTAACCAAGATAATAGAATTAGAATGATCATCTTGTGGAAGAGGGAAATATTCAAGACTATGAATAGGAGTGAGAAATTGATCATCATAAGAATAAAAAAATGGGATGAATTGCTGAATGATGAAATTATGAAAATGAGTATTTGTTTGAGAATGAGAAATTATTGGAACAATTTTTGAATTAGAGTATTTTTCATTTTCAAATGTGATTTTACTTTTATCATAAGGATTTAATGGAGGAATATAAATCAACATCCTCAATGTCAAAGTAATCATCATAAATAACTTCACTGCTGTTACACAACATTTTGTCACTCTCCCTGCAATCCTCAACTCGCACATTGGAGGGTCATTTCTGTGACCAATAAGCAGTGTCATGCTTTGCAAATACCATCATTGCATCCATTTTGATGAAAGAAAAATTCCTCTTGTTGACATTTCCCTAAGCAGAGCTGTGAAAATCCCTATTTTTGCCTTGGCGCGAGTAACCTGTTACATCCTCGTGCCGACCTGGAAATTTAACATTGAGCCCGCGCCACATGACGCTCTGTGCCAGTTAGACACCTAAGCCAAGATTTTTATGGAATTTTTTTAAAAAATAGAGACGGAGGTTCCATTCCAACCACCTCGGGGATGAGTCATTGGGAGTGGTTGAACTGAAACCACCACAGAACCCTTCCTTTAGTTAGTAGTTTCTACCTCCCTTGGAACTCTCCTAAAGGATAGGACTCCCTCCCACCTTTTTAGGGATCCCAACCTCCTCTCTTCCCTCTATATAAGAAACTATATCCTTTGGTAGAGGCTAGATGAACACATTATAGAAAAATAGCTGAACAACTGAATAACTGAACTAGAGAATTATACTATAGCTAAGCTGCTAGAGGAGATATAGTAAGAAATATTATGTTGAGAGAGCTTAAGTCGATGAATTCTAAGAGAGCCTGAGTTCGAATTCCCTGACCGGCAGTTGAGACGCGTTTCATCTGAACCCCACTGGAGGAGATCACGACATCAAAGCATCGGTTGTACTCTTCCTTCTATTCATTAATATACATGACTACTGTTTGGTTCCACTATTGTGTTATGATGTTTATTTGATACGATATGTTTAGCCCTCTTTGACTGGCTAATAGTTGTGAGTAAAACTACACTACCATATGTTGTTCTTGTTCTTTGTCTTATGTGCAGGTATCTAGGCATGATAGCGAACGAAACATGACTTTCCAAGGCAGGAGCGAGAGACCACTACTCTTTCTGCAACATCAACAACATTGGATTTAAGGTAGGTTAATCTACCATGTATTTTGTTCATTCATTAACTAGGAAGCAACACTTTAGCGTGTCATTTTGTTACTAGACTCACCCTAGGGCCAGAGGGATCGTCTTTGTCCGTAGAGAGGATTTACCTTCATAACAATGACATTCATTGAAATTATCTTCAGTACCATACAATGCATCAAAAAAAGGAGTATTGAGCACAAGTTCAGAAATGTCAGAAGAATGATCAATGAATGATTCTCTATCCTGACAAAAAATAATTGGCAATTCATTAATACAAGCCTCTCTATTTTCTAGAAAAATATTAATGCAAAGAGGGGAAAAATTAATATCAACAAAAATATCAGGATAAAGAGAGAAATGTGAGTCTAAAGAAATGAATCTGAAAATATCTCTATTTTCTGACTCTTGAGCGTTTTATTCATCATAAATTTCAGATTCATGACCATTTATTTGTCTATTTATGCTTTCTTAAAGAATGTTTCTTGGCTGCCCTGAATTTAACATTTGAACATCATGAAAAAATTTAGAAATTTCTGCAAAAATTTGCATTTTATTAGAATCTTGGATTTCTATTTATTCTTGTTGATTTATTGCCTGCTTTTCTGAATTAATGGCGTTGATTTTTTCATTTCAAGTTAGTTTCTTCTTTAAGATTGTTGCTGGTTTCTTCTTGCGGTTGATTAGTAAAATTTTCCAAGATTTGTGAATCTATTTCATTAATATGAGAGAGAGCATCGTGATCATTATTAATGTTATAAGAGGTGTGAACTGAATGAAGGATTTGATCATACATGGTAGAGACAACCTCATCATGATTTGTATGCACCTCCATATTTGAATTCTCAAATATGCTAATAAAGGTTGAAGAAGATTGATCAAAGCTTGTAATTTTTTTCATATGGAATAGGAATGGAAGGAAGAGGGAAAACGTACTCAAAAAATTCCACCAGTTCAATATCTTAAGGTTTGTCTTCAACTTTGAATCTTAAACAATTCAATCGAAATCTAATAGTAAAATATAAGAAAGATTCATTTTTCAAACCTTCGTAAATCTTCAAATTCATTACATACATGTTCATAATCATAAACGTCAAATTAATAAATGAACGTTGTGATAAATTGATCCCAATTGTGAATAGAGGAAACTGGAAGAGATTGACACCAGACTCTGGATTTTCCCGAGAATGTAAGAGTACAAATCATGCATAGAATACCTTAATCAATATCATGAAAAAAAGAATTTGCAAAATTTTGAATAAACTGTAAGGCATGATCAAATGCAGAAACATTATTCTCACCGTTAGAATTTACCTTGGACAAGTATCTTACTATTTCATGTGGAGTATTGGTAGATGCACGTCCAGAGATAAAAGTCCAAATTGGAAGTTTGGAAGGAGTCATTGAGATTAAATACAAACTTTAAAATACAAAAACTCCAAAAGACAACAAGTCCCTAGGCCATCCTTCTAGTGCCAAAAATGTTGATGGCCCAAAATGACAACGTCAACATTATAAGGGAGACCACTCGGTCGGGAACTTAAAGAAATTCCTTTACCATTTGGAATGGTGGTTCCGACTGGTTAAACTAGGTCCATTTACCCTCTCTCTATCTCTGCAAGAATTTCATTTCAGCTACAACAACAAGATGCATAATTATGATTATTGACTCATATCACTAAATTTGCAAAGAAAGGAAAATATGTAGAGAAGCATTAATTCATATCACAAAGCAGAAGAATTTCTGATGAGAGAGAAAAAATTCTTCCCTAAACATGCTTATGGTTTGGCAAGGGCTGACTGCTCGATTATCTCAAGTCTCCAAAATCAAGTCAATGAAGACTTGGAAGAATTTTGTCTGCAAGTTTACCTCGTGAATCTTCAAGTTCTCCCACACATTTCTAAAAATTTTCATATGTTCAAAATCATCTACTTATTCAATCTAAATTAAAATGTTAAGTAATGAGCTATTGGTTTGCATTTACTTCATAGTACATTAAGAGAAAAAAGTGGGAAAAGTGATCACATAGGAAGTTCTTGTGAATAAAAAATTTAATTTTTCAAAATCACTTGATTGTAAAAAATTTATTTGAAACTTTGACTTTCCTAATTTCCTTTGCAAATTTCAACGATGTGATGAAGTTTCATTTAGAAGAATAAGAAACCACAACGTAAGAGTAATTTAAGAAATCATACTCTTCGAACACTCTTTGTTAGATAATGAAGTAGATAACAAGAAAGCATCATGGGCTCATTACATGTTTATTAAAAATATGCAATAATGAAACAAATAAGAAAGGAATAAAAGTCTAAATTAGTCTATTCCTAATACCAACTACATGAAATGAAACATGACTAAGTATAGTCATACTTCCAATGCAACCATTTAAGCATTTTATTTCATACATGTATGTACAAAACAAACATCAATAGAAAAAATACAATTACAATTAACCCAATAAAAATAAATTTGAATGCAGAATGTACATTTATTGCTAACAATTTTTCATAAAGTACTTTATTTAGAAGTAGTTTACTTACAAGCATTCTCTCCTGGAAATATTCTTCCAACCAAATATCTATGGGATCATAAAAATAAGGATGCATATTCATTATAGAAAGGAAGAACTGAACTGGAATAAAGGTATAACAACCATTAGTGTTATGTACATTAGACAAACCATTAACAATCTTTTGTGAACATGAAGCTTCCAAATATATTTGAAATGAATCAATGAAGTATGCATATGTCAGAATATCTTCAATTGGGTTAGAGAGTTGGTCATATTGGATAAATTCATTCCCAAGTGTTGTTTTATGTTGAAGATGAATTCTAGAAGGAAAAATAAACTGATATGACGTAACCATCAAATGGTGTTGGAAAGTTAACATCTCTTGATGGACATAATCTGAATTTTGTGATTCCTCTTCATATTCTAGTAATGTGTATTGCAATTGTTCAACACTTAGTTGTTCCTTATGCCAACAAATGACATCTAAAAATTGAAAATTGAAAACAAAAAATAAATATGAAATCAAACAAAATAGATGAAGAAAAAACAATGAAATCAAATAATAATTTGCATTATTATTACAATTAATGTTACAACACAATTGGGACTAATTTGAAAAGATTTACTTCTCACAAGAATTAAACAAGATAATAGAATTAGAATGATCATCTTGTGGAAGAGGGAAAGATTCAAGACTATGAATAGGAGTGAGAAATTGATCATCATAAGAATAAAAAAATGGGATGGATTGCTGAATGCTGAAATTATGAAAATGAGTATTTGTTTGAGAATGAGAAATTATTGGAACAATTTTTGAATTAGAGTATTTCCCATTTTCAAATGTGATTTTACTTTTATCATAAGGATTTAATGGAGAGGAAGATAAATCAACATCCTCAATGTCAAAGTAATCATCATAAATGACTTCACGACTGTTACACAACATTTTGTCACTGTCCCTGCAATCCCCAACTCGCACATTGGAGGGTCATTTCTGTGACCAATACATAGTGTCATGCTTTTAAAATACCATCCTTGCATCCATTTTGATGAAAGCAACATTCCTCTTGTTGAAATTTACCTAAGCAGAGCTGTGAAAATCCCTAAGTTTGCCTTGGCGCGAGTAGCCCGTTACATCCTCTCGCCGACCTGGAAATTGAACATTGAGCCCATGTTGCTTGGCGATTTGTGCCAGTTAGACACCTGAGCCAAGATGTTTATGGAATTTTAAAAAAAAATAGAGGTGGAGGTTCCATTCCAACCACCTCGGGGATGAGTCATTGGGAGTGGTTGAACTGAAACAACCACAGACTGCTTCCTTTAGTTAGTAGTTTCCACCTCCCTTGGAACTATCCTAAAGGATAGGACTCCCTCCCACCTTTGTAGGGATCCCAACCTCCTCTATTCCCTCTATATAAGAAACTATCTCCTTTGGTAGAGGCTAGCTAAACACATTATAGAAAAATAGTTGAACAACTGAATAACTGAACTAGAGAATTATACTATAGCTAAGTTGCTAGAGGAGATAGAGTAAGAAAGATTATGTTGAGAGAGCTTGAGTCGATGACTTCTAAGAGAGCCTAAGTTCGAATTCCCTGATTGACAGTTGAGACACGTTTCGTCTGAACCCTGCTGGAGGAGATCACGATGTCAAAGCATCAGTTGTACTCTTCCTTCTATTCATTAATATACATGGCTAGAGTTTGGTTCAACTATTGTGTTATGATGTTTATTTGATACGATATATTTAGCCCTCTTTGACTGGCTAATAGTTGTGAGTGAAACTACGCTGCCATATGCTGTTCTTGTTCTTTGTCTTATGTGCAGGTATCTGGGCGCGATAACGAACAGATCGTGACTTGCCAAGGCAGGAGCGAGAGACCACTACTCTTTCTGCAACATCGACAACGTTGGATTCAAGGTAGGTCAATCTACCATGTCTTTTGTTCATTCATTAACTAGGAATCAACACTTTAGTGTGTTCTTTTGTTACTAGACCCACCCTAGGGCTAGATGGATCATCTCTATCCTTAGAGAGGATTTACCTTCATAACAATGACATTCATTGAAATCATCTTCAGTACCATACAATGCATCAAAAGAAGGAGTATTGAGCACAAGTTTAGAAATGTCAGAAGAATGATCAATGAATGATTCTCTATCCTGACAAAAAAAATTGGCAATTCATTAATACCAGCCTCTCTATTTTCTGGAACAATATTAATGCAAAGAGGGGACAAATTACTATCAAGAAAAATATGAGGATAAAGAGAGAAATGCGAGTCTAAAGAAATGAATCTGAAAATATCTCTATTTGCTGACTCTTGAGCGTTTTCTTCATCATAAATTTCACATTCATGACCATTTATTTGTCTATTTATGCTTTCTTGAAGAATGTTTCTTGGCTGCCCTGAATTTAACATTTGAACATCATGAAAAAATTTAGAAATTTCTGCAACAATTTTCATTTTATTAGAATCTTGGATTTCTATTTATTCTTGTTGATTTATTGCCTGCTTTTCTGAATTAATTGCAGGTTGATTTTTTCATTTCAAGTTAGTTTCTTCTTTAAGATTGTTGCTGGTTTCTTCTTGTGGTTGACTAGTAAAATTTTCCAAGATTTGTGAATCTATTTCATTAACATGAGAGAGAGCATTGTGATCATTATTAATGTTATAAGAGGTGTGAACTGAATTAAGGAATTGATCATACATGGTAGAGACAACCTCATCATGATTTGTATGCACCTCCATATTTGAATTCTCAAATATGCTAATAAAGGTTGAAGAAGACTGATCAAAGCTTGTAATTTTTTTCATATGGATTAGGAATTGAAGGAAGAGGGAAAACGTACTCAAAACATTCCACCAGTTCAATATCTTAAGGTTTGACTTCAACTTTGAATCTTAAACAATTCAATCGAAATCTAATAGTAAAATCTAAGAAAGATTCATTTTCAAACCTTCGTAAATATTCAAATTCATCACATACATGTTCGTAATCATAAACGTCAAATTAATAAATGAACGTTGTGATAAATTGATCCCAATTGTGAATAGAGGAAACTGAAAGAGATTGACACAAAACTCTATATTTTCCTGAGAATGTAAGAGTACAAATCATGCATAGAATACCTTAATCAATATCATGAAAAGAAGAATTTGCAAAATTTGAATAAACTGTAAGGCATGATCAAATGCAGAAACATTATTCTCACTGTTAGAATTTATCTTGGACAAGTATCTTAATATTTCCTGTGGAGTATTGGTAGATGCACGTCCAGAGATAAAAGTCCAAATTGGAAGTTTGGAAGGAACCATTGTGATTAAATACAAAATTTAAAATACAAAAACTCCAAAAGACAACAAGTCCCTAGGCCATCCTTCTAGTGCCAAAAATGTTGATGGCCCAGAATGACAATGTCAACATTATAAGGGAGACCACTCGACCGGGAACTTAAAGAAATTCCTATTCCATTTGGAATGGTGGTTTTGACTGGTTAAACTAGGTCCAGTTACCCTCTCTCTATCTCTGCAAGAATTTCATTTCAGCTGCAACAACGAGATGCATAATTATGATTATTGACTCATATCACTAAATTTCCAAAGAAAGGAAAATATGTAGAGAAGCATTAATTCAGAGCACAAAGCAGAATAATTTCTGATGAGAAAGAAAAAATTCTTCCCTAAACATGCTTATGGTTTGGCAAGGGCTGACTGCTCGATTATCTCAAGTCTCCAAAATCAAGTCAATGAAGACTTGGAAGAATTTTGTATGCAATTTTACCTCATGAATCTTCAAGTTCTCCCACACATTTCTCAAAATTTGCATATGTTCAAAATCATCTACTTATTCAATCTAAATTAAAATTCTAAGTAATGAGCTATTGATTTGCATTTACTTCATAATACATTGAGAGAAAAAAGTGGGAAAAATGATGATATAGGAAGTTCTTGTGAATCAAAAATTTAATATTTCAAAATGTTGAAAATGCAGCAAGATGATGGAGCTTAGTGAAATGAAGTCGCCTTCACTAAGTGGGCCCGTAGGCAAATTCTGGCGCGAAGTCTATTTTTAGACATATGGAGCATGGTCCGGGGATTGCAGTATGTTATTATTGGAGTATTGGTCATGTTGGTAAAAATAGATGGACCTCTATTTTTTGGACCTATAGGTCGAAGTCTATTTTTAGACTGCCTCTCCTTAAAATAGGGAAGTCAAATATTATTTACCCTTAATAATATTTGGACTCTAAACAGTTTACCTAGGGCTTAGAATTCGGAAAAGCAGAAATATCATGCATGAGATTACATCACATCATTACAAAAGGACTTTGGCAAATGTCGCCACATATAGTTTTTTCAGTTTGGACTTGATGCATGAAGTTTGGTGGAGTTGATGAGACAGTTGGTGGAGTTGTGTTGGGTTTAACTTAGTTGAACTAGTTGTGATTAGTTTAACTAGCTAATCAACTAGTAATGAGTGGAGTGAATTAAATATTATTTAATTCACTAATTAGTAACTCATTATTCAACTCAAGAACACATCAGTTCACTACAGTGCATGGACAGTTCAGTGGAGACCAGAGAAAGAGGTAGATGAAAGGGTTGAGTTAGCTATCAGTGGCGACATCAGTTGTGCATGAGATTTGCACCACACTTGGAGGAATTTCCCATGATGATTGTGCTTTCAAGCCAAGGGGATTCGAACCTTGGATCTCTATTTAGATAGGCCATGATTGCGCAATAGAGGCAAGGCAATTAGTGGTGAGTTTTGAACCAGTAACCTGTTCAAAACCAAGCTAGTTTGTGTGTAACTTTATGAGAAAGTACTGAGTACTTGTGAGGAGTATTGTATTGAGTTTGTTACATGATTTCTCCATTATAATATACACAATAGCTGCGGGGTTTTCAGCTATAAGCTTTCCCCATACATACTGTGTTAATGTGTATGATGATTTGATGTGCTATCGCTTGTTTTATTTCTGCATGTTTGATGATCTGAGTGGAAGAGATTATGTGTTGCATATGAATTCAGATTGATATGTGATCAGGATAGTCTCAGTGGATAATTAATCATTATTCAGAAAATTTCTACTGAAAGATGATTATAAAAAGCAACCACATGGTGAAGATCTTTAAGAAATCATACTGTTCGAACACTCTTTGTTAGATAATGAAGTAGATAACAAGAAAGCATCATGGGCTCATTACATGTTTATTAAAAACATGCAATAATGAAACAAATAAGAAAGGAATAAAAGTCTAAATTAGTCTATTCCTAATACCAACTACATGAAAGGAAACATGACTAAGTATAATCATCCTTCCAATGAAACCATTTAAGAATTTTATTTCATACATGTATGTACAAAAAAAAATCAATAGAAAAAATACAATTACAATTAACCCAACAGAAATAAATCAGAATGCAGAATGTACATTTATTGCTAACAATTTTTCATAAAGTACTTTATTTAGAAGTAGTTTACTTACAAGCATTCTCTCCTGGAAAGATTCTTCCAACCAAATATCTATGGGATCATAAAAATAAGGATGCATATTCATTATAGAAAGGAAGAAGTGAACTGGAAGAAAGGTATAACAACCATTAGTGTTATGTACATAAGACAAACCATTAACAATATTTTGTGAAAATGAAGCTTCCAAATATATTTGAAATGAATCAATGAAGTATGCATATGTTAGAATATCTTAAATTGGGTTAGATAGTTGGTCATATTGGATAAATTCATTCCCAAGTGTTGTTTCATGTTGAAGATGAATTCTAGAAGGAAAAATAAACTGATATGACATAACCATCAAATGGTGTTGGAAAGTTAACATCCCTTGATGGACATAATCTGAATTTTGTGATTCCTCTTCATATTGTAGTAATGCGTATTGCAATTTTTCAACACTTAATTGTTCCTTATGCCAACAAATGACATCTAAAAATTGAAAATTGAAAACAAAAAATAAATATGAAATCAAACAAAATAGATGAAGAAAAAGCAATGAAATCAAATAATAATTTGCATTATTATTAAAATTAATGTTACAACACAATTGGGACTGATTTGAAAAGATTTACTTCTCACAAGAATTAACCAAGATAATAGAATTAGAATGATCATCTTGTGGAAGAGGGAAATATTCAAGACTATGAATAGGAGAAATTGATCATCATAAGAATAAAAAAATGGGATGGATTGCTGAATGCTGAAATTATGAAAATGAGTATTTGTTTGAGAATGATAAATTATTGGAACAATTTCTGAATTAGAGTATTTTTCACTTTCAAATGTGATTTTAATTTTATCATAAGGATTTAATGGAGAGGAAGATAAATCAACATCCTCAATGTCAAAGTAATCATCATAAATGACTTCACCGCTGTTACACAACATTTTGTCACTCTCCCTGCAATCCCAAACTCACACATTGGAGGGTTGTTTCTGTGACCAATACGCAGTGTCATGCTTTGAAAATACCATCCTTGCATCCATTTTGATGAAAGCAATATTCCTCTTGTTGACATTTCCATAAGCAGAGCTGTGAAAATCCCTATTTTTGCCTTGGCGCGAGTAGCCCGTTACATCCTCGCGCCGACCTGTAAATTTAACATTGAGCCCATGCCACTTGGCACTCTGTGCCAGTTAGACACCCGAGCCAAGATGTTTAAGGAATGTTTTTAAAAAATAGAGGTGGAGGTTCCATTCCAACCACCTCGGGGATGAGTCATTGGGAGTGGTTGAACTGAAACAACCACAGATTCCTTCCTTTAGTTAGTAGTTTCAACCTCCCTTGGAACTCTCCTAAAGGAGAGGACTCCCTCCCACCTTTGTAGCAATCCCAACCTCCTCTCTTCCCTCTATATAAGAAACTATCTCCTTTGGTAGAGGCTAGCTAAACACATTATATAAAAATAACTGAACAGCTGAATAACTGAACTAGAGAATTATACTATAGTTAAGCTGCTAGAGGAGATAGAGTAAGAAAGATTATGTTGAGAGAGCTTGAGTCGATGACTCATAAGAGAGCCTGAGTCCAAATTCCCTTCCGACAATTGAGACGCGTTTCGTCTGAACCTCGCTAGAGGAGATCACGATGTAAAAGCATCGGTTGTACTCTTCCTTCTATTCATTAATATACATGACTACTATTTGGTTCCACTATTGTGTTATGATGTTTATTTGATACGATATGTTTAGCTCTCTTTGAATGGCTAATAGTTGTGAGTGAAACTATGCTGCCATATGTTGTTCTTGTTCTTTGTCTTATGTGCAGGTATCTAGGTGTGTCAGTGAACGGATCGTGACTTGCCAAGGCAGGAGCATGAGACCACTACTCTTTCTGCAACATCGAAAGCATTGGATTCAAGGTAGTTAATCTACCATGTATTTTGTTCATTCATTAACTAGGAAGCAACACTTTAGCGTGTCATTTTGTTACTAGACCCACCCTAGGGCTAGAGGGATCATCTCTATCCGTAGAGAGGATTTACCTTCATAACAACGGAATTCATTGAAATTATCTTCAGTCCCATACAATGCATCAAAACAAGGAGTATTGAGCACACGTTCAGAAATGTCAGAAGAATGATCAATTAATGATTCTCTATCGTGACAAAAAATAATTGACAATTCAATAATACCAGCCTCTCTATTTTCTGGAACAATATTAATGCAAAGAGGGAACACATTATTATTAGCAAAAATATCAGGATAAAGAGAGAAATGTGAGTCTAAAGAAATGAATCTAAAAATATCTCTATTTGCTGACTCTTGAGCATTTTCTTCATCATAAATTTCATATTCATGACCTTTTATTTGTCTATTTATGCTTTCTTGAAGAATGTTTCTTGGCTGCCCTGAATTTAGCATTTGAACATCATGAAAAAGTTTAGAAATTTCTGCAACAATTTGCATTTTATTAGAATCTTGGATTCCTATTTATTCTTGTTGATTTATTGCCTGCTTTTCTGAATTAATTGCAGGTTGATTTTTTCATTTCAAGTTAGTTTCTTCTTTAATATTGTTGATGGTTTCTTCTTGCGGTTTATTAGTAAAATTTTCCAAGATTTGTGAATCTATTTCATTAACATGAGAGAGAGCATCGTGATCATTATTAATGTTATAAGAGGTGTGAACTAAATGAACTAAATGAAGGAATTGATCATACATGGTAGAGACAACCTCATCATGATTTGTATGCACCTCCATATTTGAATTCTCAAATATGCTAATAAAGGTTGAAGAAGATTGATCAAAGCTTGTAATTTTTTCATATGGATTAGGAATGGAAGGAAGAGAGAAAACATACTCAAAACATTCCACCAGTTCAATATCTTAATGTTTTTCTTCAACTTTGAATCTTAAACAATTCAATAGAAATATAATAGTAAAATCTAAGAAAGATTCATTTTCAAACCTTCGTAAATATTCGAATTCATCACATACATGTTCATAATCATAAACGTCAAATTAATAAATGAACGTTGTGATAAATTGATTCCAATTGTGAATAGAGGAAACTAGAAGAGATTGACACCAGACTCTAGATTTTCCTGAGAATGTAAGAGCACAAATCATGCATAGAATACCTTAATCAATATCATGAAAAGAAGAATTTGCAAAATTTTGAATAAACTGTAAGGCATGATCAAATGCAGAAACATTATTCTCACCGTTAAACTTTACCTTGGACAAGTATCTTACTATTTCCTGTGGAGTATTGGTAGATGCACGTCTAGAGATAAAAGTCCAAATTGGAAGTTTGGAAGGAGCGATTGTGATTAAATACAAACTTTAAAATACAAAAACTCCAAAAGACAACAAGTCCCTAGGCCATCCTTCTAGTGCCAAAAATGTTGATGGCCCAAAATGACAATGTCAACATTATAAGGGAGACCACTCAGTTGGGAACTTAAAGAAATTCCTTTTCCGTTTGGAATGGTGGTTCCGACTAGTTAAACTAGGCCCAGTTACCCTCTCTCTATCTCTGCTAGATTATAGTATGTCTATTACTTTCCAATATAGAAGAGACATCATATCTTCCCTCTTGCTGAGATCAGACAAGAAAATGATCCTTAAGATGATATAGGGCTCAGCTGAACCACAAACTAAGACCTGCCCATGTGTGTGGGGAATTCTAGAGTGTAGAAAATAAAAATAAATGAAATTTTACTCTAAGATGCAAGTAAACTAATCCTATCTCGAATTGGGTAGATGATAGCCTTCTATCAATTCAAGAGCAGCTGAATTCACTAAAGAGGGGAAGAGGATTGTTTGTATGATTGAATCCATTATATAATTTCCATCAATTATTCATTTATTTAATGAAAGAGAAACCAAAATAGAAATGTAATTAAACAATAAATAGTAACTTCCCATCACATTCCAATCTTAATGAATTCAGATTAATTCTAATTATATTCTACTCCTCAAAGATAGCTCTTGTGGAACTTCAATAGAATAAAACTAATGATACAACAGTAATGCAAAATATCAAAACCACACACTATTTAGAATGAAAATTAAAACCAATAAATGAAATTATGGAAATGGAAGACTAATTTATAATTAAAACAATAGCATATTGAAATGAAAATTTATTAAATCATACCAAAATTTCATTACAAGACTTGCAGTCCTTGAGCAGCTTAAGCTCCTTGGAGAAATTTCCAACAATAGTTCAAAACATCTTATCTTTTAGAACCAAAAATGTTTTTTCTCTCCACAATTAAACTCACAACACACTAGAATAATGCAAATGCAAAGCAAGCATAAATCACAGAGTTTTCCCCTAACCTCATATCTGAAGTTTTCCTCCTACCTACAACTATAATATCCTAATATAATAGTGATTTCAGAGCCTCTAATTGTAGAGGAGAGGAATTGCACATTTTTTTTGTCATTCAAAGTGCAGAAATTATATTAGCATCGAAGAGAAAAATACAAAATCCATCTTGACAAGCCTCCCTCTCTCAGTCCAACCAAACTCATTGAGATTGAGATGTGGAGGAGAGTAAGAGCTACCAACTTCATGATTTATTATCTCGTGGCCTATCGGCCATGACATACATAAGGTAAACAAAAAAAGAGACTGATCAAGAGGCAACATATCAAGGAGGGAGGTTGGGTGGAATTATAGGGGGAGCTGCACGGTAGCCAACATATTCATGCATATGAAATTATATATGTTCCACCCTCACTTCTAGACTGCGAAGGTGGTCATTAGTACATCTATGATGGTGACAAATATTATCCAGTTTCTCCATAATTTCATTATGACCAAATTGAATATTTTCTAAAAAAGCTATCAACTCGTTGTTGTCGTCATACCTCTAGTTACAGATGTTATCCAGGTTAAACTAAATATGTATGAGTTGTGAAGAAATGGTTTCCAGTTTAGTTGGAGCATCCACATGACCCTGGGAACCAATGTCCTGTTCTTCTGTCACCTAGATGCTCGATGAGCCTGAACCGTCTTCTTCCCCACACACTGGATGACTATCCTTCCTCTGGTTTCCACCCCCGCAACGTGAGAGACCACACTGACATGAAATCCTCGCCAACCCACTGCACCCGAGGGTGTTATTGAAATTACCACCCTCCCAATTCCACTCAGAAACAAATAACCCAATGGCACCCGCCACTTCCCACTAGCCCAAGTCCATTGCAACCCAACATTAAGATTCTTCGCACTCTGCACCCCACTGTCCCTTAGAAACAAGTCGTGGAACTGTCGAACCAGGCCCCGGAGGAGGCTCACAACTGTGCTCACCCTCTCCGTTAAAATCCTGCCACTGGCACTAGTCTCGCCTAGAGGAGCTAATTCTCAAAAGTACCCAAAGGCACAAGAATATCCTCCTTTGATGTGAGAACACCACCCAACCTTCACCCAGGCCACTCTTTCTGTGCTCACATGCTTGAGGGGAATTGGTCGCTAGAGCTTGGAATGTTAATTCCACCTCAGCCCTGAATTATCCTACCCACACTCTGAATAAAAACTCACCCATTCCCCTGGGCGTACCAGGGTCCCAAGGGTCCTCCAAGGTTATCAACATGCACTGTGCATCTCTCCCGACTCTGACCGCTTTGCCTCTCTGCCAAGTCCAAGATCTCAACAAAGTACACCAATTTTTTAGCACCCTAGCCTCACTGCACAACACGACCATTTCCCACCACGTCCGAATGAGCCACCAACTCTAGGAATAAGACTTAATAACTTCACATGCAATGTGGGTGACAACCCCGCCTGCGTTTCTGCTAGTCATATCTCATAACTCCGAGGTGGGTGAGCACGTGGAGGCCACTCCGCCACCATCCCTCCTGCCACTTGTCTGTTGGTTGATGCAACCCCATCGGGGAGAGGAACTGAGCATTATTTAAAAGCCATATTTATAATTATTATTGAAAATCAAAATGAGAGAACTATTTGGAGAATAAATTTTCTCCCACAAATTTGATTGGCCACAGTTCTTTTCCTTTCTTGTTGGAGAAATTCAATTGTTCCAAATCTTGTCTTAATCATCTCCTTGACTGTTTTCCTTCCACAAACCAATTGAAATTCAGAAATTAAAACCAATTTGATGAACAAAATAGAAAACAAACCACTTCTCAACAAATTAAAAATAAGTAAAATCCACACAAATTTCAAAATGCAATTTCTCCTACTCGATTTGATCAGCGTTTTGAGAAATTTTGGAGGAGGAATTATTAACAACATGTTTTTTAAAGCCAATGATACTTGCCCAAATAAACAAAAAATCTATTTGTTTATGAAAATTCATCACTTTGTCTTCCGCTGGATTTTTGGGTCATTAAATGATGAAATTTTCTAAAATTAACGATCTTATATTATTCTCCTATGTCTTATACTTCCAACGAGCTATTGCAAGGTTCATTTGGTTAAGTAAATCTTGAGATATGTCTCTCCAAAAGATGAAGTGTCAAAAAAGTCATAATTCTGGAAAATTTATCCTTGGGCTAAAATTCAGTAAATTTAATTAAAATTCTAATCCTAAATTAAATTCAAGAATTCTAAATAACTGTTAATTAATTATTTCATTAATTAAAAATATACAATTTAATTATAATTAAAAAAATTAGATTAAATTAAATTCATTATAAATTAATTAAGCAAAATTACCGAGTTAAATTATTAATTTAATATTATAATTAATATATATATACATATAAAAAAATAAAATAAAAAAATTATATTAAAAAAATAAAAAAAGGGACACATGTCATTATGTTAGTGGTTTTTGGGCTTGTTGTGGCTCATTTGCATTTAATTTTGAATTATTTCTCAAAACACAAAAAGACATATATGTTTGAAAATGAACAAATGTAAAATTTTTATATGCTGAAAAAAGAAATTTTGATTTATATGTTGGTGTATTAACATTATGTGCGGAGGTGTGAAGGTGAGTCTGACCATCAATTTAACCGTTGTGTAACTCACCGAGTGGGATTTAAAATAAAAACAATTGATCTCGATCGGAGGAAACCCGCGGGCACAAATAGCTCGGGGTATAGTGTCGAGGGTGCCTCCGCAGTTGACCCTGTTGAGAGCTCATTGACTGTGATCGAAGGTTCACGATCACTAAGGAGGCAGACCTCTGATGAGTTAGCCGTATCCCACAGTTCTCCCGCGGTGATGTAAGCAACCTGTGACGCAAGCAATCAATGTCACCAACAAGAGAGCTAGTTCATCATTCACGTCATATGTCCATTGTGCGTCAAGTCATGCATTTAATTCACATTTGTTTCCAAAGCCCCGTTGCATCTATAAAGTATGTTTAAACACCCCGTTCTTTCGCTTATCAGTTTTCGCTCCTAGTTTTCCAGAGTCATCTGAGTCATCCACCCTCTCACCTCTGAGTTTGTACAGTCACCACCCTGAGCAAAATTATGGCCAAACATTCGTCTCTCACCGGATCTTCTAGCAACATTCTACTTATGGATATAGATCAAGATGTCAAGGATACCCTTTGCACAGTTGAGCACCTACCTCTTTATCAACAAATATTACTCAATGAGTGAAACTCTCCTGCTTACTCAACCATGGTCAGGTCTGGTGCTATGTCTACATGTGTCTCAAAAACCCATATTTTTTTGGAATTCATAAATTGGCTAGTATCAACATTGTACCCTAGCAAATGCTTTGTGATGAATCATTTGGGAGTAAGTGTTATTCAAGTCACGTCTCTGTTAATCCATCAAGCCTTCGGTTATACTGAGTCAAAGTCTTATGTCAGTTTTACTGAAGAAGCATTGATGACATTCTATGATTGTCTTACAGGGCAAGATTTTACACAGGTTGTATTCTTTCTAAAACTAGAAGTAGGAAATTTCTCTCCAAATGATAAATAGTTTCCCTTGGATATTTTCGATGCAGGGGTCAAGCCTGTACTACAATTGTTGTCAAATATACTTGGGAAGGAGGATTTTGCTTGAATTGACATGTCAGTGCTTGGATTATTTTCTTTAATGATGAAGCCTAATGTGGTGCTTGTAGAAATTTATTAATACTGATAGTATTACCGGATTTTCCTGATCTAACAAATTAATCTTATGTTAAATACAAAATCCTTCCACTTAATTCTTTGTAGAAATTAAATCGCCAATTGCAAAACTCATGAATAAAATCAATCGCACATAAACACAATTGTTCAACGGGAAAGTTTAAAGCTAAAAACCCCAACTATCATATAATATGTATATCAATGGATCATGTAATAATCTCATACAAATCTTAGTACATCAAGCTCTCAGTACAATCAACAATCATTACACATTGCCATGCAGAAATTTGCATATATATGCACCAATTTCTCGCCTCCTGATAGCCTGCCTCCACTGCGCAATCCCTGCTGAGGAAGACCCCTGAATGAATTCAAATTGTTCTTGCCTTGAATGCGCAATCCTCACTGGCATCTCCAATGTGTGTCAGATGCATTGAATGCATCACTATAGTCACAACAAATAGTCCATATCACCCTTTCACTTATCTCTCCACTGGGTCTCCACTGGTACTAACACGCAAGTAGTTAACTGCTATATTTTTTCAGTTGTAAGTGAGTCTCTAGTTATGAATTAATTAAATAATTAATGCACTAAACTCTCACTAGTGTATCTTTCAGTTAGACTAGATACAACTAGCTCGATTGAGTTTAACTCACTTAACTGAGTTAAACTGAATAACAACTCCATTAACTACTCTTCCAAATCTGTCACAACTTTTCCACTTCAGTTCTAACTGAGTCCTCCATGCATGAGTCACCAATAACCCTAGGAATTTCTTAATTCCTTCAGCCTACTGATTTTCCAAATCTTTTCACTGAAATAAAGTGCTCCAAGAGAATAAGTTGATATTTATTATCGGATTATTATTAAGGGCTAATAATAATCGACATGCATCTATATTTATATTGACGATCTATAAATATACTTCGCCCAATATTCTAAAAATAAATTTAATTTATTTTTCACATTTGATCAACTATCTACAAATAGCATCCTACAACTTATAGAATATGCTCACCATGTCTAAAAATAGACATACACCTAAAAATAGCCCGCGGGCCCCACTTAATGAAGGTGCTTACTGTTCACTAAACTCATCATCTTGTTGAATCTCAACACTCCCTCTCAAAAATATAGGGATTATCCTTCACCTCGATCTTGCCTCTATAGTATTCGAATTTTCTTCTACTGAGCGTCTTCGTCAAAATATATGCATCCTGATCTTATGTAGGAATGTACTGAAGCAACATGATCTTCCGTTGCACACAATCTCTGATATAATGATATCGGATATCTATATTTTTAGATCTATCATGAAACACATGATTAATTGAGAGTTTCAATGCAACTCTGATTATCACAATGTATCACTGTCAGATGTAAATGAGGACTGAACAAATCGACCAAGATCTTCCTCATCCAGATAGCCTCACATGTAGCTTGACTTTCTGCCATGTATTCTGCTTCCGCTAAACAGAGTGCCACAGATATTTTTTTTCCTACTGTACCAAGAAACTACTGTAGATCCGATACTGAAAACCCCTCCTGATGTGCTCTTTCTTTCCATTAGGCTGCCTGCCCAATCTGCATCTGTGAAGCCATGAAACTTCACCTCATCCGTCTATCTGTACTATAAGCCATACTTAGATGTGCCCTTGAGATACCTCAAGACATGCTTCCCTGCCTTCCAAAAGAGCTTGGTAGGCTTAACCATCGCTTGACTAAGTTGGTTTACTGCATAGAATATATACGATCTTGTATTAAATAAATACATGAGCGAACCCACCAACTGTCGATAAACAATGGCATCCACTACCTCTGCCGATGTAGCATCCTCTTTCCTCCAATTTCCTGGAAGAGGAGTATCCATGGGCTTGCAGTCCTCCATGTGAAACTTACCAAGTATCTCTCGAGCATACTTGCCTTGAGACACAAACAGTTCATCTTCTCACTGCCATATTTCCAATCCAAGGAAATAATTAAGGAGGCCCAAATCCTTCATCTCAAACGCCTTTGCAAGATCTGCCTTGCATGAGTGTATCAACTGCTCATCACCTGTTAGTATTAAATCATCAACATAAAGAACAATGATTAAAAGCTTACCCTCCACCAAAATTTGGTACAAGTTTGCATCTGCCTCACTCTTAGTGAAGCCAAGTCTAGTGAAATAGCTGTCGATCTGTGTGTACCAAGCACGGGGTGCTTGTTTCAGCCCATACAACGCTCTTTTGAGTCTACGCACATGTGACTCACTGCTGAAGATCTCAAATCCTCCAGGTTGCTCAATGTACACTTCTTCCTCAATGATCCCATTAAGGAATGCAAACTTCACATCCATCTGATGAATGTGCCAACCCATCTGCGTTGAGAGAGAAAGGATGATCCTTATGGAAGAATACCGTGCGACAGGTGCAAAGGTTTCTTCATAATCAATCCCCTTGATCTATGAGAAGCCTTGTGCAACAAATATTTCCTTATACTTCTCGAAGCTCCCATCAGTAGCTTGCTTTACCTTCTGATCCATCTTGAACCTACCACTGATTTACCCACTGGCCTTGGAAAAATCTCCCAAGCATTGTTTCTGACAATGGAGTCATACTCCTCCACCATGGCATCTACCCATGTGGGTTCCTGCATTGATTCTTCAAAAGAAGATGGCTCTATCATGATACACTTGCTCATAAGAGCCATGTATCCAGTAAATCAGTCAAGTGACTGTCTCTGTCTGCGCTGTGATGTAGGGACTCCTACATTCTCTTCCGCATCAAGCTTTAGTCTCTCAAATTCTATGGTACGCTTTCTGCCTGTTCTGATGTTTGATGAGTGGACTCCTCCACTCCATGAATCTCCTCGTCTAGCTGATCCACATCTAGAGGCTCATCTTTTGGAACAAGTAGCTCCTCCTCTACATGCAAGTGTAGCTCCCTCTCAAGCGACAAATTCATGGCTTTCACCTCATTGAATTTTATATCTTGTCGCACCACAGTAATTCGACTGTTTGGCAAATACACACAATAATTATGGGGTGTTTCTGTGTACCCAAAAAATATCCCAACTTCTGCAGTCGGCTCCAGCTTCTTCTTGGCGTCCTTTCTCACTGAATGTAAATAGATGAGCCAAAAATATTCAAATGAGAAATATCAAGATTCTTACTAGTAAAAGCTTCTTCATGTGTACTCATGCCAAGTACTCTATGAGGACAACGGTTTTTCACATAAACTAAAGTGTTGCATGCTTCCGCCCACAAGTGCATCGGTAGGCCCTGGTCATGCAGCATAGCTCGTGTAGCACCCACGATCGTTCTATTCTTCCTCTCCATGACCCCATTCTGCTGTGGGTTATGAGGCACTATGAGTTCTCTTTGAATTCCTTCTTTGCTACAACAGTCTTTGAATTCATTAGAGATATATTCACCACCATTATCGCTCCGTAGAGCCTTCACTTACTTCCCCAACTCCTTCTCCACCAATGCTTTAAAATCATAGAACTTTGAGAATGTTTCACCCTTCTTCTGCATGAAGAAGATCTAGCATCTATGAGAATAGTCATAAAAAAATATAACATAATACCTATGTTTTTCTGTTGAAGCAACCGAGAAAGGTCCACACACGTCTGTGTGAATTCTCTCTAGGATCACCGAAGCACGGTTCTCCTTCTCATGAAAGGTGGTCTTCACAAAATTACCCATAGTACATCCCTTGCACAGATCTGACTGCGCAAGAGTACCCTTGGAAAGTCCAGTAGAAATTTGCTGCAAAATCTTCAAGGCGCCATGGTGAAGATGGCCCAATCTCTTGCGCCATAATTCATCCTCATCCCAGCTCACCACTTCTTCTGCTTTTCCCATCATTGCAGTGCAACCATCTACCTCCTGGTTGTAGAGATCTTAACTCAAATCCCCATCCTCTTGGTTTGACCCATTGTTTTATGTCGCAAGAAGGCTTTTCCCTCGCTGAAAACAACGTCATAGCCTCTGTACTCCAACATAGCGATCGAGACCAAGTTCTTATTCAAACCTGGAACATGCATAAAATTTTTCAACAGAAATGGTTTACCTGAATCCCTCTCAAAGGTAATGGTTCTAATGCTGGTCACACTATATCTACCATCGTCGCCCATCTCTATATGCATTTGGATATCCTTCTCCTCCAAGTCACTAAACAACTCCTTGTCTCCCGTCATATGGAAGGAAGCACCACTATAAATATACCACACCGATCTCATTGCGCTTGAAACCAAGCATGAGATCAAAGAGAAATGAAGTTCAAATTGCGAGGCTAAGGCCTCACTCGCTGCAGCTCTAGCAGCCTTCTTGTTCTTCTTTTTCTGTGGGCAGTTAGTGGCAAGATGCCCATGTTCGTGACAGTGAAAACACTTCACTTTGGAAAAATCCAGCTTCTTGCCTTTAACTTCAGATTTTGGATGGGATTTATTCCCCTTTCCTCTATTTTCTTTGGAAACCAAAGAATAATTCTCTTCATCATCATTCTTCGATGAAAAGCCATCCCTGGTATTCCTCTACACAAGATCTGACCAAAGTCGCTCCCAATCCGACTGTTTCTCCCGTCCATTGACAGAGTCTTCACAACTGTGCAAAATCTTCGGAAACCCAAGGAGAGCCAAGATCACTAAGTCATCATCCGCAATTGTAATTCCCACACTCCCCAGCTCATCCCTACATTGGACAAACTTCGTGATATATTTTGGAATACTGTCACCCTTCTCCATTTTGATTTTTCTGAGCTTATCTATCAGCACCAACTTCCTATGGTCGCTGTTGCTTTGGAAAAGATTTTTCAAAGCCTTCCACATTGCAAATGGAGTGGCTTTCTTGTGAAGGCTTGAAAAAATATGTTCTTTCACACCTTCCAACAAAATTATTCTTGTCTTCGCTAGCTTCTTTTGCCATGCGTCAAGTAATGCAACATCGCTAGAAGTAGGCTTAGGAACAACGTTATGGATGAACTCCTTCAGTCCATTATCTTCAAGCACCGCCTCCATCCTGTCCTTCCAGGTTATGTAATTTGAGCTACCCTTAAGGGAATAATCCAATCGCAACCCATTGAAAGACATTTCAATGAATACTCAATTGTCGCACCAAGAAATTTCTGCAGCAAATTCAAATTGTCCACCAGCACAAAACTCAACACCTCTTCACTATTGCAATCTCTAATGATTAACACAGCTCTGATATCATGTAGAAATTTATTAATACTAATAGTATTACCAGATTCTCATGATCTAACAAATTAATCTTATGTTAAATACATAATCCTTCCACTTAATTCTTTGTAGAAATTAAATCACCAATTGCAAAACTCATGAAGAAAATCAATCGCACGTAAACACAGTTGTTTAACGGGAAATATTAAAGCTAAAAACCCCAACTATAATATATTATGTATATCAATGGATCATGTAATAATCTCATACAAGGCTTAGTACATCAAGATCTCAGTAAAATCAACAATCATTACACACTGCCATGCAAAAAATTGCATATCTACGCACCAATTTCTTGCCTCCTGACAGCCTGCCTCCACGGTGCAATCCCTGATGAAGAAGACCCCTGAATGAATTCAGATTGTTCTTGCCTTGATTGTGCAATCCTCATTGGCATCTCTAATGTGTGTCAGATGCATTGAATGCATCACTATAGTCACAACAGATACTCCATCTCACCCTTTCACCTATCTCTCCACTGGGTCTCCACTGGAATTGGCATGCAAGTAGTTAAATGCTGTATTTGTTCAGTTGCAAGTGAGTCTCTAGTTATGAATTAATTAAATAATTAATTCACTATACTCTGACTACTATATATTTCAGTTAGACTAGATACAACTAGCTCAACTGAGTTTAACTCACTTAACTGAGTTAAACTGAATAACAACTCCATTAACTACTCTTCCAACTCTGTCAAAAATTTTCCACTTCAGTTATAACTGATTCCTCCATGCATGAGTCACCAATACCCTAGGAATTACATAATTCCTTCAGCCCACTGATTTTCCAAATCTGTTCACTGAAATAAAGTGCTCCAAGAGAATAAGTTGATATTTATTGTCAGATTATTATTAAGGGCTAATAATAATCGACATGCATCTATATTTATATTGACGATCTATAAATAGACTTCGCCTAATATTCTAAAAATAGAATTTCATCTATTTTTCACATTTGATCAACCATCTACAAATAGCATCCTGCAACTTATAGAATATGCTCACCATGTCTAAAAATAGACATACACCTAAAAATATCCTGTGGGCCCCACTTAGTGAAGGTGCTTACTTTTCACTAAGCTCATCATCTTGTTGAATCTCAACAGTGCTGGACATCCCTTCCTATTGGCAAGAGAACATTAATTCTTAGCTTATGAGCCTGTCCCTCAATGCGTCTTTCAGATTTCCCTCACTGATTACTTATTTATTTTATATCAAAATGTAGAATAATTTATACATTTGGGTTGAATATTGTAGATTCAAATAAGAAAAGGAAATCAATAGTGTTTTGGAAAGATTTAATAAGGAATGAACCTAATGATGGAGGATTGTTTGATTTTGTTGCTTATTTTATGCCAATTGCCTATAAGATTTTGAATGAAATCACTCCTCCATGTTTTCTTCCGAAGGCCCAGGAGTGTCTTCAACTCAGTGTTAATTGAAAATTTGGATATTGGTTTGTGTATGATGATTATTCAAATATTAGGTTGTATGGAGCTAGGATTGAGCCTTATATATTGCCCACCTTTGTCCCCATGAGGATGTTTGCCTTGGATTTTATTAGACAAAGTTTGAATGTATATCAGATACATTTTGTTCCAATGAAGAAAGGTCATCGATTTAGGTTACCTATGACTATTGGACATTTCATAGTAAGTATGAGACAAGCAACAAATGAAGCAAAACAAATGTTAGAAAGCATGCATTTTTTATTAGGTTGGAAATGGGCTTATGATCCACACAAGGTTATTTCTAACAAGAGAATTGAAAATGGTTATTCTGCTTTTGTTCATGATAGTAAACCTAAAATTGAGAAGCTAGCTAACAAGGTTTTTGCAGGCTCTGGTAGTAATAGCATTAAGACTCCAATTATCTCTGAAAAGGCAAGTAAAATAAATAAAGAGAAGGCTGTTGATTTTGAGGATGAAGAACAGAGAGCTAAGAAAATAACTAAAGTAAGTGAAGAGATGGAAAACACATAACCTAGTTTCTCAATTCAATTAGGAGATACTCAGAATGCACCAGCTTCACCATCAATACATGAATTTTTTCATGATCAGGTACCTTTGATCAAGCAGGTATTTGCCCAAATTTCTGAAAAGAACCAGAAAATCAGAGCAAGTGTGGAGGCTCAAGTTGAATATCAGATTACTCATGATCAGACCAGATTGTTGACCGCTATGGATTCATAAAGGAATCAATTGAAAATTTGCTTCTCCCACCCATCTGAAATGACAGTAGGGTCATCTAGCAATTTTAAAACTGTAAATATAACTGTTGATACTAGAAAGCTCTCTTTACTTGATAAAGTTAAATTACACATGAAAACTGGTCAATTGATTGTTAATGACTTGAATAAAACCAATGCAGATGTTAATAAGGCTGAGAATATTTTGGGAAAAGTAATCAAGCAACTAAAGTTATAGAAAGCTAATTCTAGGGCTCTTTCGACTCAAAATGAAGAATTGAAGAAAATACTTTTAAAAGTTGGAGTGGATCCCAATGATAGATCAGCTGTGCAAAAATTGTTACAAAGTGCAGAATCAAAAATCAAGTGTTGAAGAAAAATATAAAGCTACCTACTGGAGAACATCCAATGGTAGCAGAGGTAGCATAAGTAGAAAATGGGAAAGAAAATATTTTATAGCAGTTGTTGCAGAAAGATGAAGAAATTTCTAGATTAAAGGAGACAATGGTAAATCTACATGGTCAGATTGATTCACATGATTGCACCATAGTCTTATCATATGGAAATGATGACCCAACAACCATATTATCCAAATTGAGCATATAATTGAAGATGGCGGAGATTGATCTCAAGAAAACCCAGAGTGATCTTGATACATCAATGAAAATAATACATGCCAAAGATGGGGAAGTTAACAAATATAAATATGATTACCAGGCAACTTATGAAGAAGTCAAGAATCTTAAAGATAAATTAAAGGGAAACATGTCCCTAATTCAAGCAAAGGATATTGTGTGGAATGAGATTATTGAGGTAATGAAAACAATTTGGGTATCACTAATTATATTTTCAGAAGAGAAATGCATAATCAGATATTTACAAGAGCTCATTCTTGCTGATAAGCATAAGTTACTTAACAAAAATCTATGGGCAAAAAGGTTTATTGATTTTGTTAATTCCAAGACATATAAAGAGCTATAAGAACATGAAATCAAAGATATAACATTATGTGTTCTAGAAATCAATAAGTTGATTGTGAAGAATGCTTGCAGGAAACCAGCAGAGAAGAAATTGACAAAGATCAAACAAGCTGTGGATAAATTCAACACCATATTTGACAAAAGGACCAGAGCTGGACTGCCATAATGCTGAGATCTGCAAGGAAATTTATTAACTTGGGAATCATATGAGACTTTGTTAGTGGGAGAAAAAATCAAGATCGATAATACTCATGAAAATACTGTAGTCTTAAAAGGAGCTACAATTGTCAATTTTCTACATAGGATTTTTCAATTATTATGGATGATTAAGACCTTGTTTGTGGAAAGGCCTACTTATACCAGGATCACTGCTTTCAAACTGGAGCATCAAAAGCTGGTCAATTCTCCTAAGACCAATATTGAACTTTGGAATAAATGCAGGGCATGGATGTCTGATCTACCAGGAGACACATCAAAACCTCAAGGAGACACGTCAGCACCTCAGAGAGGCACATTAGCAACAAATCATATTCAACAAAAAGAATGATATTTCAAGTTTTATTTGTTTTTCTTTGTTTAATATCTAGGTTGTAATGATGTCATCAATTGCAATCTAATAAGTAGTTTAAACAATTTAAGTAGTTTTAGTAGTTTCAAGAAGTTCTAGCAGTTACAAACTGATTTTTTATGTATTTAAGCAAGATAGAAAGAAAGAAGAAGGTTTTGAGTTTTGGACCTCTGGAAGACTACAATTTTGTACTTAATTTTTTGATGAATTAATGAAAGAAGCATCAAGGTTCCTACAACTGTTGATGGTGATTCGTTTTTCCTGTGTCATTTTGTGTTCTTTCTTCTTTGAATGAAGTGAAGTAAAGTAGCTGCCGGTCTCTTACTTGCATCCATGAGTAAGAGTTAAATTACGTTAATGTGCGATCCTTCACTCCAACTGTTCTTTCTACATAAATTCATTATGAGGTTTAAAGTGATAGATTCTATGTTACAACATATCATTTTGAGTTTCTTCTATAGTTCCTCTTTTCATTCAGATATCAACAGTTAATGGAATTGTAGAGTCTTTCATTATATCAGATTATTAAGGGTTTTAAAGAATTAATTTCTAAAGGGATTGAATGAAGAAAACCTGATATAATTAATTTTGTGACATATTTTTTAAAATGTCTTAAGCATTGATTCCTTTCCACAGCCAATGGATTGTCTCTTAAGAACCAACATTTTCTGGCGTCGTTTCTGGGGAAGAAGAAATGAAGCTTATTTTCCCTGGGTTTTTCACATTATTTCCTCTGGTTGTTCAGTGAGGAGGAAATATTCGGCTGTGTTTTGTTTTTTTTCTTCAGAATAAGGCCTCACATGAGGTCAGATACCTTACAGTAGGAAGTCCCTGCTTTTTCAGACCTTGAAATATTGGTTTATAAAAGGGTTCATCAACCCAAAACCCCGTCAACACCTAGTCCTACATTGTCTCCTCCTGGAAGCAGTTCTAATAATACTTTGTTTGAAGATATCTCTAAAGTACTTCCTTTCTTGGAACAAGATTCACCTTTCACACCAATTCATTTTCAAGAACCTAAGTTGCAAGAACACTCCTTTGAGTCTATTTCCTTTACTTTTACACAAGCTCAAAAAAATCCAGTTGTTGGTTCCTCTGCCATTGTTCATCAACCCACTCCCATATCAATTTTACCTCCACCTCCATTCACTTTCACAACAGGTTCATCAACTGCATCTAACCAATGAACGATAAATCAAGGTGTAAACATGGTAGCACCATCCTTTTTGTTGAATATATATGCTCCAGTTAACCTTACACAACCAATGAATTCAAAATGCCTAAAGAATATTTGAAATTACTTCCCTGTTTCACTAGAGAAGATGAAAGAATTGGAGAGAAACACTTACCAGTGTTTTGTAATTTGGCTAAAAATTTGAATGTGGAACATCTTGATGTTGTCATGAGGCTTTTTTTTCAGACTCTAGATGGAGAGGATAGAAAATGGTTCAAAGGATTGCTAAATTATTCTATTAATACCTGCGAAGAGCTAGAGAATCAATTTACTCAGAGATGGGGAGAGAAAATGGATCAAGGTTATTCCTTAACAGAATTCAATGCAATTAAAAGAAAAAAAAATGTAAATATTTCTTAGTTTATTAAGAGATTTAATAAATTGTAAAATAGTTTACGTGTAGAAATGAAGCCCCCTCCTTTTGGAGCAAAGGTGGTTTTTGCTGGGGCTTTTGAAGTTGATTTCAGCTTCACACTTAGAGAAAGGAGATCAGACCCCTACTCTTGAATAGATAAAAACAGATGCTTTAGAAATTGAAGCCAATATGATTGCAACTGGAAAGGGAAAAGAAAAACAATCAGTCCAAGAGAAGGGAAAAGTGAAAGAAGAATCATCACGATATCAAATAATTGAAGATATGAAAAAGGTGATAAAAATATTTGTCAAATAAGTTAGTTAATATGGAATTGGAAAGTAAAAACTCCAAAGACAAGTACAACAAAACATAGGAGGATTTAATCCTCAATTCAGAAAACAACCCCTGCAAATTTTTCAGAGGGAAAGAAAAGATCAAGATCAAGTTCAAGCACCATTATATATAGAAGAAACACCTGGAGAGTCAACAGAAGTTGACCAAAACTAAGATGAAGATCAAATATCTTCTATTTACACAAGAGAAGATGATGAAGAGTGTTGGGTATGTGTTATATTCTTTCCACGACTAGTCACACGCAGGGGGGGGGGGGAATAATACACCTTGTACGTTGTGCCGAGCGCAGCAGGGGGGTCATAGGGGAGGTGAAAACCCCCTATTCGAGGTCTAGTGCAACGCCCCGGGAAACTTTTTTTGGACCTTATTTTTCGGTGGGCAGACCTGCCCATGGTTTTGTGCATGGGTTTGCACATGGTTTTGGGGCATGATGGTTTTCAGCCCCTGGTATTTTGTAGATTCGGTCAAGGGAACTACGTTTATGTTCTAATACAGGGTTAATGGATTGGGGTTTATGTATGCTTCAGCATGTATATATATGTGTTGTAACACTAAAAGGAATAATAATGAAAAATCAAGCTGGTCGTCCCAATTTGGGATCCAGGGGAAAATCTCTATGTTTATCTCTTTTATGTTTTATGCTCTCACTATTGTTTATTTTCTATTTTAAGATTCGTTTGTAGATAATTTTTGTTCAAGGTTAAAACCTACATTTGGTATCAGATTTGTTTCAGATTCAAGGGGGCGCCTTTGATGAGGGGTTTTTTGCTCGGGCCTGAGGTAGACCTTGTTCAGTGGGAGATCTACGGGATCAATTCTTGCGGTGAAAGAAGATGGCGAGCGGCAAGAAGATAGAGATCGAGAAATTTAATGGTTAGAGTTTTGAGTTGTGGAAGCTCAAGATGGAGGATCTGCTGGTGGATAAATATCAGTGGATCGTGGTAGATCCGGGTACTAAATCAACGATAATGTTAGATGAATACTGGAAGAAGCTGGATCAGAAGGCAAAGAGCACAATATGGTTGTGTGTTTCAGATTCAATATTGTTGAATGTATCTGGGGAAGCTACGATGAAGACCTTATGGGGAAATCTAGGAACTTTGTACCAATCTAAGTCTCTGGTGAATAAATTGTTCCTACAGAAAAAGCTGTATAACCTGAGGATGAAGGATGGAGACTCGGTGACAGAGCATCTAAACGCCTTCAATACTGTATTAAGTCAGCTGTCATATGTTGATATTAAAATCTCATATGAAGATAAGTGCATTATTTTTTTGTGTTCTCTACCAGATTCGTGGGACAGTTTGGTTATTGCAATAGGTAGCAATACAAATACCTTGAATTTTGATGACATTGTCTCAGCCTTGCTGTCAGAGGAAATGAGATGGAGAAATATGGAGGTTCAGAATGGAGATGCCTTATATGTACGAGGAAGGTCCCAAAATATAAATAATAATAAGGTTTCGAGTGGGAGATCTAAATCTAGAGGGAGATCTAAATCTCCTGGAAAGTTTGTAAAGGTGTGTTGGAAATGTGGAAAGGAAGGGCACAAAAAAAAGGACTGCAGATCTAAAGCTCCTGAGAAAGGAAAGGGATCTGATGATGCTCCTTCTGCAGAGGCAAAAACCACCTCGGATGAAGGTGGGGATGTGTATTTGGCTTCTACTTCAAATACACATGTAGATCATGAGTCATGGTTAATTGACTCGGGTGCATCCTTTCACTTCACTCCTCATAGGGAGTGGTTCTGTGAGTATGAGAAATATGATGGCGGTGATGTCTTCTTAGGTGATGATAGGAAGGCCAGAATTGTTGGACATGGAAAAGTCAAGCTAAAGCTGCAAGGTGGAAGGATTAGAACACTTCCTGGTGTTATGCACATTCCTCCATTGGCCAGAAATCTGATTTCTGTAAGCAAGATGGATGATGCATGTGTAAAAACAGTGTTCGAGAAAGATGCCTGTAAGATGGTTCAGGGAGCACTGGTATTAATGTGGGGAGTTCAGATTAGAACTTTGTACAAGCTTCAGGGAAGCACTATTATTGATGGGTGCAACAGTTCTGTGGTTCCTGAAAGTGGAGCAGAAAGCCTAGCGATCTCTGGAGAAAATACCATGCTATGGCATCAAAGGCTTGGACATATTGGAGAGAAGGGACTTTAGATACTACATGGAAATGGTATGGTAGAACGTATGTCTAATAGCTCTTTGGATTTCAATTTTTGTGAACATTATGTATATGGGAAGTAGAAGCGGGTGAGTTTTCCTTCTGGTGCTAAGAGGGCGAACAAGATATTAGAGCTTGTGCACAGTGATGTGTTTGGACCTGTATCGATTCCATCACTCGATAAGTATATGTACTATGTTTCATTCATAGATGACTTCTCAAGGAATACATGGATATATTTCTTGAGGAAGAAATCTGAAGTCTTTGATAGATTTAAAGAATTTAAGGCTCTGGTGGAAAACCAGACAGAGAAGAAGATAAAGGTGCTGAGGACAGATAATGGTGGGGAGTTCTGCAAGAAGGAATTTGAAGATCTCTGTAAGAAGTGTGGTATAGAATGGCAGAAGACTACTCCATACACACCTCAGCAAAACGGATTTGCAGAAATAATGAACAGAACGGTGATGGAAAAGGCAAGAAGCATGCTCAGTGGTACCAAGTTAGGACAAGAATTCTGGGCAGAGGCAGTGGAGACTGCATGTTACTTGGTTAATATATCAACTTCATTAGCGTTGGAGGATAAGACTCCACATGAGGTATGGACTGGTAAGAAACCCTCTCTTTCACATCTGAGGGTATTTGGATGTGATGCATATGTACATGTTCCAAAGGAGAAAAGGAGCAGGTTGGATAATAAATCTAAAAGGTGCATCTTTATTGGGTATAAGGATGGTTTAAAGGGTTAAAATCTTTGGAACCCGGAAACAAGGAAGGTTGTGTACAACCGAGATGTGGTGTTCAGAGAGGTGAAATATGTTGTTAAACATGAATCCCTAAAAAAGGAACCTACGAAGATAGAGTTTGAGCTAAAGGAGGATGAATCAGACTCTACAACATAAGAAGACTCAGAAGAGGAAGAGCCACAAACTCCAGCTGTGAGAAGATTAGTTTGGGAAAGAAGACAATAAAAAAGGTACAATCCATCTGCTTTCTATTCAAATTTTACTTTAACTATAACTGATGATGATCCTAGAACCGTCAGGAAGGCTGTAGATTCAGAGGATGGAAAACTCTGGAAGGAGGCCATGGTTGATGAAATGGCATCCTTGCATAAAAATGAGGCATGGGATCTGGTGGAGTTTCCAGTTGGAAGGAATCCCATCGGGAGTAAATGGGTGTTTAAGAAGAAGATGAATGTAGAAGGCAAGGTGGAGAAATACAAAGCTAGGTTGGTAGCAAAAGGTTATTCCCAGGTGCCGGGAATTGATTTTGGTGATATTTTTTCTCCTGTTGCCAAAGTTACTTCTATTAGATTACTTTTATCTGTTGCTGCTGCATTTGATTTTGAGGTAGAACAGATGGATGTGAAGACCAAATTTCTTCACAGGGATATGGAAGAGGAGATATACATGAAACAACCTGAAGGATTTATGGTGAAGGGGAAGAAAGAACTAGTATGCAGGTTAAAGAAGTCTCTGTATGGGTTAAAATAGTCACCAAGGATGTGGTATCAGAAATTTGATACCTATATACGGGGACTTGGCTTCACTAGAAGCAAGGATGATCACTGTGTTTATTTTAAATTAATTGGTGATCGTGTTATTTATTTTGTCTTGTATGTGGATGATATGTTGTTGATTGGAAATGACAAAGAAATTATCCAAGATTTGAAGACCCAACTGTTCTCCAAATTCAACATGAAGGATCTTGGTGATGCAAACTATATTTTGGGCATGGAAATTAAGAGAGATCGGGCAAAGAGGAAGCTTTGGTTAAACCAGAGGAAGTATGTCGAGACTATATTGCAGAGGTTCAATATGCAGGATAGTAAATAGTTGAATGTTCCGATTCCTGTAGGTACAAAGCGATCCGCTGAACAGTGTCCCAAGACACAAGAAGAAGAGGAGGATATGTCCCGTGTTCCATATGCAAGTGCAGTGGGTAGCCTGATGTATGCAATGGTCTGTACTAGACCAGACATTGCACATGCAGTGGGAATATTGAGCAGGTTTATGTCAAACCCAGGGAATGAGCATTGGACTGTAGTGAAGCGGGTTTCTAGATATTTGCGTGGCACTAGTGATTATGGCTTGTGCTACTAGGGAAGACCAGGATTGGAAAGAGTGTTGGGCATTCATGGTTTTGTTGATGCAGACTGGGCTGGAGATCTGGACCAAAGAAGATCTACAAGTGGGTATGTGTTTAGCCTATTTGGAGGTGCAGTCAGTTGGATGAGTAAAATATAGTTTGTAATGGCTCTTTCAACTACAAAGGCAGAATACATGGTAGCCACTCATGTAAGCAAGGAAGCAGTTTGGTTGCATAGATTGTGTTCAAGTATGGGGTTGGTGCAACAAGCTATAAGGATAGATTGTGATAGTCAAAGTGCAATTTTCTTGGCTAAGAACCCTGCTTATAATTTAAAGACAAAGCACATTGATGTTCAATATCACTTTGTGAGATATATGGTTGAGGCTAAAAGGGTGTTGCTGGTAAAGGTGGACACTTTGAAGAATGTTGCAGATGCATTGACGAAGTCTGTGAGCACTCATAATTTATCTTGGTGAAGAGAAACAATGGGTGTTGCAAAGCTGGGCTAATGACTAAGCTCTCCTGTGGACCCCTGTGGAAAGAAAACAACAAGTGGGAGAATGTTGGGTATGTGTTATATTCTTTCCACGACTAGTCACGCACGGGGGGGTCACAGGGGGGGCGATAACCCACCCATGGTTTTGTGCATGGGTTTGCACATGGTTTTGGGGCATGATGGTTTTCGGCCCCTAGTATTTTGTAGATCCGGTCAAGGGAACTATGGTTATGTTCTAATCCAGGGTTAATGGATTGGGGTTTATGTATGCTTCAATATGTATATATATGTGTTGTAAGACTAAAAGGAATAATATTGAAAAATCAATCAGGTCATCCCGATTTGGGATCCAAGGGAAAATTTCTGTGTTTATCTGTTTTATGTTTTATGCTCTCGCTATTGTTTATTTTCTGTTTTAAGATTCGTTTGTAAATTATTTTTGTTCAAGGTTAAAACCTACAAAGAGGAAGATTGTGAAGGAGAATGTGCTGAAGCTGAAGTATCTTTTGATGAAGTTGAGATGAGTGAATACTGAAGGAAATTCATAGATTTCATGCAGGTTGAATTACATAAGAAGTATAATATGAGATCAAGGAAGAGATCTAGGGTGCAGGATAGTGAAGGTGAACAAGATTCTACTCCTCCTCCAATGGTGACTCCACAACAAAAGGACTTAGTAAAACAAGTAGATAAAGGGAAGTGACCTGTAAATCCAGTAAAGAGAACATAAGTGTAACATGCTGAATCTTCCCAAAGCAAATCAGTTGATACTGATATTTTGGAGAAATTTGTTCATGTACCTGAACAAACTTCAAATCCTAGAAGGAATGAAGAAGAACCTGAGAATAATGTTAAGCAAACTCAGGTTTTCAGTTTAACAAAGGAGTTGGAGAAAGTAAAGATTCAGGTGCCTCTTCTTGAATTAGATAAAACTTTAGTCTATAAAAAAGAAATTTCAGAATTCATTAATCTCTCATAGATTGAAGATATAAGTGATACTATGAACCTGCAAGAAGAAAATCCAGTAGTCACTGGTCCTCATGTAGAAGAAGTAGATCCTTTTGTTCCTCTGTTTTACATTTCATTTCTTATTCATTATTTTATTATCCATAACTGTATGCTGGATTCAGGGTCTTCCCATAATATTATGCCATTTTCTGTCATGAAGGAATTGAATTTTCAGATTACTAAACCTTACAGGGACCTGTATTCATTTGATTCCAAAAGGGTGAAATGTGTTGGGTTAATTAAAGACATGGTAGTGTCTTTGGCATAGAATCCAACAAAAAGTATTGTTATGTATGTAGTTGTTTCTAACATCCCATCTAGGTTTGGAATGCTCTTGTCAAGATCTTGGGGAGAAAAGTTGGGACGTGTTTTAAAGTTATATTTCACTTATTCTATCATTCCTGTATTTAATGGGGAAGAAAAGAGATTGTATAGGGAAACAAGGTTTGTGAAAACCACTACAAAGAAAGATGCAGGTAATTCCCCTATTTATAGTCAGGAAAAAGAAGATATTTCATGTTTCATGCTACATGAAGATGCAGAATTTGCTAAAGACATAGTGAAGCATCTCTCTTTAGTAGTTGTAAATAATGAGTTGCATTCAAATAAGATTTGGAAATGCTACTTTGATGGTGCCTACTCCAAGGATGGCACAGGAGCTAGATTCCTGCTGATATCACCAGAAGGTAACCTCATGCCTTTTTATTTTAAGTTATAATTTGATTCAACAAATAATGTGGCTGAGTATGAGGCCTTGATCATAAGTCTTCAAATTTCTAAGCAAATGGGAAAAATATATTTCGATTTTCGGTGATTTTGAATTGATAATAAGATAGATTAAAAATCATTGTCAGACCAAACATCCAAGATTAAGATCATATAGAAATGAATTTTGGGACTTGATAGAGAACTATTTTGAAGCCTTTAATATTCAGTATATTCCAAAGGAGGAGAATATATTGGCTGACTCATTGGTAGTTGCAGCCAACACTTTCAAGCCTCCAATTAATCCAGGTCTAAGGTATGAGACAAAAATTAGACACAGGACTTCTATCCCTGATAATGTGAAACATTGGTAGGCGTTTGAAGATGATGAGAAGATAAATCAGTTCTTGACAATGATTGGAAATTTTGAAGATACTGATATAGATCAAGAAGAACAACAAACAACACAAAAAGCAGAGGTAAGACACTTCAAACATTCAATAGGTGATCAGAATATTATTCAATTGAAAGATAATGTGCTCCCTAAAGGTTTAGTTCCTCTTGAAATATTGTTCGATTCTAATGATGTTGCTGTTGATTCAAAGAAAACACATCAAGAGGAAGAAATGGAAGACTGTAATTTGGGAACTCAGCAGGAACCAAACATGGTGAAATTGTTCAAAGGTGTTCCAAAAAATTATAAAGAAAGATACCTTGATATTTTCAAGAAGTACATGGATGTGTTTTCTTGGTCATATGAAGACCTGAAAACATATGATAAATGCATAATACAACATATGATCCCATTGAAGGAAGGATTTAAACCACATCGACAAAAGCTCAAACAAATTAATCCACTATTGCTGGCTCAAATTGAAAAAGAGGTGAGGAAATTACTTCGAGAAAAAATCATAGTCCCTCTCAGATATTCTGCTTTGGTTTCTAATCTAGTTCATGTGAGGAATAAAAATGGGGAGATAAGATTGTGTGTGGATTTCAGGAACCTGAAAAGCGCATCTCTAAAGGATAATTATCCTTTACCTAAAATGGATTATGTTTTACAAAAAGTGACAGGAGCTTACAAGATGTCCATGGTTGACAGATTCTCTGGGTATAATCAGGTGGCAGTAGATAAGGAAGATCATAAAAAGACAATTTTCGCAACCCCCTAGGGTACTTTAATGTATGCAAGAATTCCGTTTGGACTTATGAATGCAGGTGAAACCTTTCAAAGGGCCATGGGCATAACGTTTGTTGGAGATAAGTATGTGGTTATAATATTTGGATGATGTAACTATTTTTTCAGGATCATATGATGAACACTTGGAACATCTACAAAGAAATTTTGAAAAATCCAGGAAGTATGGTTTGTCAGTAAATCCAAAAAAATCTTTGTTTGCCTTGGAAGAAGGTAAATTATTGGGTCACATAGTTTCAAAACAAGGGATAAAGATTGATCCAGCAAGGGTGGAAAAAAATCAAACAATTTCTTTACCCAGAAGAAAAAAATATATTCATATATTTCTGGGAAAGATAAATTTTTTGAGAAGGTTTGTACCAAATTATGTAGAGATTGTGAGAAACATAACCAATATGTTGAAAAAAGAGACAGACGCGCAATGGAATAAAGAAGCAAGAGAATCATTTGCTAGAATAAAGGAGGATCTCCAGGAAGCTCCTGTTCTAATTAGTCTAGATTATCAGAAGGAATTTCATATATTCTCATGTGCTTCACCCTCTGCTATTGCTGCTGTGTTATTACATAAAAATGAGGAGAATAAAGAACAATCAGTGGCATTCTTCAACAAATTTCTCAAAGATGTTGAACTCAAATATAATATTTTGGAGAAATAAGTATATGCATTTTTCAAAGCACTCAAAGCCTTCAGAACCTATGTATTACAATCTCAGATAACTGCATATGTGCCTAATTCTGCTGTTAAAGATGTGCTGGTTCAAAGTGATGTAGAAGGAAAGAGAGGAAAATGAATAGCAAAAATTGAGGATTATGATCTAGACATTAAACCTACAAAGTTGATCAAAGGGAAAGATTTGGAAAATTTGTTAGTAGAGACAAATTTTCAAGCATTGGGAATCAATCTGTTACCACCAGTAGATGAAGTTGTAAGTGAAGAAGGTCAAAATAAGTCCAAACCAGGTATTCAATACAAATATTTATGCTCAGATTGGTACAAAGACATTGTTCATTTCTATGTTTTTTATATTTTCCAACTTCACTGAATAGAACAAAGTATAGAGCCCTCAAGCTTAAATCTCAGCCATATGTCATAGTAGAAGAAAAAATGTACTGGAAATATCGTGCTGGTATCTTATTGTTATGCTTAAGTGAAGGTTAATCCATTGAAGTTACCAAAGAATACCATGAAAATATGTGTGGAGGGCATTATAGTTGGAAGGTTACAACACATAATATCCTCAAGTCAGGTTTTTATTGGCCTACAGTGTTTGCAGATGTGTACAGACTGGTCAGAAGTTGTCAGAAATGTCAATTGTTTGCAGAGAAGAAAAGACTTGCTCCGTTACCTCTCATTTCAGTATTCATAGAAGAACCTTTCATACAGTGGGGACTGGAATTTATTGGACAGATAAATCCACCATTAAGTGGAAAATTCAAGTGGATTATAATTTCCACTGATTACTTCACAAAGTGGGTTGAAGCAATACCCACCAAAAAAGCAGATGACCAAGTGGTGATGAAGTTTTTGGAGGAGAACATCTTCAGGAGGTTTGGTTGTCTAGTCAAGATCGTAACTAATAATTCTCAGGTATTTAATTCTGCTCGATTCATTGATTTCTGTCAAACATATAATGTAATTTTGTCACATTCCACAACCTACCATCCGCAAGGGAATGGATTGGCAGAGTCTTCAAACAAGACATTGGTTAGGATTCTGAAGAAAACAATCACTGGAAATAAAAAATACTGGGGCTCAAAATTAAAATTTTCTCTTTGGGAAGTTCAAGTAACTACTAAGAGATCCATTGGAAAATCAACTTTTGAGTTGGCTTATGGAACTCAGGCATTGTTTCTTAGTTAGTTGGCAAAACCAGTGATTTCTTTCCTTCAAGAAGATCAGGAAGAACCTAATGCTATGGTAAGAAGAATGAATAAGGTGATTGAGTTAAGTGAAAGCAGAGACAAAGTTAGAGATAAATTGATTACTTATCAGGAAAAAATGAAGCCTATTTTTGACAAGAAAGCGAAAGAAATCCTCTTTCAAGCAGGAGATTTAGTACTAAGATGGGGCACCAGAAGGGAGGATAAAGGAAAGTATGGTAAGTTTGACCCCCTCTGGTACGGTCCATACAAAATTACTAAAGCCAGGTCAAACAATACTTTCATCCTAAAATATTTAGATGGAGAATCTCTAAAGCTGCCTGTGAATGGGCAGTATTTGAAGCATTATTTCCAACACTAAAAGTCAACATTCCACCATTGTAAATACCAAATTTCTCATTGTTCATATGTCACCAAGGAATATTTGACTCCTTGCTTGAGGCGAAGACACTGATATGCGGTTCTTAGTGATTTCGTGGCAAAAATAACTATCCCCAGGTGGAGCAAGATGTTGTGGCTCATTTGCATTTACTTTTGAAATATTTATCAAAATATAAAAAAAAGCATATATGTTAGAAAATGAAAAAAATTAAAAATTTTATATGCCGAAAAAATAATTTTTGATTTATATGTTGGTGTATTAACAATATGTGCGGAGATGTGAAAGTGGGTCTGACCATCGAGTTAATCGTCATGTAATTCACCGAGCGAGATTTAAAGGAAAAATACGATCGGAGGAAACCTGCGGGCACAAATAGCCCGGGGTATATTTCCGAGGGTGCCTCCGCAGTTGACCATGTCGAGAGCTCATTGAATGAGATCGACGGTTCACAATCAATGTGGAGGCAGACCTCCGATGAGTCTACCGTACCCCAGAGTGCTCCTGCGGTGACTTAAGCAATCAATGTCACCCGCAAGCGAGCCAAATCCCATTAGCAAGCGAGCCAGTTCATCATTCACGTCATATGTCTGTTGTGCGTCATGTCATGCATTTAATTCACATGTGTTTCCAAAGCCTCGCTGCATCTATAAAGTATGTTTAAAAACCCTGTTCTTTCACTTGTCGGTTTTCAATCCTAGTTGTCCACAGTCATCTGAGTCATCCACCCTCTCACCTCTGAGTTTGTACAGTCGCCACCCTAAGCAAAATTATGGCCAAACAGTCGTCCCTCACAATATCTTCCAGCCACATTCTACTTATGGATACAGAGCAAGATGTTAAGGATACCCTTTGCACAGTTGAGCACCTACCACTTTATCAACATATATTACTCAATGAGCGAAACTCTCCTGTTTACTCAACCATGGTCTGGTCTGGTGTTATGTCTACATGTGTCTCAAAAACCCATATTTTTTCGGAATTCATAAATTGGCTAGTATAAGCATTGTACCCTAGCAAATTATTTGTGATGAATCATTTGAGAGAAAGTGTTCTTTAAGTCACGTCTCTGTTAATTCGTCAAGCCTTCTATTATCCTGTGTCAAAGTCTTATGTCAGTTTTACTGAAGAAGCATTGATTGAATTATATGACAGTCTTGCAAGGCAAGATTTTACACAGGTGGTATTATTTCTAAAACCAGAAGTAGGACGTTTCTCTATAGATGATAAAGAGTTTCCCTTGGATATTTTTGATGCAGAGGTCAAGCTTGTACTGCAATTTTTTTCAAAAATACTTGGGAAGGAGGATGCTGCTCGAATTGACAGGTCAATGCTTGGATTATTTTCTTTAATGATGAAGCCTAATGTGGTGCTGGACATCCCTTCCTATTGGCAAGAGAACATTAATTCTCAGCTTATGAGCCTTTCCCTCACTGCGTCTTTCAGATTTCCCTCACTAATTACTTATTTATTTTTATATCAAAATGTAGAATAATTTATACATTTGGGTTGAATATTGTAGATTCAAATAAGAAAAGGAAAAATCAATAGTGTTTTGGAAAGATTTAATAAGGAATGAACCTAATGATGGAGTATTGTTTGATTTTGTTGCTTATTTTATGCCAATTGCCTATAATATTTTGAATGAAATCACTCCTCCATGTTTTTTTCCGAAGCCCCAGGAGTTTCTTCAACTTAGTGTTAATTGAAAATTTGGATATTGGTTTTTGTATGATGATTATTCAAATATTAGGTTGTATGAAGCTGGGATTGAGCCTTATATATTTCCCACCTTTGTCCCCATGAGGATATTTTCCTTGGAGTTTATTAGACAGAGCTTGAATGTATATCAGATACATTTTGTTCCAATGAAGAAAGGTCGTCTATTTAAGTTACCTATGACTATTAGACCTTTCATAGTAAGTATGAGACAAAAAAAAATGAGGCAAACCAAATGTTAGAAAGCATGCATTTTTTATTAGGTGAGAAATGGGCTTATGATCCACACAAGGTTATTTCTAACAGGAGAATTGAAAATGGTTATTCTGCTTTTGTTCATGATAGTAAACCTGAAATTGAGAAGCTAGCTAACAAGGGTTTTGCAAGCTCTGGTAGTACTAACGTTAAGACTCCAATTATCTCTGAAAAGGCAAGTAAAACAAATAAAGAGAAGGCTGTTGATTTTAAGGATGAAGAACAGAGAGCTGAGGAAAGAACTAAAGTAAGTGAAGAGATGGAAAACACACAGCCTGGTTTCTCAATTCAATTAGGAGATACTCAAAATGCACCAGCTTCACCATCAATACATGAATTTGTTCATGATCCGGTACCTTTGATCAAGCAGGTATTTTCCCAAATTGCTGAAAAGAACCAGAAAATCAGAGCAAGTGTGGAGGCTCAAGCTGAATATCAGATTACTCCTGATCAGAACAGATTTTTGACCGCTATGGATTTAGAAAGGGATCAGTTGAAAATTTCCTTCTCCCACCCATCTGAAATGACAGTAGGGTCATCTAGAAATTTTAAAACTGTAAATCTAACTGTTGATACTAGAAAGATCCCTTTACTTGATAAAGTTAACTTACACATGAAAACTAGTCAATTGATTGTTAATGACTTGACTAAAACCAATGCAGATGCTAATAAGGCTGAGAATATGTTGGGAAAAGTAATCAAGCAACTAAAGTTATAGAAAGATAATTCCAGGGCTCTTTTGAATCAAAATGAATAATTGAAGAAAATAATTGTAAAAGTTGGAGTGGATCCCAATGATAGATTAGTTGTGCAAAAATTTCTACAAAGTGAAAAATCAAAAATAAATTTGTTGAAGAAAAAGACAAAGCTACCTACTGGAGAAAATCCAATGGCAGTAGAGGTATCATAAGTAGAAAATGAGAAAGAAAATCTTTTGTAGCAGTTGTTACAGAAAGATGAAGAAATTTCTAGATTAAAGGTTACAATGGTTAATCTGCATGGTCAGATTGATTCACATGTTTGCACCATAGTCTTATCATATGGAAATGATGACCCAACAACCAGATTATCCAAATTGAGCACATAATTGAAAATGGCGGAGATTGATCTCAAGAAAACCTAGAGTGATCTTGATACATCAATTAAAATAATACATGCCAAAGATGGGGAAGTTAACATATATAAATATGATTACCAGGTAGCTTATGAAGAAGTCAAGAATCTTAAAGATAAAGTAAAGGGAAACATGTCCCTAATTCAAGCAAAGGATATTGTGCGGAATGAGATTATTGAGGTAATGAAAAATAATTTGGGAATCACTAATTATAGTTTTAGAAGATAAAAGCATAATCAGAGATTTACAGGAGCTCATTCTTGCTGATAAGCAAAATTTACCTAACAGAGCTCTATGGGAAAAACGGTTTATTGATATTGTTAATTCCAAGACATATCAAGAGCTAGAAGAACATGAAATTAAATATATAACATTATGTGTTCTAGAAATCAATAAGTTGATTGTAAAGAATGCTTGCAGGAAATCAGCAGAGAAGAAATTGACAGAGATAAAACAGGCTATGGATAAATTCAACACCATGTTTGAAAAAAGGACCAGAGCTGGAATTCCATAATGCTAAGATCTACAAGGCAATTTATTATCTTGGGATTCATATGAGACTTTGTTAGTGGGAGAAAAAATCAAGATCGATAATTCTCATGAAAAAACTGTAGTCTTAAAAGGAGCTACAATTGTCAATTTTCTACATAGGAATTTTCAATTATTATGGATGATTAAGACCTTGTTTGTGGAAAAGCCTACTTATACCAGGATCACTGATTTCAGACTAGAGCATTACAAGCTAGTCAATTCTCCTAAGACCAATATTGAACTCTGGAATAAATGCAGGGCATGGATGTTTGATCTGCGAGGAGACACATCAACACCTTAGGGAGACACATCAGCACCTCAGAGAGGCACATCAGAAACAAATCAGATTCAACAAAAAGAATGATATTTCAATTTTAATTTGTTTTTCTTTGTTTAAGATTGAGGTTGTAATGATGTCCTCAATTGCAATGTAATAAGTAGTTTAAACAGTTTAAGTAGTTTGAGTAGTTTCAATAAGTTCTAGTGGTTACAAACTGCTTTTGTATGTATTTAAGAAAGATAGAAAGAAAGAAGAAGGTTCTGAGTTTTGGACCTCTGGAAGACTACAATTTTTTACTTTCTTTTTTGATGAATTAATGAAAGAAGCATCAAGTTTCCTACAACTGTTGATGGTGATTCGTTTTTCGTGTGTCATTTTGTGTTCTTTCTTCTTTGAATGAAGTGAAGTAAAGTAGTTGTCAGTCTCTTAATTGCATCCGTGAGTAAGAGTTAAATTAACTTAATGTGAACTCCTTCACTCCAAATATTCTTTCTACATAAATTCATTGTGAGATTTAAAGTGATAGATTCTGTGTTACAACATATCATTTTGAGTTTCTTCTATAGTTCTTATTTTCATTCAGATATCAAAAATTAATGGCATTGTAGAGTCTTTCATTATATCCGATTATTAAGGGTTTTAAAGAATTAATTTCCAAAGGGATTGAATGAAGACAACCTGAAAATTAATTTTGTGACATATTTTTTAAAATTTCTTAAGAAATGATTTCTTTCCACAACCAAGGGATTGTCTCTTAAGAACCAATAGGGCCAAAGTGACTTTTGGGGAACTCATTTGAGTTCTAAGAATATTAAAAGGAGGGAATTTTTACATGGTAAATGGATTGGAGCATAAATGGTAAAATATGAATTCCATTGGGCATCAGAGATATAGTAATATCAGAGGGTTATGAAATAAATAATCTTGATGCAATAAACTCCCAAGGTTTTAATGGAGTCATCAGGGAAACCCTTATTATTTAATATGAAAATGTTTTATAAAAAATACATTGGAGGTGAACAAAGGTCATCGAGTATAGTGATATCAAGAGTTTTATGAAAAATTTCTAAGGTTAATGAAGTTCCGAGGTCCATTGGGAATCAGAGGTGTTGAAGCATCGGGAGGTTGAAGGAGTTTAGAATATCATAGGTCAAATAAAAAAGTCCCGAGGTATCAAAGCTTCCAAGGTTTGATTGAGCCCTCGTTAATATTTATATAACTATGTTTTGAACCATCCTTGTTGCATGATATTGCGCATCAGAAAGAATAGGATTGTCAGAGGTTTTAAAAAAATAGCTCTGATATGTACAATGCTCCGAAACTAATTTTAATATAACATACATTTATAACATATTCCATCAAATGTATGAAGTACATTGAAGATATTAAACATCAAATTTTTGAAATATCAGAGGTATTTTAATTTATGCTCCGATGAAATAAAATATTTGAGGTCCTGGTGAGATGTGGAGTATCAGAAGTAAGGTGCATCAGGGTATAGTGATATCAGAGCATCGAGGGGTATAATCTTAACAAAGGTTATTTTTAAAGAGCTCCAAGACTACATAGGTCTTGAGGTCCGATGAAGGGAGGAGGTGAGGAAAAATGGAGTGGAGCCCACGTAGATTGGGTCCCTTCCATTATAAAATACAACCACTTGATTATTTAAAAGTCTGACAAAAAGAATTACAGCCTCTTTGTAATTTTGGGATTTCAAATCCCCATAATATTTTAAATTGGGATTTGGAATAGAATTCCGAGATCCAGAAAGCACATAATTTAATTTCTCTACAATTTGGTTGTAACGGTTTTGTAGGAACATTAGTGAAGAATGGAATAATTAGCAAAAAATAATTAAAAATTAATATTTACAATTAATCCACAAAAATTCAAATAATATACATTTTGTACATGTTTTTAGCCTAGGTGGTAAAAATGATCAAACTTCGGATGAACACCATTTGCAAACTGTTGAAACAAATGAGATGAAACAAGAACCATTTGAAAGCTTGTGAAAATTAGAACGCAATGAAGCAATCAAGAGAAGAATCCAAAAAAAATAAAGATCTGGAAAAAGTGTAGGACACTTAACCCAAATAAAATATTAGAAGGCGATTTAGCTAAAATTTATGAAAATGGTCCCCATTATTTGAAATAAATAATTTAAGAATGCGAGTGTTGTGTTTTCACCTCAACAATACCTCAGACAAGCATGGGGGGACCTAAAAATTTGGTAATAGGAAATTTTGTTGTTGTTGTTGTTGTTGTTTTTTTTAACTGAAACGGGTATGGATTTTATTAGTAGGGAACTCTGAGTGGCCGTAGCCTTACATCTTTCAGTGCAATTATTTTACATTTTCTGTTTCCAGCAATTTTCGAATTTCATGGTATATAGATTATTTCTGGATCTCCGCCATTTGTGCTTAGATCTCCTTGGGCCAAGAGGCAGCCTTTGTTGGCATAGAAGTCTGCCTCTTTGTTTGATTCTTTGAGAATGTGATAGCATTTGAAGGAAGTGAAGTCTTGGAGGAGGTATCTCAGCCTTTGCAGATTCTTGTTTAAACCAGCTTCATTGAATTGGCCTTGCGTATGTATTATTTTGATCAGGATTTTTGAGTCTCCGAATGCTTGCAACTTCCGATGTCCTCTTTCTTTGGCTATTTGGCAAACTTTTAACAGGCTAAGGATTTCTACTTGATTGTTAGTTCGTTGTCCTAGACCCCAACTGAAGGTTTCTATGATGCTTCCATCAGAAGAGTATATGAGTCCTCTAGATCCTGCTATCCCAGGGTTGCCTTTAGAGGCACCGTCAAAAAAAGCTGTTGTTATTCCTTGCTTCCTCCACCAATTCTGAAAAGTTTCATCCTTTTGTCTTAGCCTCCACTCAGGATTTCTGAGGGTTTTTTTGTGCTGTGTATCCGATGGATGAATGATTTAATGCCAAGCCAATTCTTTTCCTCTTGTTGCATCGAATTTTCCTCTTTGATTTTCTGAGAATTCAAAATTTCTAGAAGAAGTCCTTTTGCTTTTGCTGCTACCATGTTGGGGGTCCAAGTTACATTGTTAAATATCTGCTCATTTCTAGCTAGCCATAACTTCCAACACACTAGCTTGGGGAGAGTGATCCAGATTCTGGCCCATGATGAGTTTAGGGAGAGCGACAGGTATCGCTCTTTCCATGAGAGGAATAAGTCCACAACTAAAGCTTTAGTGGGGATTACAGCCTTTAATCCTTGAAGAGTATGGGTCCAAACTCTGTTTGCATATGGACATTCAACAAATAAATGATCCATGGTTTCCATGGCTTCTTTGCAAAGTGTGCACCTATGTGGACCTACAATGTTTCTTTTCATAAGGTTTTCGCCGGTCAGGATCTTTCTATGCATTAGAGTCTAGAAGAAGAAGTTTACCTTGGGCAACGCCATTAGATCCCATACCTCTTTCCAAAATTTTGCTGGTTGAATTCGATCTCTATGTGTTTGCATCAATTCATATCCTTTGGCTGAGGTGTATGCTCTTGTAGGTCCCCATCCCCATTTATCCTTTTCTGATTTATGCACCAGGGCAGCCTCATGAAGTTCCTGTTTGAGCATTTCTGATTGCTGCAATAGGTGAGCTGGGATATTTCTGAATTCCCAATCAATCCAGAGCCCAGACTCGTTCCACTTTGAGATATCATAGAGCGTCTTGTCCCATCTGTTTTCTAAATACTCACATATCTCATGCAGTCTGTCTTGTGTGGTTAATGGCGAATGTCCCATTATACTATCAGTCAACAGCTTGACGTGTTTCCCATTACCTAGGATACGATATAAATTCCGGGTGAAAAAACTCTGCCCTTTAGTACATAACTTCCATAACAACGAGCTCTTTTTGCTGTTTGCGATTTGCAAGTTTCTTAGATTTGCATTTGGGAGGTATTTATGCCTCAAAGTTGTGCTGACGGGATGATTGGGATCGCTGTGAAGTTTCCAGAGTATTTTTCATCCCAGAGATACGTTGGCAGAGTCTGGATCTCGAATTTGAAGGCCTCCATCCTTCAAATTTTGCTTTTCTATCTCCCATTTCACTAGATGAAATTTCCTCTGATTTACTTTGCCTCCTTGCCACAAAAAATCCCTAATGATTTTATTAATCTGTCCTGAAATCGACTTGGGAGCCATCAGGTATGACGCTTGATAAATTGGCATAGATGACAACACTGATTTTATAAGGGTATATTTGCCTCCATGAGTTAGCCATTGACCACGCCATGCAACGATTTTACCTCTGATTTTTGTAATTACTCCTTCCCATAGATTGACTCTGTTTGTGCCCAATGTTAGTGGCAGTCCAAGATAGTTGATTTTTTCCCATTTTGTGTATCCATTAAACCCCAAGTTGTTTGCTATGTTTTGAGTTTCTTCCTCCTCTGTATTCCAGCTATAAACTGCACTTTTCCTTTCACTGATTAGAGCTCTAGATGCTTTACAATATGCATGAAGAGTGTTTTTGAATTCAGATCCTATTCTAGATGAAGCTCCACCCAGCATGAGGGAGTCATCTGTGAACAGTGCATGGTTTATTGCTTTAAGGTCATTTGTTATTTTTAAACCTGGGGCTGTTCCTGTTATCATATCAAGCTCCAGCTTTTTGCTCAACGTGTCTGCCATTAAAATGTAAAGGAAAGGAGAAAGGGGACATCCTTGTCTCAACCCCCTCGTGGCTTGGAAGAAATCAACTGGCCTCCCATTTACCAAAGGTGCAATCCATAGACTACTGGTGCATGCTTGAATCAGATTAAAAAACTCTTGATCAAATCCAAAGGAGATTAGAACTTGATATAGATAGGACAACTTGACTCTGTCGAAGGCATTAGCCATGTATAGCTTGATCAACATACCTTTCTCCTTTCTGAGATAGTTGGAATGCATGACTTCCTAGACTTGGATTACATTGTCCAGGATATGTCTCCCATTGACGAAACCCCCTTGCGAATCTGATATGAGTTTGCTTAACAGTGGCTTTATTCTATTTGCAAGAAGTTTTGCAATAATTTTATATGAGGCGTTGCACAAAGAGATTGGTCTGAACCTATAAAAGGAGGAGGGGTTTGTCTCTTTCGGGATTAAAGCGAGGAAGGTTGAGTTGGTGCTACCCCCCATTTTTTATTTCTTCAAGAATCCTTTTATCATTCTAATTAGATCTGTTTTTATTATATCCCAGCATATCTTGTAGAAGTGAATAGTGAACCCATCTGGCCCAGGGGCTTTGTCTAGATTCATGGACCAAATTATATTGCTGATTTCTTCTTCATTTGTTTGCTTCAATAATGTTGTATTGTCCTCTGTGGTGACCAATGCCGGAATGTTCTTCAGGAATTATTTTTTATCTTCTTCAAAGTCCTCTTTCTCTTTGCTGTAAAGATGATGGAAATGTAATACTGCAACAGATTTAATCGATTCTATTCCTTTGCAAAGTCTCCCATCAGAGGAAGTGATCTATGAGATGTGATTCCTGGAGAGTCTGGCTCTACATTGTCGATGAAAGTATGATGTGTTACTATCTCCAGCTTCCAGCCAAAGACTCTGGGACTTTAGTCTCCAATACTCTTCTTCATTTCTGAAGGAGAGGAATGTTTTACATTGGGAAATTTGCTCCTTTTCTAATTCTATTTGGTTTATATCAATTGTGTCCATTGCACTTTGCAGTATTTCCAAATGTTGCACTGCCTAGATTCTTTGGTCTTTGGGTGTATTTGTTGGAAGTTTACTCCATTCCTTGAGTGCATTTTTTGTTAATTTTAATTTTTGTTCCCATACATAATTGGGAGAGCCATTAAATGTGGTGTTACATGCCATTCAGACTGTCTCTTCAAAGCCGCTCTTTCCATTCCACAGAGGGCTAAATATGAATGGGATTGGCCCCAAATTATCTTCCTCCTCAAGCAATAGCTGGATGGGCTTATGATCCGAAGTGAGCTTTAGAAGGATGGCTGATGAGATGAGCTTTTGTTCCAACAACATTGTGCTTTGGACCAAGAACCTGTCCAGTCTAGTGGATATATGGTCTTCCCCTGTCCTGTTATTTTTCTAGGTATAGAGCCCTTTTCTTGGTTTAAAGTCCAATAGATCCCATTTTTGTATCATGTATTCTACTACCTGGATCATCTGATCCTTGTTGTTCCTACCCCCTCTCTTTTCTTTTTCATTCATTACTAGATTTAGATCTCCATATATGATTATATTGTTTGGAGAATTCAGTTGCAAAAAATCATTTAATGTTTTCCAACAATATTTCTTTTCAGAATACAATACCAGTACATATAAATTGAATAGTGCAATGGTTAACTTACTTGATATATGCTTCAGCTCAGTGAAACACCAGTGTTGTGTGTTGTGTGAATTGACGAGCCTGAAGTGATCTTCCTTCCACAGGGTTGCCATTCCACCCGAGGAGCCTCTTGCGCTTATTGCTTTTCCTGTGTTCTTCTGCCATTTCTTTTTGCTGATCTCAAGAAGGGCTTCCCCTTCAATTTTTGTCTCTTGGAGAATTAGGATGTCTGCAGGTTCCGCTTTCATAAGGTCTTTGACCGCTTCTATTTTCATAGGATTCCTGAGCCCTCTGCAATTCCAAGAGACTATTCTCATTACTTACTGTTCGGGGAAGTTGGGCCTCCTCCTTTTGGCGGCCTTTTTCTTGTGTTTCTGCTAATTGAAATTTCTATAATGGGTTGGCTTCCTTGAGTCTTTTGTCTTTCTGCTTCTTCCTCCCTCACTTCTTTGCGAGACTTTCTTCTTGCTCTTTTGGAAGGCCTTTCTATGATCTCGTCCTATGAGGAGCTTGGTGATTCATACACTTTCTTTCCTGCTGCATCGACGTATGAGGGAGAGGGAGAAACTTCAGGGGTTTGCCCTTGCTCCTCTCCTCCTTTCCCGATAGGGGAGGATCTTGATTGATTGCTGCTGTTCCTGTTTGCTTTTGGAGTTTCTATGCCCTTGCTGGACTCTTCATTTTGATCTCCTGATTTCGAGGTGGGGATGCTGTTCCTGTTTTCTTCCAGAGTTTCTATGGCCTTGCTAGACTCTGCATTTTGATCTCTTGATTTCAAGGTGGGGATGGAGGTCCCATATTTTTGTTCTTGCCCCTTTGGTTCTGGGTTATTTCCTTTTGGAATTATTTTGGTTTTGGGTTTTGCTGTCCCTGCTTTCTGCACTATGGTCCATTTTTCTTCTTTCGCATTCTCGCTCTCCTCTCCTTCCTTTTTTTTGCAGTGTCTTGTGAAGTGACCATAGCCGTGATAGTGCCGGCATTTGAAGGGTAACTGCTCATAATCTAGCTCTTGGAAGTGCGACCATTCAGCTGCTGTAAGTTTGATTGCCTCTGGTAACCCTTCCTCTAGATCAACCTCCACACAGATCCGTGTGCAGGAGTATTGGTCTTTTCGAACAGCTTGTTCGATATACCTTCCAAGCGAGTTTTCGATAGCCTGTAGAGATTTTTGATTCCAAAAATGTAGTGGGATATGAGGTAGACGGACCCAGACTAGAACAACAGACGTAACGTCCTGGGTTGGGTCAAAGTCAGGGGTCCATTTGTTCAAGTATAAACCCTGAGGCCCCATGAAGTAAGGACTGTTTCTGAAAATGAGGTTTTTGTCGTCTGAGCTTTCAAACATGAACACATAGAATCCTTTTCCAACAAAATGGCTCTTGATTCCTTCATAAACAAGCGGCGTCTAGTTTCTCTGCACCCAAGCTTCAACGGATTTGGGAGAGGGCCATAGCCTGGTAAATTTTCCAATGAGCCCTCTGTCTGCTAGATTGACTGCGAATCTGCAAGTCTCTGCTATTGGAAGTTCAACGATTGGGATGCAATCCAGCTTTTTAACGAACTTCTGTTGTGCCTCAGATATTGGTATTTTGTGAGAACCAACGATGAGCTTCTTGAATGCTATCAGTTCGGGCAAGGGAGGGGCAGGTTTGGCACCCCCGCCGGCCTCCATTGGAGTTGAACCCAGAGAGCCAAGAGCGATGGTGGTGCAGCTAGGTCACGTTCACAGCGCAACACAAAAAATGTAATAATTTTGTTGTTGTTATTAGTGTAGTGGGTACAAAAATTAACAAACGACTGTTAGAATCTAATATTTCTATCTACGTCCTTGCAACAAATTGAGTCTTGTGAATGATGCAAGGAAGTATTGAATAGACACTATGGGTTCCCCTTTAAATAACCTATTTTTTTACAGATATGCCCTTCCATTGTCTCCCAACTAGGTCATGTTAGTCTTTACATAATAGAACAAGAGCTCATACACATAAGCCTTCAATGATGATGTATAGGACACGTAAAGGGGATTATTGTATTCATAGATTTAAATTGAGTTTTCAGTGTTGCTCCACTGCTAGCAAGCTTGTTTAATACATAGTCACTTAAGAAATCACAAGAATTTCTTTGCTACCAACTGACCTGTTGAGTACCCTGGCAAAGTTGCTTGCATAAACATTCTGCGCAGGAAGCCTTTCTCCATCCTTTACCCTTTATTTAATCAATTTTATTTTTCATTCAAATTGACATCATTTATTGGGTGTTTATCTCTCTAGGGTGGATGAGGGATCTCGACTTATTTTATAAGCAAGAGAGGTTGTTTCTCATTTGACAGAAAATGAAAGATTTTTATATTTTAGTTTGCCTTCATGTCACACTTCTACATCTCGCTCCAACTGATAGGTGAATGATCATGAAATATTCAGGACCATGATGGATATAGGTTTCATGTTATAAATATAGGTCATATGAGCTGATCAGGGTTCCCCATGATCATCTATTCATATTTTCCTCATTAATAGGTTAGAATTGTAGGAAGGATGTGTTGGTGTCCAGATGTGAACAGATATTCAAACCCTTTTTCCACATAAATTATCAACCTAAGGGTGTTAGTTATTTCAAGACTAACACGCACAGTATATGCAAGAGCAATCACATAATCTGCTATTGAATCACAGGCTTTAATTAATGAACAAGAAAACTACTGTAACAAAAATTAAGATGGATTGCAGAATTAAAAAGGCATTCACAACAATTGAATAATTATACTGGAACAACAGTAATGAATAAAAATCAAAATATAAAATCAACAAAAGAAAGATAAGCAACACTTGATCAGAAGAGTGGGCCCAGCTCTCTAATCAGGGATGTGGCAAACTCATAGCTTAAAAATGGAACAACAAAAAACTATGCATTCAATTAATCAGAAAATGCTTCTGTTACAAATCTGTCTCTTCTTGCTTAACCACGATTCACAACCTGAAGGCCCTCTTTATACAAATTTTCAGGAAATCGTAGAGTTCCTTTAACAACTATATATCTACAATTATAAATTTGTTACAATAGAAACCCATTTTCCAAAAGGAAACCATGAAAAGCCTGAAATAGTGTTGGGATAAGATAGAGTCTATTGCATTGTTGCAGCAGGTTGAGATAACACTGGAAATTAGGAGTTGCTCCGTGGTTCGCAGCTGTAATCCATTTAATTTTACCAAATCTGTAAAAATACTGGAGTTAATGATTGCAAAGGTAAAACCTCCATGAATATTACTTCATTAATCAAATATTCCATGTAAGATAGTGGAAAGGGGTTTACCTCATGTATTTTAGAACAATTAATGATGCAAAGAGATAGAAAGGTGGGTGAAAATGGGAGAGAAAAGTATACAGATTTGGTACCCAACATCTCCCCCCAACTGGTCTATCTACATGTCCTCCTGTAGCTCGACGTCTTCTCAGATCCGGGTTGGACTGACTATGGCTGGCATGAAGCTGTGTGAGGTCATATTCATCGGCCATCTCTGTCCCAGGGGGTTTATAAAATTCCGTTAGAATAACATCCTTCCACCAATATGGGCTGACATTATATGCAGGAGTATATTTCTCTGCTGGCAACCAAATGAGGGGAAATTGAAACCTCAGCCCCATCCACTTGACCCCACAAGTCTGAATGCATGCTACAAAATGTGGTACTCTTTCTAGTGCTCGTGCAAAGTTAGGTGCTCCAAAAGGTTCTCGACTTGATCTGATGGCTGAAGATGACTGTTGGGCAGTGAAAAAGGTATGAAATCATTGTGCATTTTCTCATTCTTTTACTATAGACATACTCCTTTTTACCTTAGAAAGGTAATTTATTATAAGAATTATGGTAGAATTGGAAAGGTTTATGTTTATTGTAAAAAGATGACTAAATATTTCTTTTTTGTTGATAAAACAGGAATTAGACGAAGTGAACAGCTGTACCAAAGGTGAGGCTGAGACTAATGCAATTGCTGCTCCATCAGCGTTAAACCACATTCAGCCAAAAACAAGGAAATCTGAACGCTTTGCCAAGAAAAGGCAAGGGACAACTCGGCTTCGGTCAAAGTAAACCAAGATGATAACTAAACGAAGGGAAGTGAATCCCTCAGGATCCTTCGATCCTGAGGGATCGCTGTTCAAACTCATCTTATTCCTTGTCTTGTTCGTCAGGGTCTGTTATATAAAGCAACGTCCTTTAGTGATCGGGGGGTCGAAATTTCTCATATTCAAACATTTCCTCTGCAATATTGTGTTTATTGACTCTCGGCTTCAAGAGAGCAGTCACTGTAATACTTTATGTTCGATTAATATCAAAGATGCGTTTCGTTTCATCTCTTAAGTTCTGAAGTAGCCCAACAGTATTTCACTGGTGCTAAGGGCTCGGCTCTGGTGGAATTACCTTACTGTTTGTATTTCTAATCTTTGCTTACTGTTGTGTGAAGTTATGTTTAAAATTTATTACAATTGCAGAGTTGATTGACTGATGTTGGATTGAATACAGATTCATTGTGATCATTAACGAATTTCATTGCTATTTTATCATTTGCAAGAAGTGCATTCACTATTTATTTACCTTGCTATCGTTATAAAGCCTTGCTATTCTATATTCAATTCTAGTTGCCGTTCTATTGGTTTGTGATTTGTTATAATTAAATGTTGTGTAGTATTGGCTGTCGACATGATTGGAGTATGGAGAGTAGTTGCTTGATTGCGTTAAAATTATAATTTCTGTTCAATTCATGTTGCTGTTCCATTTTTGTTTATTGTTCATTTCAGATTCATAGCTTCATATTAGCAGATAGATTGGTTACAGTTGCTGTAAATGCATAGGAATTACGAGTTGCTGTTCCTTTCTAGCCTTTGAAGTTCCTTTCAGTTATTTTTATCAGCAAGTAGTTTGAGTTCAATTTCATTTATATTGCTTTAAGAACAAGACCACCAACTGTAGAGAACACTGGTTACTGATTCCAAGTTCCCAGATTGGTTATCTTGCCTCAGTGTGATTTCAGTTGCATCGATTTCTAAGGGAAGGAGTTACTGCTACTGTATCCCTGATCGATGGTTTTCATATTGATGTAGTTAAGATTTCAGAACATTTTAATTTATGTTACTGTAATTAGATTTCTTTACGAGCATTCGTTTACTCTTGTATTCAACATTCTGTACTACATCTTCATAGCATTACTCTTAGTTAATTGCAGCCTCAGACAGAGTTCACTCTTGAAATAAAAAGTCGCTCCTGGATTGATAATTAATGTAGGCTAATTAGGTGTTCAAAAGATACCTTTTTATGACTCAACATTTTGGCGCTGTTGCCGGGGAGAGTGTATGCCATTTTAAATGAGTGATGCACAACTGCTTTTCTTTTGCTTGCGAAGAATTGGGTATTAAAGACGGAAGGTAAGAACCTGCGCACTGGAAAAGAAACACACTTGCTCATAGCTCGCTTCACAGCAGAAGTAGGTAAGCTTCTTTCTTTTGGTAGGAATGAAGGCTTGTTTTCTTGAATAAATAAACCAACTAAGAAAAATAAAATTCCTCCTAAAATTGAAAAACCTAAGGGACTGGTGACCCTTGGGCGGACAACTTTTATTGACGAAATCCTTAAAAGAACTGAATCTCAGCCATCAGTAGGATTTAGAAAAGCTATATCTAGATAGCCTACTAGTTCCCTTCAGGCTACAGAATCACCATCTGAAGCCTTTGCTGAGATACACAGTCAAACAGAGGGAATTGAGCAAGATTCCCAAGAAATTGAGAATCCTTACATAATTTCCCCTCAAGAAGGGAACTCTAGTAATCTCCGTGAAGGAGAAGGGGAAACAAGAGAAACAGGAGACCCAACATCTCCTATTGAAATAGCCCAACCAGTAAGCAGTCCAGATAAGGGAAGTGCTATTAAACTTATTCAAAACCAAGGTCCTGAATCACCTCAAACAGTAGGTCAATAAGGAATACTCATTGTTCTAGATAAGGGAAGTGCTGTCAAAGCCATTCCTTCTCCTGCTAGTCAGCCTAGAAATTCCTTGGAGATCCCAGAAGGATATTGGCACATTTTCGACCAAATGGCCCAGAACCAAAATCAGAACCAGCAGACACCCCAGCAAACCTCTACGCTGCAATATCCTATAGTAGATAATGCAGTCACTGCACCTATGAAGGCCATTCCCCTTCAACATATTCCCACATTTAATGGCTTAACATCAGAAGATCCAGATGCATTTTTGTTTGAATTTGATGTGTTATGCAGGGGATATGATTATACCACCAATCCCCAAAAACTAAAACTATTCCCTTCTACATTAAAAGGGGCAGCCTTACGATGGTTTATGGGATTAGGTGGGGGTGTCATAACTGATTGGGATCAGATGAAAGCTACATTTTTAAAGAAGTATCAAGATTATTGTAGGTCTCGGGAACTAAAAGATGAAATATTCCAAATGAAAGGAAAACCAAATGAAACCTTGGAAGAATATGTGGAATGGTTTCAATACAATCTTCAGAGATCCCCTTATGCATCCTTACCCTTACCTGATAATGTGTTCAAAACTACATTAATTAGGGGAATGAAAGATCAATGGGTTGAAACATTGAATATTATGGGAAAAGGTGATATATATCAGGAAAGTTATGCTAGCATCATTGACTTATGTAACAGGAGTTCGAGGGGCAATACAAGGCTAAAGTCAGCATAACGTGATATGATTACAAGAGACAACAAGACCTCTAATGAAGGTGTGACTCGTGCAGAGATTGGAAATCTTCTAGAAGATTTCAAGATAGATATACTTGGGACTTTAACAACGCATTTCGACATCATGCAAGCCAAACAAAAGCAAGCAGAAGCAGAGAAAAATTTGGCGATATTTTGTCCTAGATGCAGGAAGAGACACAACCAAAAAGAATGCCCATTGGATGTAATCAAAGTTTGCACCATTTGCACGAAAGATCACCCTACAGAAGGATGTCCTTCGCTTCCTGGCCTAAAAGCAGTTTATAAGGAGGCAGAAGAAGAATCAGAAGTGGTATGTCTGCTTAATCAGCACCGATAATGGCAACCATGACAATCAGGTATGCCAACTGATCCATTTTCTTCTTTTCATCCTCCTCAATACAATGCTCAACAATATAGTGGAATGTGGAAAAATCAACCACCTTTCCCCAATTGGTCACAACATCCATTCCCTACATCATCATGGCCGAACCAAACAAATCAAACTAATTGGCCAAGTTTTCCTTTCTACCCACCGTTTTGGAAAAATAATAACTATCCAACACAATGGTCCCCCTCTACTTCCCAGAGTCAGGCTTGGCAGTCAAACTGGCAAAGACCTACAAATCAGCTAGCTGGAACAATCCCTCTCTCTCAACCTACACTGCTAGCTCCCTATACAAACCCCCAGACCAACTTAAGACCACAACTCCCAGCCTAGCCCAACCCAAACCCAAACAATAGGCCAGTTCAGTCTGTCCAAATAATGGAACCCCCAGAATTAGAAACTGAACTAAGGGAGTGCAATGACCTTCAACTAAGGTCTGGACGCATTGTAGAAATAGAAAGAAATAATGATGTTCATATTGAAGATCTGTTACCTGTAGAACAAACATTACAAAAAGAGAAGGAGGTTCAACAACAAAATCAATAACTAGTAACAACTTCCTCCCATCATTCCCAGAATGATTAATCATACCGCGCCCATTAAAACATCCTAATTTTGATCTTCTGGGAGAATTAAAAAATTTGTGTATAAAAATCCCTCTCCTCCAAGCTATCCAAGATATTCCTATATATGCAAAAAACATTAAGGAATTATGCATAAAAAAGCCAAAGAGGAGAACAACCACCAATCCAACTGTCCAAATAGTCAGTACTTTATCTGACTTATTATCAGGAATGGAAACACCCATAAAATATGAAGACCCAGGAAATCCCATAGTGACAGTGAAAATCCATGGGCAATTGTTTCCAAATGCCTTAGTTGATTTGGGAGCAACAATTAATATCCTAACAACCACCACCTCTCAAAAAATTTGCATTAAATCACTAGAACCAACAACAACTTTATTGGAATTGGCTGACCAATCAGTAGTCAAACCAGAGGGTACACTGCAAGATGTAATGGTATTTGTAGATTCCTGGGAATACCCTGCTGACTTCCTGGTTATCAATCCAAAGAATCGGTTAGAAGGACACTTGTTAATCTTAGGTACACCTTGGTTGGCAACTGCTGATGCTTATATTGGATGCCGACAAGGAAACATGACAATAACAAGGGGAAAATATGTCAAGAATTTAGCTTTATATCCCCAGCCCAGCCGAGTCTATCAATAATCAAAACAAGAAAACAACCTGAATCATATATTATGGAAAATATGAGATCACCTCTAACTATAGAAAATTCTCTTGATTTCAAAGATCAAACAGAGGATGATATCATCAATAGTTTTATTAATAAACCACAAATCAGATCCCATCTACAATGTCACATGATCAAGGAAACATTTTATAATAAAGAATAAGAAGATCCTTTGAAAGACATTCTTGATCAAGTAATACCCACTACTTATGTGTACAATAGCAAGATTGTAGAAATTGAACCGGGAAAAACTCTAAACTTTAACAAAAATCTGATTGCTGAACAAGAAGAGAAGTTGATCCAATTATTGCAGAAATACAAGGCAGCCTTTGCATGGGATTACCTTGATATGAAAGGAATTGACCCTCAATTGTGTACACACCACATCTACATTGAAAAATATGAGAGACCCATTCGCCAACCCCAAAGAAGACTAAACCCTCACCTTAAAGATATTGTGAAATCTGAATTACAAAAACTATTGGATGTTAATTTCATCTACTCAATATCTGATAGCAAGTGGGTCTCTCCATTAGTAGTGGTACCAAAAAAGAACGGAAAGTGGAGAATATGTGTAGATTACCGCATTACCGTGAAATTAACAAGGCAACACAGAAAGACCACTTTACCCTTCCTTTCATTGACTAGGTATTAGACACATTGGCAGGAAAGAAATTATTTTCTTTCCTCGATGGCTTCAATGGGTACAATCAAATCCAGATTTCCCCCGAAGACCAAGACAAAACTACTTTTACTTGTCCATGGGGGACATTTGCCTACCGAGTCTTATCTATTGGCCTATGCAATGCCCCCGCTACATTCCAAAGGGAAATTCTCAGCATCTTTGCAGAATTAATAAATGAAGGTCTCGAAGTATATATGGATGACTTCACACCTTATGGGGATGACTTTGAGCCAGCATTAGAAAATTTAGAAAAGGTGTTGCAAAGATGTATTGACACTAGGCTTTGTTTAAGCCATGAAAAGTGTCATATGATGATGACTGAAGGAGTTATCTTAGGACATTATATTTCAGCAGCAGGAATTCAAGTGGACCCAGCTAAAATTCAAATAATCTTGTTAATACCCACACCCACCACACAAACAGAGGTACGTAGCTTTCTTGGATTTTCTGGTTACTATAGAATATTTATAGAACATTATTCTTGAATAGCTGCACCTTTATATGCACTAACTGAAAATGTTGATTTTATTTGGACAGATAAATGTGACAATGCCTTCAATGATTTGAAAAATCTTGTTTCAACAGCCCCAGTTTTGAGGGGCCCAAATTGGAATTTTCCATTCCAAATTTCATCCGATGCCTCAGACACAACAATTAGAGCAGTACTTGGGCAGGAGGAAGACAAGAAGCCATATGCAATCTATTACATTAGAAAAAATCTATCTCCTGCTGAATTAAATTATATTGTGACTGAGAAGGAATTTTTAGCTGTAGTACATGCTATAAATAAGTTTAGACATTATATAATTGGGTATCATATAGTACTATATACTGATCACTCTGCCATTAAATTTTTAGCAAATAAACCTGTTACAAATGGAAGAGTGACAAGATGGTTGATTTTAGTGCAGGAATTTGACATTACAATCAAAGATCGACCTGGGAAAGAGAACCCTATAGCTGATTTTCTGTCAAGAATGCCAAAACCAATAGATATAGGTGATGAGCTGTTGATACTCTCATGCGAGGATGATCTTGCAAAATATTTTGAGATGAAGGACTTGGGCCTCCTTCATTATTTCCTGGGATTGGAAATTTGGTAGCGCAGTGATGGACTATTTGTTTCTCAAGGCAAGTATGCCCAGGAGATACTGGAGAAGTTCAACATGCATGGCTGCAAGCCTGTTGATACTCCTCTTCCTGGAGGATGGAGGAAGGAGGATGCTACTTCGACGGAGGTAGTGGATGCCACTGTTTATCGACAGTTGTTGGGGTCGCTTATGTATCTGGTCAATACACGACCCGACATATGCTATGCTATTAACCAGCTTTCACAAGCTATGGTTAAGCCTACCAAGCTCTTCTAGAAGGCAGGAAAGCATGTATTAAGATATCTCAGAGGCACATCGGGATATGGATTATGGTACAGACAATCGGATGAGGTGAAGCTATGTGGCTTCACGGATGCAGATTGGGAAGGGAGCCCAATGGACAAAAAGAGCACATCTGGAGGGATTTTCAGTATCGGGTCGACAATAGTTTCTTGGTACAGCAGGAAGCAGAGATCCCTGGCACTCAGTTTAGCAGAGGCCGAGTATATGGGAGCGATTTTGGCTGCATGCGAGGCTATATGGATGAGGAAGATCCTGGTCGGGTTGTTCGGTTCACACTTAGATCCTACTATGATTTATTGTGATAATCAGAGTTGCATCAAACTCTCAGTTAATCCAGTATTTCATGATAGATCTAAACACATTGACATCCGGTATCATCATATCAGAGATTGTGTGCAACGGAAGATCATGTTACTTTCATACATTCCTACGGAGGATCAGGATGCTGATATCTTGATGAAGGCGCTCACCAGGAGCAAATTCGAATACCACAGGGGTAGGATAGGGGTTGCAGATAATCCTTATCTTGTTGAGAGGGAGTGTTGAGATTGCAACAAGATGATGAACTTAGTGGAAAGGAGTCGCCTTCACTAAGTGGGCCCGCAGGCTATTTTTGGCGCAAAGTCTATTTTTAGACATATGGATCATGTTCTATGAGTTGCAGGATGCTATTTTTGGATGGTTGGTCAAGTTGGAAAAAATAGATGGACTTCTATTTTTAGACATATTGGGCGGAATCTATTTTTAGATTGCCAGTCTAAAAATAGATATGTCGAATATTATTAGCTCTTAATAATATTTGGACTATAAACATTATCTTATTCTCTTGGAGCACTTCAGTTAAGTGCACAGATGTGGCACAGGAGCTGATAGAAGGAATTACACTATTCTTGAGGGTTAAGTGGAGCTATCACATGGATACTTCAGTTAGAACTCATGTGACAGAGTTTGGTGGAGTTGATTGAGGAAGTTAATGGAGTTGTGTTCAGTTTAACTAATCTAAACATAGTTGAACTAGTTGTATTTAGTCTAACTGATTAATACACTAGTGAAGAGTGGTGTTAATTAATTATTAATTAATTCAATAATTATAAAATCATTAATCAACTAAAGAATACATCAGTTAACTTCAGTGCATGGACATTTTCAGTGGAGACCAGTGAAGAGATAGGTGAAAGAGCAGTGTGACTATCAATTGTGACTATACTGTTGCATGTTTGCAACAACCAATGATTGGAGAAGCCAATGAGGATTGAAAAGTACAAGCCAGGTGGTTCAAAGTTATTTATGATCCATTCTACAACATTTATTACACAATATAGGTTAGCTATCAGGTGGCAGAGATTGGAGCATGTGTTTTGCTAGATCTAGCTTGATTAGTGTGTAGCAATTGGATGTTGTACAGAGGAGCTTGTGAGGAGCTTTGTACAATGATTGTTACATGATCTCTATGACGTATAATATACAGATAGTTGGGGTTTTCAGCTTTAAGCTTTCCCATGAAATACTGTGTTCATATTTGTGATTTTTTATGGTTTTAATGTGCGCATGCAATTGATTTTATTTCCACATGTAATGATCAATGGTAGAAGAGATTCTGTATTGTGCATGAAGATAAAATAGTGTGTGATCATGAGAATCTCGGTGGATAACATATTAGTTATTCAAATTTATACATGGTATCAGAGCGATACTGATTATTGGAGCAATTGCAAAACATTGAAGCGGTTGAGTTTTGTGCTAGTGGAATTCGAATTTGCAGTAGTGTTTTCTTGGTGTCGAAGTCGAGATGTCTTTCAATGGATTGCGATTGGAGAATGACCTTGAGGGCAGCTTGAATTATATTGCATGGAAGGACAGGATGGAGGCAGTGCTGGATGACAATGGGTTGAAGGAGTTCATAGATGCAGAAATTCCAAAACCTGCTTCTAGCGATGCTGCCACACTTGACGCATGGCAAAAGAAGAAAACAAAGTGTCGAAGGATTCTGTTGGAAGGTGTGAAGGATCACATAGTGTCCAACCTTCATGGTAAGGCTTCTCCATTATTGATGTGGAAATCATTGACAGACTTATTCCAAAGCAAGAGCGACCAGAGGAAGTTGGTGCTCAAGGATAGACTCAGAAACATAAAAATGGAGAAAGGCGACAGTATGCCCAAGTACCTCACGAAGTTTTTCCAATGCAGGGATGAGATGGGAAGTGTGGGGGTGACTGTTGATGATGAGGACTTGGTGAGCTTGGCTCTCCTTGGGCTTCTGAAGAGTTGGAATTCCTATAAGGACTCTGTCAATGGTCGGGAGAAATTGCCAGGATAGGAGTGACTTTGGTCGGATCTTGTGTAAGAGGAGATAAGGCGAAGTACCAGGGACGGATCTTCAGAAAAGAACTCTGATGAAGAAAATTGCTCTTTGGATGCCAAAGCAAAGAAGGGGAAGAGCAAGAAGCATGCTTCTCAATCCAGTGCGAAAGGCAAGAAGCAGGACATGTCCAAGGTGAAGTGCTTTCACTGTCACCAAAACAGACATTACGCCACTAGTTGTCCACAAAAGAAGAAAAATAAGCAGGTTGCTGGATATGCAGCTGGAGAGGCCTTAGCCTCACAGTTTGAGCTGGATTTTTCGCTAATCGCATGCTTGGTCTCAAGTGTGATGGGTTCAGTGTGGTTTCTTGACAGTGGTGCATCTTTTCACATGACAGGAGATCGAGATTTGTTTACTAATCTGGATGAGAAAGATCTTGGAGTGCACATCGAGATGGGCGATGATGGTAGATACAGTGCGACCGGTATCGGTACCATTTCCTTTGAGAGGGAGTCTGGTAAACCCTTCGTATTGAAGGAAGTGATGCATGTTCCAGGATTGAAGAAGAATCTGATCCCTGTGGTGATGTTAGAAGATAAGGGATATGATGTTGTCTTTAGCGAGGGAATGACTTTCCTGCGTAGTAAGGCAATTGGTGAGACCTGGAGGATAGGGGTTCGAGTTAAGAACCTTTATCAATTTCAGGTAGATGGCTGTGCAGCAATGACAGGCAAGGCAGAAGGAGTGGTGAGTCGGGATGATGGCGAGTTGTGGCACCGGAGATTAGGCCACCTTCACCATGGAGCTTTGAAGATACTGCAGTAGATTTCTACTGGGCTTCCTAAGGGTACTCTTGCACAGTCAGATCAGTGCAAGGGATGTACCTTAGGAAAATTTGTGAAATCCACCTTTCATGAGAAGGATAGTCGCACCACGACGATCCTTGAGAGAATTCACACAGATGTGTGTGGACCTTTCTCAGTAGCTTTGACAACAAAGCACATGTACTATGTGATATTTGTTGATGATTTTTCTTGGAAGTGCTGGATCTTCTTCATGCAGAAGAAGAGCGAGACATACTCAAAGTTCTGTGAGTTCTAGTTGAGAAAGAATCGGGGAAGCAGGTGAAGGCTCTTAGGAGCGACAATGGTGGTGAATTCATATCTGGCGAATTCAAGGACTTTTGCAGTGCAGAAGGAATTCGAAGAGAGCTCATAGCACCTCATAACCCACAACAGAATGAGGTTGCTGAGCAGAAGAACAGAATGATCGTGGGTGCTGCACGGGTGATGTTGCATGATTAGGGCCTTCAAATACACTTGTGGGCTGAGGCATGCAATACTGCAGTTTATGTGTAGAACCGTTGTCCTCACAGGATACTTGGCATGAGTACACCTGAGGAGGTGTTTTCTGGTAAGAAGCCTGATATTTCCCATTTGAGGATTTTTGGTTCACCTATTTACATTCATGTGACGAAGGATGCCAGGAAGAAGCTGGAGCCGACTGAAGAGGTTGGGATATTTGTGGGGTACACTGATACAGCCCACAACTATCGTGTGTATTTTCCAGACAGTCGCAAGACTGTTGTGCGACGGGATATCAAATTTCATGAGGAGAAAGCCATGAAGTGTTTGATTGAGAGGGAGCCACACTTGCATGCAGATGAGGAGCTATTATTTCCTAAGGATGAGATTCAGGATGTGGATCAGCCACAAGAGGAAGTTCATGGAGTGGAAGAGACCAATCATGCAGTGCCAACCATCAGAGGGCGGAAGCGCACTATAGAAGTTGAGCGACTGGCTCAAGATGCAGAGAAGGTTGTAGGAGCACCTACATCACAGCGCAGATAGAGACAGTCACCTGACCGGTATACTAGATACATGGCTCTTATGAGCAAGTGTATCGTGACAAAGCCATCCTCTTTCGAGGAAGCTGTGGAGGATCCCGCATGGGTAAATGCCATGGTGGAAGAGTATGATTCGATTGTCAGAAACAGTGCATGGGAGATTGTCCCAAGGCCAGAAGGGAAATCAATGGTGGGTTTGAGATGCATATACAAAGTGAAGCAAGTAGCTGATGGGAGTGTGGAGAAGTACAAGGAAAGATTTGTTGCTCGAGGCTTCTCACAGATTGAGGGGATCGATTATGAGGAGACCTTTGCACCTGTCGCAAGGTATTCTTCCATACGGACGATTCTTGCTCTCTCAGCGCAGATGGGGTGGCACATTCATCAGATGGATGTGAAGACTGCGTTCCTCAACGGAGTCATTGAGGAGGAGGTGTACATAGAGCAACCCGAAGGTTTTAATATCTTCAGCAGCGAGTCGCATGTGTGCAGGCTCAAGAGAGCGCTGTATGGGTTGAAACAAGCACCTCGTGCTTGGTACACATGAATAAACGTTTATTTCCATGGGACTTGGATTCTTAAGGAGAGTGAGGCGGATCCTAACCTATACCAGATTTTGGTGGAGGGTAAGTTGTTGATCATTGTACTTTATATAGATGATTTGATTTTGACAAGTGATGAGCTGTTGATACTCTCATGCAAGGATGATCTTGCAAAGGAGTTTGAGATGAAGGACTTGGGCCTCCTTCATTATTTCCTGGGATTGGAAATTTGGAAGCGCAGTGATGGACTGTTTGTTTCTCAGGGTAAGTATGCTTGGGAGATACTGGAGAAGTTCAACATGCATGGCTGCAAGCTTGTTGATACTCCTCTTCCTGGTGGTTGGAGGAAGGAGGATGCTACTTTGGCGGAGGTAGTGGATGCCACTGTTTATCGACAGTTGGTGGGGTCGCTTATGTATCTGGTCAATACACGACCCGACATATGCTATGTTGTTAACCAGCTTTCACAAGCTATGGTTAAGCCAACCAAGCTCTTCTGGAAGGCAGGCAAGCATGTATTGAGATATCTCAGAGGCACATCGAGATATGGATTATGGTACAGACAGTCGGATGAGGTGAAGCTGTGTGGCTTCACGGATGCAGATTGGGCAGGGAGCCCAACGGACAGAAAGAGCACATCTGGAGGGATTTTCAGTATCGGGTCGACAGCAGTTTCTTGGTACAGCAAGAAGCAGAGATCCGTGGCACTCAGTTCAGCAGAGGCCGAGTATATGGCAGCGAGTTTGGCTGCATGCGAGGCTATATGGATGAGGAAGATCCTGGTTGGGTTGTTCAGTTCACACTTGGATCCTACTGTGATTTATTGTGATAATCAGAGTTGCATCAAACTCTCGGTTAATCCAGTATTTCATGATAGATCCAAACACATTGACATCCGGTATCATCATATCAGAGATTGTGTGCAGCGGAGGATCATGTTACTTTCATACATTCCCACGGAGGATCAGGATGTTGATATCTTGACGAAGGCGCTCACCAGGAGAAAATTCGAATACCACAGAGGCAGGATAGGGGTGGCAGATAATCCTTATCTTGTTGAGAAGGAGTGTTGAGATTGCAACAAGATGATGAGCTTAGTGGAAAGGAGTCGCCTTCACTAAGTGGGCCCGCAGGCTATTTTTGGCGCAAAGTCTATTTTTAGACTATGTCTATTTTTAGACATATGGATCATGTTCTATGAGTTGCAGGATGCTAGTTGTGGATGGTTGGTCAAGTCGGAAAAAATAGATGGACTTCTATTTTTAGACATATTGGGCGGAATCTATTTTTAGATTGCCAGTCTAAAAATAGATATGTCGAATATTATTAGCTCTTAATAATATTTGGACTATAAACATTATCTTATTCTCTTGGAGCACTTCGGTTAAGTGCACAGATGTGGCACAGGAGCTGACAGAAGGAATTACGCTATTCCTAAGGGTTAAGTGGAGCTATTGCATGGATACTTCAGTTAGAACTCATGTGACAGAGTTTGGTGGAGTTGATTGAGGAAGTTAATGGAGTTGTGTTCAGTTTAACTAATCTAAACATAGTTGAACTAGTTTTATTTAATATAACTGATTAATACACTAGTGAAGAGTGATGTTAATTAATTATTAATTAATTCACTAATTATAAACTCATTAATCAACTAAATAATACATCAGTTAACTTCAGTGCATGGACATTTTCAGTGGAGACCAGTGAAGAGATAGGTGAAAGAGCAGTGTGACTATCAGTTGTGACTATACTGTTGCATGTTTGCAATAACCAGTGATTGGAGAAGCCAATGAGGATTGCGCAGTACAAGCCAGGTGGTTCAAAGTTATTTATGAGCCATTCTACAACATTGATTACGCAATAGAGGCTGGCTATCAGGTGGTAGAGATTGGAGCATGTGTTTTGCTAGATCTAGCTTGATTAGTGTGTAGCAATTGGATGTTGTTCAGAGGAGCTTGTGAGGAGCTTTGTACAATGATTGTTACATGATCTCTATGACATATAATATACAGATAGTTGGGGTTTTCAGCTTTAAGCTTTCCCATGAAATACTGTGTTCATATGTGTGATTGTTTATGGTTTTAATATGCGCATGCAATTGATTTTATTTCCGCATGTAATGATAAATGGTAGAAGATATTATGTATTGTGCATGAAGATAAAATAGTGTGTGATCATGAGAATCTCAGTGGATAACATATCAGTTATTCAAATTTCTACACATTTGTTCGCTGTTACTGTCAGAACCCCATGGTATGCTGATATAGAAATTTATTTGGCAATAGGTAAATTACCTAAATATCTATCCCTTAATGAACGAAAACAGATAATACAACGTAGTACCCGATTCTCTTGGATTGGGGGCTACCTATTTCACACAGGGGCAGATATGCAAATAAGAATATGTGTTCGGGAGGATGAGGTATTTGATATTTTGAAAGCATTCCATGATGGGAAGTGTGGTGAGAATTTTGCAGATCGTAGAACTTCCCATAAGGTTTTACGAACAGGATATTATTGGCCTACCATCTTTAAAGATGCTAAAAAATTTGTGCAGGCCTGTGATAGCTGCCAAAGGGCAGGTCACCCTGGGCAGTCTGATGAAATGCCTTTGAACCCTCAACTAGTGATTGAACCCTTTGAACGTTGGGCCCTCGATTTTGTTGGCCCTATTAGCCCCCCATAAAACCAAAAAACATACATCCTAGTTGCCACCGAGTATGTCATTAAGTGGGTCGAAGCAGAGGCACTTTCAAAAGCTATAGAGGACTCTGTAATACAATTTATTTTCCAAATATTTGTGCGATATGGCCTCCCAAGGGACATAATCACAAAAATGGAGGACCACAGTTTGTAGGTAATAAAATAGCTGAAACACTACAAAAATACCACATTCAGCACAAGATTACAACTCCATACCAACCACAGGCCAATTGCCAAGTAGAGAGCACGAACAAAGTGATTGAATCTATATTAACAAAAACCGTTGCCTCACACAGATGAGATTGGGCCTACAGATTTCCAGAAGCATTATGGGCATACCGAACAACATGGAGACCCACTATGAGATATTCACCATATCAATTGGTATTTGGAAAAGAACCCATATTTCCAATAGAATTTGAAATTCAGACATTAAGAACAGCTCAAAAGGTGGGTCTAGATCTAAATGAAGCATAGGCCAAAAGACTGCAGCAAATTAATGAGTTAGATGAAATTAGGCTCTTTGCTCTTCAGCACATAGCGTTAATTCAACAACAGAGAGAAAAATGGCATGACACCCTTATCAAAGAAAATATCTTCCACGAAGGAGACTGGGCACTCTTATATGATTCTGGGTTTCAGGATTTTCCAGGGAAACTCCAGACACGATGGCTCAGACCCTATGAAATACAAAAAGTGCATGATAATGGCACTATTACATTAGCCACCATTGATGGATCTGGGCATTCCTTTAAAGTAAACGGTCACCGAGTACGATTTTATCATAAACCGCTTACCCGGGAATCCTTTTACCAACAATTACGGGAAGATTCTACCATGGAAATTATGGCTGAAGGGGATAACTCCTCCTCGGCACCAGTTTATTAAATCATTTATTTTTTAATTTTTGTACATAAGTATTGTTCATTTATTTGGATTGTTTGTTTTATGAATTCTTTTTTTTTTCCAAATCTCTCTTTATTTCGTTTATTTTCAGTTTTTGTTGTTTAATTCATGGAATTCTGTTTTTTTCAAAAACTCTGTTTATTTCGCTTGTTTTGAGTTTTGTTGTTTCTCTCTAAAGGAATAGCACTTTTTCTATTATTTTCGAAAGGAACAACAATTTCGCATATTGTTTTTGCTGTTCCTTTCGGAAGGAACAACAGTTCCGCAATTTTTTTTTCTGCTGTTCTTTTTAAAAGGAACAACACTTCTTGAGTGGATTGTTTTTTGTTTTACATCAGCATTTTTGAGGATTTCTGATGACTCTTCTAAAGGAAAACATATTATTCATATACAATCATACAAATTAAAGCTTACTGTAATCAGAAAATCAAAGGAAATTGTCATTTTTAAGAAAATTGTTTAGTAATGATAAAAAAAAGGAAAAAGGGACATAATCAATAACATGATTTTGCTGTTTTACTACCACTGAATTAATCTAATAGATTATCCTTACCATGATTGGTTCTTTCCCATATGTTATAACTTTCTTTGATTTTTATTTAGGGAGTAGGAATAAGGGAATATTATTTTCTATTGAGATGTTCAGACTTCTTCCACCATCCCTACTCTTAAGAAGTGCTGAGCCATCCTTTATGAATAACTAGGAAAGTACTATATGAAAAAGAAAATATTTACATAGTTCACTAATAATTTTATGATTTGGAAGATGGAGGATAGGGGGTCTCATCAAGAGCCAGCCTACCATGATCATAAGGAAGTCAGTGAAGTGGCATTCCCATCATGGCCACCAAACCAGGGATATGGTTCAATGGACAATTGAAAAAATTAAGAAGTCCTTGGAACAAGAGGTCTCATCACGAGCCAGTCTGCCCACTTTTCACTTCTTCCCGGTGAATGGCATTGTGATTTATCTGGTCACCAAGCCAGCACAATGGCCTCCGTTATGACATTTAACAAAGCACTTCCTCAACATAAATAAAGGACAATGGTTCCAACGGTGAGAAAGCAACTCTGTCAAGGTTATGGACACCTGTGGGCAACAGAGCTTTGCTGATGGTATTGGAGTCACATTTATACACATCAATAGTCATATTAAACCCTTTTTCCTATATCTCTATTTAAATATCAAATGAAAATATGAATCCTTAACCTTTGATTTCGAACCTATTATACATGAAAATCATTATAAATCGATCATATTAGTTTGAAGTGGGTAATAAACGCATATGTACTTATGTTTATCTTAAGCTGTCCCTTCTCCTTATATTTGAATCATTACAAATGATTTAATATCTATTTACGATTTATCACACGCATTGATTTTAGTAATTTCTATAATTTGATTGAATGTATCATAATTATGCCTCTTTTTTCCTGCTGTACAACTGATGTGCCACACTTGCCTCTCTTAATTGACGGCCGAGGATGACCTATCATCCATCAGGGGGGGCGTGGATGTCTGCATGCAGATCAAATCTCAGCATTTCTTTACCTGTATGCGAACCAAATCCCTGCATTTTAGGGAATAACAAAATTTAACGACATTATTCCAATTTACCGTGCTGTGCTGTTCCATTGCGATCGCTGTGTTTGGGAAGAACTAACAGTGTGCAGAGACGATGGGAGGACAACCAATTCGCAGTGAGCTGCAGGTGCTAGTTGTTTCTGATGCTGTACGAGCGATCTTGGAAAGATTAAGATGGATTACATATTTCACGAGGATGCAACAACCCCATGAAGAAGTGGCCACCGATTTTTTATAGAACTTGCAAGAAGCATTCTCCATGGTTAGGGGAAGACAGATAGCCGTATCCGATGAAATAATTGCAGAGGTGTTTGGAATACCAGCACAAGGAATTATATGGACTCAGAAGAAGATCAGGCTTCGAGAAGCCATGAAGATTTTTCGGGATGATGGACAGACATTGGTTGTCAAAGGCAAAGGAGTTCAGCCAGCATCATTGGGAGAGCCGTGGATGGAATTGGCCAAGCTAGTGCAGGCCTATATAATGTGCGACAGAAGGAAAGACGTGGTAAGACCTCGCCACCTTAAATTACTGGCTGTATTAAAACAGAAATGCACTGTAAATTTGCCCACATTTTTAAATTCCCTACTGCATGATACCGCCCATAGTATAAGAAAAGCTCGGCATGCAGACATGGTGGTCAGCCACCATTGCCTAATTCAATTAATAGTAAGTCGTAGCCTCGCCCAGCAACAGACCAACTGGGAAGAGTTGATATTCTCCATTGATGGAGGGTTAGCCTTACCTGCCCCGAAATGGAAGAGAATGGCTGGCTCAATAGCTGAGCCATCAAATCACAGACAGTCCCTCCGTTCAAAATGAAGTAGGGGGATGATGGAAGGACTTCTGGGAAGCAGTAGCCAACCCCTGGAATTTCACAGCTCAGAGGATGAATAGTCTCCACAATTGGAGGGAGGAATTCCTCGTACTGATGAAGAGGAAGGAGAAATTCGCTACTCGGATGAAGAAGAAATAAGCCACCACACCAGTGGTGAGAAACAATCTAGTGCAGAGGAAGGAAATACTGAGGAAGAAGAAATTGAAGGAGAAATTCGATATTCGGATGAGGAAGAAGAAAACTATCATACCTGTGAGGAGGACGAAGATAATCATAGCAGCGACAAAAAAAATGAATAGAGCCTCCCGAAAATGCTACTGTAAGCCCTTTACAGGAAGACCAATTGGCCCAAATTCTGGCCAATATGAGTGACTATGTGCAGCCTCATAGCCCTTTGGACCTTGACATTGATATTAATCAATTTCAGGATCACTCTGTAGTCAAAAAAGAAACAACTGAAGAAATGCTAGATGAAACAACAAACCCTAGCAAAGCTAGGGTTGCTTCCCCTGAAAGGCATGAACAAGAAAAAAAGAACATCGAAGCAATATCTCAACTTGAAAGCCCTTAGGGGATTGCAGAGTCAACCGAGGGTATGATTCCCGAATAATTTAGCCAAGGGCATATGAATGTTGAAGAAGAACCCCAAGTAGAAGACCAAGAAGAGAACCTAACTAGAGGCACGACTAATATGGACCAAAACCCTGTTGAGAAAACAGGGTCAGATAAAGGAATAACTGTTCCATTAAAAAAGAGGAGGAAAGTAACTAAGATTGAAAAGCTTCGGAGGGAACGAATGAAGCTACACAGACTCATGGAACAGCTCAGGCAAACCATTAGGGTTATGAGAATGAAACAAATGCCTAAGCGAGCCCCCAACAGAAGAAGCATAGCTACCAAGAGAATTTCGAAAAAGAGAAAGGTGACCGCTAATAGGAACCCCCAAGTTACAGAAGTAATTCCTTAGCCTAATTATGGAGATACAGAACAACAAACATCGGTTCCAACACAAGCTGTTCCAGAGGGACCCGCTTCAAGTGAAAACATGCAAGCTAGTAGTCAGCATACTTTTAGTGACCTCACACTAGCCAGACTCCAAGAGGAGTTGGCACATGCTCGAATAGAAAGGAAAAGATTGGAAGAAGACACTGTCCCTAGGAAGAGATATTAGGAGTTGCAGCAACAGATGAAGATTATCCATGAAGCAGAAGCTGAAGCTCACGAAAAGTGACGAAAAGCAGAGGAAAAGGCTGACAAGGTAATGAACCAATTAAAACTAGCCTACAATCGAATGAACACTCTCTGCTCATTGTACACTGATGTCTTAGCCTGTAGATGCCCTGCCAAAAACTATGCTTTATTTTTACTAGAAAGATATTTACAGCTAAAGATTAAGGCAGTTAGGGTAGGGAAATCCATAGAGCTAAAAACTATAGATGCCTTTGTATCATGCTGCAAACTTTATGGGATCAAAGTACAACGCTTTTTGTGTGAATTTTATTTACATAATCTAATACTTGAAAACGATTGTGAATCAAATCCTAGCCCTTTTGTGGGAGATGTCCAACATCAGGCATTCATTTCCTTTGCTGTAAATCAATTAAAATGGCTTAAAGCCTATAATGCTTTTCAAAGGCAGGAAAATGAATTAGATTTGTGGGTTAGGAGTGAACCTCAGAACCCATTTCAATTTTGGGATAGGCAGAAAATTTTGATGACAAAGAAAGGTGTTATCCAGGCATTGGGGCCTGTCCACAAATCGATTATCTTAAACAAGATAGATTATTTCTTATACATTAGAAACTAGGCTTATATAGCAGCTAAGGTCCAGTGGAGAATTTTCAATAAGAATGTGCAAAATAGAGAACCATTTAATTATAAAAACTTTGGGCTAGCTGCAGGCCGCTTGATTTCCTATAGTAATCTCATTTTAAAAGAAGGACCATTCTGGCTAGGGTGTAGGTTCCGAAGCCCCATTGCATGGTATCCTGCTTCATACTACAAAGCCATTTACGACCTCTCCGAAGGACAGATAGAGCATGTTTTTGAGGAATTAGCTGCACTGCATGGTTTTAGGCCTTTTGATGACAAACCTTATCCGGCTTATTCTTTAACTGCTCTCCATGAGAACTATAGTTTTCATGAGGACATGAAAAAGATTAAGCAGGGGGGTATGTTGGGCAGTGAAAAATGTATGAAATCATTGTGTATTTTCTCATTCTTTTACTATAGACATACTCCTTTTTACCTTAGAAAAGTAATTTATTATAAGAATTATGGTAGAATTGGAAAGGTTTATGTTTATTGTAAAAAGATGACTAAAGATTGCTTTTTTGTTGATAAAACAGGAATTAGACGAAGTGAAAAACTGTACCAAAGGCAAGGTTGAGACTAATGCAACTGCTACTCCATCAGCGTTAAACCACATCCAGCCAAAGATAAGGAAATCTGAACGCATTGCCAAGAAAAGGCAAGGGACAACTCATCTTCGGTCAAAGTAAACCAAGATGATAACTAAATGAAGGGAAGCGAATCCCTCAGGATCCTTTGATCCTAAGGGATCGCTGTTCAAACTAATATTATTCCTTGTCTTGTTCGTCAGGGTCTGTTATATAAAGCAACGTCCTTTAGTGATCGGGGGGTCAAAAGTTCTCATATTCAAACATTTCCTCTGTAATATTGTGTTTATTGACTCTCGGCTTTAAGAGAGCAGTCTCTGTAATACTTTATGTTCGATTAATATCAAAGACGCGTTTCGTTTCATCTCTTAAGTTCTGAAGTAGTGCAGCAGTATTTCACTGGCGCTAAGGGCCCGACTCTGGTGGAATTACCTTACTGTTTGTATTTCTAATCTTTGCTTACTGTTGTGTGAAGTTATGTTTAAAATTTATTACAATTGCAGAGTTGATTGACTGCTGTTGGATTTAATACAGATTCATTGTGATCATTAACGAATTGCATTGCTATTTTATCATTTGCAAGAAGTGCATTCGCTATTTATTTACCTTGCTATCATTATAAAGCCTTGTTGTTCTATATTCAATTCTAGTTACTGTTCTATTGGTTTGTGATTTGTTATAATTAACTGTTGTGTAGTATTGGCTGTCGACAAGATTGGAGTATGGAGAGTAGTTGCTTGATTGCGTTAAAATTATAATTGTTGTTCAATTCATGTTGTTGTTCCATTTATGTTTATTGTTCATTTCAGATTCATAGCTTCAGATTAGCAGATAGATTGGTTATAGTTGCTATAAATGCATAGGAATTACGAGTTGTTGTTCCTTTCTAGCCTTTGAAGTTCCTTTCAGTTATTTTTATCAGCAAGTAGTTTGAGTTCGATTTCATTTATATTGCTTTAAGAACAAGACCACCAACTGTAGAGAACACTGGTTACTGCTTCCAATTTCCCAGATTGGTTATCTTGCCTCAGTGTGATTTCAGTTGCATCGATTTCTAAGGGAAGGAGTTACTGCTACTGTATCCCTGATCAATGGTTTGTAGATTGATATAGTTAATATTTCAGAACATTTTCATTTATGTTACTGTAATTAGATTTCTTTACAAGCATTCGTTTACTCTTGTATTCAACATTCTGTACTACATCTTCATAGCATTACTCTTAGTTAATTGCAGCCTCAGACAGAGTACACTCTTGAAATAAAAAGTCGCTCCCGGATTGATAATTAATGTAGGCTAATTAGGTGTTCAAAATATACCTTTTTATGACTCAACAATGACAACATCCACCTCCTTTGACAATTGTCCAGTGCTTCATTTTAGAAAGTTATTATCTATCTGACACAGAGGTCAACACACCATTTCTGGGTAGTCAACATATGTCCTCTATGCCCCCTGATCTGTAGAAAGGTAAAATGCTTTTTATAAATATTTGCTGCCTGGCCATGCTCCCTCCTCATCATTAGTGGCCTGGTGACTTGGTTTTCTTCAAACATACCATAGGCCTTTATCCATTTAATCTGATTGATGGTGTAATAGGTGAAAGCTCTTAAATGAATGTCCCCTACAAATGGAACGGGGTTAACGGCCTGATCGTGACTTAAGAAGTAACCATGCATGTAGAGTTCGCACATTAAGTGTTGTCCTATAATATCATGAATTTTCAAAATACGGAGGAACTGGATTGGATCCTCAATCTCGTGACAAATTTCCTTATATATACTCTCAAGGAAAAATAAAAGAAACAGTTCATGAAGGAATAAGGTATAATTATGTGCGGGAGGTCTACAAGCCATTACCTGCTATACCAAGGAAAAAATCTACTCCTTATCTGATTGTAGCAACTGCACTTGTTCTTCTAACTCCTATATCTTGGCCTTTTGTTTTTCTTGCCTCTGTCGCGCTTTATCCAACTGGTCTATATATCATGTAACGATCCCGACAGCCTATTCTCGAACCCGCATTGTCTCCTTCTTATGTCCATTCGTAGCAGACTGCCATCTCTGGATTTCAGCAGCCAGGAAGAATTCCCAGCCTTCAAATTTTTTTTCAATCAGACCAGTTTATGTGGCTATAGAGGAGACCTCAATTTTTGGTTTTACTGCCTTCCACTTGTAGACTTTTACCTTCTTTTTCAACCAGGAAACTTACCTATTCAGCTCCTAAACTTCCTTCTTGAATCGCATGGTTTCAACGAACTGCAGCTGATACTTTTTCTTGAGAGGTAATCTTCTTTTCTCACACTGTGCAATCCACTCCTGTTTGAAAATAAATTCATCTCCTAAGCTTGTAACAGGCTCAAGAGGCAGTGGAATGTTGTCGATATTATCAACTGGATTTTCTGCTAGGTCTTTCTGGCTGGGCTCCTTGTCTTCAGGGGAATCCTCCTCTACATTTACCTCAATGAATCTTGCCATTTGGTCAACACTTCAATAGACTATTCTGTGTTCCAGTGTTTCCATAGAAATTCCATTTCCCTTATGAGCCGCTGGGTGCTTTAGCTGCGTCCCAAAAATTGATGGACCAATGTCGGTCACGTTCTTCCCTGGGTCGAAAAATCTCATCACTGGTGGAACAAATATTTCCTCCATTAATCATTGGGGTGAGTGGAATCCCCTCGCCCCTCTAGGCATCATAGACTAGAACAGAGAATGGGGAATAGCTTCATCATCCTTATTTCCAACTTGGGCCAGAATTTCATGCACTGCTACTTCAGTCGGGGTCGACGTTGGTTCTTGTGGAACATCGTAGATTCTGAGGATCGTTTCATTTTTTTCCTCCTGCCCTTCATGCATTAATTCCTCACCTACGGTCGATACTGGTTCTTGTGGGACAATGTCGACTTCATGAGTCATTTCTCCTCTATCTTCTTGTTCTCCGTGCATTGCTTCCTCTCTTGCGGTTGACACTGGTTCTTGTGGAACAATGTCGACTTCGCAGATTACTTCTTCTCTGTCTCCCTATTTCGGTTGAATTGGGGGTGGTTCTTGTGTAACACCCCCACTTATTTCAATATTCATATCTGCTTGGGTAGGTGATGTTATTTCTTGCAAAACAACATCACTTACCAGCCCTTTGTCTGATGTTCCACCTTCCTGTTCTTCATTAGTGAAAGTTGATGACTGTAAAACAGTCTCAACCTCGTGCACTATACCCATAATTCCTTCATCTGTGGGTTCTTCAGGCGAGGATGGTTCTTGTGTGGCAGCCTCGACCATATCACCAATTGTCTCCTCTATTCCCATTTCTTCCGGTTCTTCCTGGTCTAATACCATGTCCTCTGAATTTTCTTCCTCTTCTAAACCACCCAGAGATACTGGTTCTTATTCTTTAGCAGCAATGATAGTTTCTATCTCTTCTTCAGATGATTCGTAGAGTTCTGCCCAAGAAACTCAAAATCAGACTATTGAATGTAGGACTAGTAAACACACCAATCCATGATTGGAGAGAATTGTCGGAATCTGGCGTGAACGCAGAGCAGACTGTGCCATGTGCTGCAATTTTTTTAATATAAAGAAAGGCATGTTTAAGGAATTCACCTTAGCCTGTGGAAATCGAAGGTGAGTAAAAATTTTAAAATGATATTTGAACAGAGTTGTGGCTCATCCTTCGCAGGTTATGTATTTCATTATAAAACCTGCTACTTCGTTCCATGGATATGGTACAGACTTGCGCTCATACTCTCTCCCATATGGAATGACGCTTTCTCCTGCCTGCAAGAACAATTCGAGAAACTCCGAGAGAGGAATTTTCTGAACAAACCACTGTTTCCCTTGCTGTCTCAGCCCACTAACTTCCACAATTACTTCTTCTGTAACAAGAATTTCCAATCCTCTGACCCGCGAGCAATTCTCATCTAAATTAAGCACAAAATCCATTGTGATTCCTTTATAAAACCCCTGCAATCTATCAAAGTAGATATCCCATCCTGCATTGAAAAAAACTTGCCACACCTTTGGATTACTGCAGACCGAGACTGTATTTTCAGGTTCATGACGCATATCCAGTCCGCCCATCCAGTGGAGAATGTAAAAACACTCTGGAATAGTAGACTATTGGACGGAGTGGTGGGTACCAAATTTTGCAAAACAACAGGGTGAAAAACGAGGGGTAGTAATGGTAAATACGGATGTTAATTCTCAGGAAACGAGGAAAATCATGAAAAATTATGGTAAGTACGATGAATGGAATAGTAATGATTTCATATGAGGTGGAAAGGACTGATCGGTATGTATCACATGCATGTTGCGGATCCCAATACATATTTAATGATTATACGGAGTATGGTAAGGATCGTAGGGTATACCACACATGGAGTTGTAATAATGAATTTCAAAATCATCATTACTCCATCGTTAAGTTATGATGGTACCCCCCCGCCCCCCCAACTTAAAATTTTCCATCTGCAGCATTAATGTCTTCACATGGAATAATTAATTAAATCCATAAAAGTCAAGTGGAGACATACCTGGTGGCCTACCTGGAGGAAGTGATGGTTGGTAGAATAACGACCCAGTAATGATGTGGATGGAGTAACAACAAAGCGAGTAACAACCTCTAGGGTAACATCATCGCGAGTAGCAACATCCGGAGTAACAACATCGAGTAGCAGCATCCAGAGTAACAAAATCTGGAGTAACAACATCGAGCAGTAGCATCCAGAGTAACAACATCTAGAGTAAAAACATGACGAGTAGTAGCATTCAGAGTAACAACATCCGGAGTAACAACATGACGAGTAACAAAATCCGGATTAACAACGTCTGGAGTAACAACATGATGAGTAGCAGCATCCAGAGTAACATCATCTGGATTAACAACATGACAAGTAGCAGCAACCGAGTAACAACATCATGAGTAGCAGCATCCAAGGAGTAACAACAACGATACTTAGGAAATTTTTGAGCTCTAAAACATTACTCCTTTGTAGTAACTCCTGCAAAAAGAAAAATAAATAAATAGTAAGAGTATTTATTCATTTATTATATATATATATGTATATATAGTGAGGATGCAGAGGAACAATTCTCTACACTGATAACCTTCAAACCAGATTTCTCAGAGAGATGTTTGATGAAAGCATCCTTGGAGGCTGGGCGGTGGTATAGTCTCAGGCAATGTCAATTTTCTATGAATGAAGCACGTGTATCATCAATTGTGACTAGCCTGACTGTTCCATTATCGAATACAGTGTCCACCTCGTAAGGTCCCATCCAGCGAGTGCAAAGCTTTCCCTTAAAATCCTTAAAACGAGAGTCACAAAGTAATGCCCAATCTCCCCTATGAAACACCTTGTTTTTTATAAACTTATCGTGCCATTTCACTCTCTGCTGCTAGATAGAAGTATTCCTCTGGAAAACCATTGAACATATTTCATCTAGTTCATTAAGATGGGCCAATCAGTGTTTCTGGGCATCTGACAGATCCAAACCAACTTCAAGAGTTGTTTTGAGCATACTGATTTCAAATTCTATTGGAAACAATAGGGATTTCCCATAAACCAACTCAAATTGTGAAAACCCATTTGTGTTCTGCCATGTTGTTCTATATGCCCATAGAGCTTCAGGAAGTTTCTGAGCCCAATCTTGACGATGGTATGCCACATTTTTTGCCAAGATATCTTCCAATGTCTTGTTTGTGCTTTCCACTTATCCATTCGCCTGGGGGTGGTATGGAGATGTCACCATGTGCTTCACCCCATATTTCTGCATAAAATTTGCTATCATGTGTGATGTAAATTGTGCTCCTCCATCTGAAACAATATCTCTTGGAGTACCGTAATGAGCAAAAATTTCTTCAAATAGAAAATCTGAAACCACTTGCTCTGTTGCTTTCACAACAGCATTTGCTTCTACCCACTTAGTCACGTAATCTGTACAAACCAAAATGAATGTGAACCTTTTGCTAGGAGGGTGGGTTGAAGGGTCCAAAGAAGTCGATAGCCTATTTATAAAAAGGTTCGAGGACTACCTATGCCTGCAAAGGCATTTTATCAGCTCGTCTAGGTTGCCCCATACGTTGGCAACTATCACACCTCCTGACATAATTCTGCACATCTTGAAAGATAGAAGGCCAATAATATCCCATTTTTAGCACCTTATGGCCTATTCTTTTATTTGCAAAATCCCCCCCATAAGGGCCATCATGGGCAGCCTTTAGTACTTCATAAATATCGTCCTCAGATATACAGCACCAGATCTGCTTATCGACTCCTGTATGAAAGAGGTACCCTGCCATCCAAGAATATAGGGCACTGTGATGAATAATTTTTCGTTGTTCCCTATATGAAAAATGATGGGGCACCTTCCATGTAGCAAGATAGTTAGTAATATCTGCATAACATAGAGGATTAGTAGAAATTGCAAAAATATGCTCATCGGGAAAACTATCTTCTATAGGTGTGCATTCATCATTGTTATCCATTCTAGACAGAAAATCAGAAACTACATTATATTTTCCTGGTTTGTCTACTATTGTGATAACAAATTCTTGAAGCAATAGCAACCATCTTGTAATACGGCTAGGAGTGATAGGTTTATTCATCAAATACCTTATTGTTGCATGATCAATATGTACAAATTAGGATACTCAGTGATGTAGTGTCGAAACTTGTTGATAGCATAAATGACAGCCAGGAATTCTTTCTCCATTACCGTGTAATTGCATTAGGGGAATTTTGAGGTCTAAGGAAAATGTACAATCAAAATTCACTTTATGAGAACCAATCACATTTTAGGAGATGACATCATATCTAATGGTTGAGGTGGCATTGCTTGAGTTAAAGGTACTTACTTGTCACATTCTCAATAGTGGATAAAAATTCATGGTTAACCATGGTAGTGCTCTAAGTACTTTTAAAGTCATAAAGTAAAGTACTCATAATAAATGTCATTTCACATTTTTCGAATAAAATATTATTATTGTCATTTCATATTTTTTGAAAGAAACAATGCATATCCCTACACAATCTTCATGTATTTACACACTTTTCAATAAATATTATATTTGTATATTTTCAAATATTTATTTTTAAATCAAAACAATTCATTATGTAATATAAAATTCACACATAAAACAATATATTATATTATATTATTTTTATATAGTATATTAATTACATGTTATTATATAATTTAAATAATATAAATTTTAATTAATAGTATATTTTATAATTAAGAATTTATTAATTTATATTTATATTTTATTTTATGTTATTTAAGTACAAAGGAAAAATCAGGGATAATTTTAAGGATGGAAAATTATCTTGAAGTTTAAAAAATTGGCGAATCTCACTAGTCCCTAATATGCAAACTATAAAATATTTATTGATGTATTTGTAAAATTATTCAAATTTATAATGATATTATATATATTGTCTATATAATGTTGGAGATTTTTAACGTAAAATAATTTTATATTGTAAAATTTGGGCGAATCATTTTTATAAAAAAATGGAAATTGGCGAATCTTTTTTTGGAAAAACCATGGAAAATTAGCCCACCTGCGAATATTAGCCCCTAAAATTTTCCATGGGAAAAATGCATTAGTTATGCAATGATAATGAATTTTTCTTGAAATCTCATTCTTATTTATAGTCACATCAATACAATTTTTTTATTAATTTTATTTTGGTACAACTTTTGAATTGAATTTAACAATGGTTACATGGATTTTGGTGCAAAAAGTGAATTGCAAACTCATAAATATTATTTTATTGGTTTATATTATTGTTTTATTATTTCCTTAGGAGGCCCATTTTAGACTTCAAAATTCCTCTAATGCAATTCAACAGGAATTAAATTATTGCTGACATAGTAAACTGCATATGGCTTTTTGTCTACCTGATGTCCTAAAATAGCTCCTACTGCTGTCTGACAAGCATCAACATGTATGTGAAATGGTAATTCCCCATCGAGTCCTCGGAGGATTGGAGCCTTGCAAACCAGCCCCTTGATTTTTGTGAAAGCTGCCTCACAGTCTTCAGTCCACAAGAATTCTGTATCTTTTGTTAGCAATTGAAAAAGTGGATGTGCTATTTTAGCAAAATTTTCTATAAAGCATCTGTAATAACCAACACAACCAATAAATCTACGTACCTGTGTGGGTGTCTTGGGTATCGGGAAGTGTAATTCTACCTCTACTTTGGCAGGATACAATCGAATTGCAGAAGCTGAGAGAAAATGTCCCAATACTATTCCTTCTTCCCACATCATATGGAATTTGAATCTACTCAGAGATACATGGGTCTGGTTACATATTTTGAGTACTTTCTCTAGATTTTCCAATCCCTCTTCAAATGAGTTTCCATATGGAGTAAAATCATCCATATAGATTTCAACGCTGGCATCGACAAAATAAAAAAAAATTCCCAGAATTGCCCTCTGGAAGGTTGCAGGAGCATTTCAAAGGCCAAATGGGAGGACCCTGTATGCAAAGGTCCCCCATGGGCATGTGAAATTTGTCTTATCCTGGTCTTCCGGGGCTATCTAGATTTGGTTATACCCGCTAAACCCGTCTAGGAAGGAAAAGAACTTCTTCCTAGCCAAGGTGTCTAGGACTTGGTCAATGAATGGTAAAGGGAAATGGTCTTTTTGAGTTGCCTTGTTTAGCTCCCTGTAATGTACGCAGATCCACCATTTACCATTCTTTTTAGGAATAATAACTAGCGGAGATACCCATTGGCTATCTGAGATGGGGTAAATGAAACCTACATTCAATAATTTTTGTAATTCTTCTTTGACAATGTTCTTTAGAGCAGGATTCATTCTCCGTTGGGGCTGTCTCATAGGGCGACACTCTTCATTAATATAAATATGATGAGTAAATAAGTTAGCAAGGATCCCCTTCATATCGGTATAATCCTAGGCAAAAGCTTCCTGATGGTCTTGAAGGACTTTAAAAAGATGCTTTGTCTGGGATTCTGACAGATTTGGGTTGATATTGAGTGTTTTCCCTGGTTCAATCTCAATCGAAATACTATCATGGGATGAGGTTACAGGAATGTATTCAATTTCATCTTCTGGTTCAAATTTTTCCTGTGTCTCACAGCTCATAGCAGATTCTAAAATTTGACCAGTTTAATTGGAAACATAAACAGAATCATTAATAAAAGTGTTAATGGCATCGTCCTCGGTTTCTGTTTTGAATTGAAGGGCCTGCCCAATAGTGAGGATTGGTCTAACTCTTTCATTTTTAGGTTCAAACTCTTCTATTGGTAGAGGTTTCTGCCTGCCTAATAATTTTTTAGATGGGCTGGGTTCCGCAGGAGGGTAGAGAGTAAGATTCTTTGTAATCGCCCCATTTGATATAATCATATGCCCAGATCGGCACCCTATGAAGGCATTTACGGTTGCGAGCCAAGGTATTCCCAAGATCAATGGGTGACCACCAACTGAGGATCGTGTCTGTAATACAAGGAGGTCCACAGGGTAGTGCCATGAATCCACCGAAATAGTCACATCTTCCAATTTCCCTACCAATTTAATTGTAGACCTATCTTCTAGTTCCAAGATAGTAGGGGTTGGCTTAATGTTTCTGAGACCTAATGTATTCATTGTTTCAGAGGTAATAATATTGATGGCAGTACCCAAATCTACCAGTACATTTAGGATTTCAACCCCATTGATTTGTACTATTAGGATTGGGTTTCCTAGGTCTCCATATTTTACAGGCATGGTCTTTCCTATCATGATGTTAGACAGTCTACCCATCACATGGATGGTTAAAAAATACCTTGGTTTCTTCCCAGGTTTCTTAGAGTAGTAAACTTTGAGAGTTTTTGCATATATAGGTACATCCCTCATAGCCTGGAGCAGGGGTATTTTGACAAAAATAATTTGCAATTCCCCCAGGAATTCAAACTCTGCTTGAGGGTTCTGTTTTTTTAGGGATAATATTTCAGGATATGGTAGGGTGATTGGACGACCCTGGTTAAGAACAGGTTGGGGAGGTGTTTGGTTTTTCATGTTCTGATCTAGTTTATCCCCAACTATCCTTTGTTCTGGTTCTATACACTAGCACATTTGGTCAAATTTCCGACGGCCAAAATGTCACTCTTGCGACACATAAGCATCCCTATAGTGACGCTTTCAGGCGGGGCAAAGCATGGTTTCTCCTAATGTCGAAATTCCGACACTTGAGTTAACTACCGGAAGAGCGACAATTTTTCTGACGTTTCCAAATGGTCGTCGCTCTTCCAACATTGCCAACTATACATCACTATTTCGATGTTACCAAGCATGTGTCTCTATTCTGACGAACCAGAGCATCTCTCTTCTGACATTATAAAATGGGAAAAATCTGTATCAAGACCGATGGTACTAAAATGTCGGAATCCGACGGTAGTGAAGCGTAGTGAAATGTCAGAATACCGATGGGGTGGAATGTAGTGAAACGTCGGAAGAGCGAAAATGATGAAACGTTGTAAGACTGACGGTAATGAAACATTGGAATGCTGACAAAAACTGACATACATGTAAAAAAAAACGTTGCAGACCAATTTGGTATTCCACTTGTTAAATTCAAGTTATGTTTAGCTTTAAACATGACAAATTTAAGTATCCTACATTTCTACTTAGGTGCCGAATTTGATAATCAATCATATCTTTGTTTTACAGCTAAAACATGCCCAAGGTTTTTTAGGCATCTTCATGATGGCAGATTGTAAAATTTCATCTACATGTAAGTCTAACACATGAAAACTTTCAACCAAGATTGATTCAAAGGAAGTTAATGAATTAGTCTACAAGCAACTAGTGGGAACTTTATCTATCTTACTTCCACTTGACTATGCAATTAGATGTATATCCCTGCAGACTAAAAAACATAACACTGAATAATTGAGCTATATATTATTGCAAACTAAAAAACATAACACTGAACAGCCGCAAACAGGGTGTTCCAACATGTAAAGGGAACATTGGATTTTTTCCTTCTATTTGGGAAAATCAAAGAAACTCATTTGTGTGGCCATTAAAACTTAGATTGAGTAGGATCCATGGATGACATGAAGTTTACAACAAGCCATGTCTTCAGTATTAGCATAGGGGCAGTTCTTTGGACAAAAAAAGAACATATAGTTTCACCTTTCTCTACAAAATAAAAATACAAAACAATAGTCAAAGGGACATGTGAAGTATATTAGCATAGAAGAATGCTTGTAGATTTGTAATTTCATCAGGATGATTCCACACTACCTTTTTGTGATTGCTTAGAAGAATGCTTGGATATTTGTAAGTTCATTTACATTTTTAATTCATACTCAGAATGCCCGGCTTCACTTCCTCTAAGAAAGCCATACCTATATAGCAATTAATGGGTAGCTTAGGGAAACCATAGGCATCATATGCCATGTTTTTATTTCTCACATCTCACTAGATGACCCTTAGTTTCAACTTTTAATAGCCTAAAAGAAGTGATATCTGGAAAAATTTGACAGATTTTCACTAAAGGTTACTTCAGGTAAATATCATAATGTCTTCTATTAAATCCCAATACTAATTCAACTACCAATGAATCAAAACATAGAAAGCAGTGTGTACTTTGGGATCAATATATAGTTTGTAATTAGCTGACCCATATCATCTCTATATGAATCCCCAAATAAAATTGAAGGAATTTTAACGTAATGTATATCCAACCCAATGTTGACTGGATTTACTTGGAAATGAAATCACCTTGGCCTTCTTTGTAGTCATTTTCACCTTGGAAGCCTTTGTATTCACTAAATTTTCACCCCTGCTTTGTTTGTCAAAAGCTGCAGGTTCCTGCTATTGTTGAGAACAATTAAGTCAAATTTTCCAATCATACTTCTGTAGTCATTATATGCTTCAATATTTAATGAAAAAATAATGAGACGCTTATAAGAACACTCTTAAATATATCTACTTCTAAGTATATCTATACACTTCTAATGAGAAACTTAATGGCTATTCATGTAAGAAATCTACATAAGCCAAACAAGAGTCATGTTGGAGACACCTTTAATTGGGTGTAGATAAAAATCATATAGATCAGAGAACCATTTAAAGACATACTTAAAAGGCTCATCTTGGCTTCCTCTAGGGTAGCCAGGGCTATAAAATAATTCATGGGTAACCCAAGAAAACAATAGACATTGTATGAAAAAACCACTTATCACTGTGTGATTATAACAAGCATTATAGAAGTGATGTCCAAATAAAAAAAGACAAGTTTGCACTTAATGTCAGTTCAGGTAAATTTGAAAAAATCCTCTATTAAAGCACATTACCAATTAAACTATGAATTAAAAAAAAATTAGACGTCAATATGTACTCTGTGATGACTATATAACTATTTGGAGTTTGTAATTAGCTAACTGATATCTTTTCCAAATGAATCAACGCCATAGCATACAATTGAATTAATTTAACTGTAATCAACTTGCCAATATTTGTTTTCTTTGAAGTTTCACCCCTTCTTTCTTTGTCAAAAGCCACATAGCCAGCCATTGATGGAATGAAACTAGGAAAACCTGCAGACTCCTGCTGTTGTTTAGAAAAATTAAATCAAATTTTCCCATCATACTTCTTTTGGTCAATATATGCTTCAATGTTTACTCAATAAGCAAAGACACAATGAGAAGGTTGTTGTTAAATGCATCCTACTGCTAAATATCACTAAATTATTCTAATAAACAAGACAACCAAGGATACTGTTCATGTTAGACTTCTACATAATCCAAACAAGTGTCACCTTGGAAACATATTTAACTAATTGAATTCTTCTAATAAACAAGAAAACTAACTAAACTCTTCTAATAAACAATACACTTAACTGACTGTCAAATTTAGGGACAACTCATATGGCCCAACTTGGCTTCCTCTAAGGCGACCATGTGGTAATTAATGGGCAGCCTAAACAAACAACATGAATCATATGCAAGCATCATAGCTTATTCAAAGAACCTAGTTTTAATAGCCTTAAAGAAGTCATGTCTAAAGAAAAATGGTATGTTTGCACTAAATGTTAATTTAACTACAAAAATATCTCCTAGTACAGATTCAACTATCAATCAATCAAAAAACAGACATCGATCTGTAGTTTGGGACGATATCACATGAATACTTGTTTCTAATTAGCTGATCAATATCTTCTCCAAATGAATCCACAACATAGCAGATAACTGAGTATTACAACTGAAATATTTGTATGCATATTCATTATTGAACATATTTACTCGGAAGTGTATGTTACCTTGGCAGTCTTCGATAATTTTGAAGTTTCACCCCTGATTTTTTTGTCAAATGTCTCATACTTATCTGCTAATGATGGGAAGGGACTAGCTGCATGTGAAGGTCCCTGCCATTATTGAGAAGGATTTGATCAAATTTTTCCATCGTACTTACATGTTAATATATGCTTCAATACTTGCTCAACAAAAAAGGATACATAAACGATGTCTCCATCATTGGAACATGTAACTGACCTTCATCTTTGGATTATTTTTAACTTTAATCTGATTTTGTTTCTGGAAATCTTTGTTATTACCACTGAAAGAGAACTCTGGACTCACAAAATTGCAAGAATCTTACAGCTTTCAAGGTCGAAAATTGATAACAATGCTACATTCACTTATCTACAAATTCAGTGAATTTTTGACCTCATACTAACCGCAATAATGGAAAATATCACACCTTAGCAGCTTTCAAATGTTTTGAGACTCTACTATCCTTGGGTGTTTTGAAGGTCACACCATTGCATTCAACTTCTAGGATTGGATTTACTGCATCTTGATGTTCCTGCATGCCAAGGTCAAGACAACTTTATGCCACATTTATTTTTAATAAAATTCTGTCTATATTACACACACAGTAATATGCACAAGAGTAGAAGAGAATAAACAATCATATTGCAGCTAAAGCTGCAATAATCTGAATATGTAGAAACATAAACATTTTTGGCATTTAAAATAGGCAAACTCACTCTTCACTCTCCAAGTGTCCAAAAACATTCATTACATGGATTATAATCATATGTACATCTGGGCTCTACAATGATTATTAACCCTCTAATATGGTGGCCACTTGGTGTAGATTTTGATGGGGATTCCATTCATGTTTTTTATCCCAAATATTTAGGATCTCAAGCTGAGCTTTCTAAGCTTCTAAGTGTGGATCAACTAATGTTTAGTTCCCATTTTGGAGAGGCAATAATAGCACTAAGTGTTGATACTTGATACATTTTTGTATGCCAATATTTTATCCATGAAATCTATGTTGGATAAAACCACACCAAATCAGATATAAATGTGGACTTATCGAACCTTGCCTGAACCAACAACCACTAAAGTGCATGATGGAGGGCCATTTTGGACATCTAGCCAAATTCTTCAGATGGATTTACTTATGGAATTGAATTGTGAGGAGAATGGGATTCTCATAAGCAATAGTGAAATGTACTATTATTCAATGGCGATAAAACATAATTTTTTAGTTTTTTGACTCAAATATTTAATGCAATTGTTAAGTGAAAAGGTCCAGGAGTAGTAGCGAAGTGCTTGAATTCAGTTGAACATTTTTTGATTGAATTTTTATTCTTAAATGGTTTTAGCTTAGGTTTGGATTATTTGGTTCTTTCTCACTATGTTTCTCAAACAAAGATATTTATGTAAGAATTAGGAAATGAAATTACTAAAATTTAAAGGCTTATGAAGCATGCGAGGGGAGGAAGATATTATAATGGCTTCATTTCCCAAGTGGAGAAGCATCTACTTCGAGTGTAGGAAAATGTTACCAAGGTTATTTCTTATTCAAGTTCCTTTTTTCTGATGGTTGACGGTGGAAATGCAAGATCTGCTAAGAAAGTGATTCAACGGTATGCCTTCTTAGGGCTTCAAATGTTTCAAGGGAGGAAAATTTTTCCTAAAGATTTTCATAAAAATATTTAATGGTTCTCCTCCTTTGGATCTACACAAGAAATATGATTCGAATAAAGTTTGTGGACTCGTTAAATCATCCTATGTTTTTGGATTAAATCCATGCGAGGCATTTATTCATTATATCTCTTCTATAGAAGGTGTTTTCTGTCAAAAGATGAGAATGAAAGAACCAAGAACACCTTTTAAGAATCTAATGGCTTTTCCACTTGATCTAACAATCTATTATGATAGGATGGTGAGAGATGTTCGTGGAAAATTTCTCATTCATTTTGAATATGGGAAAAGAAAGTCTTTAGTAGCATGTAATTCCTCAAACAAGAGGGAGTCTGGGAGTAGCTTGGCCCATTCATCTCCATGAGAACACGTAGGGACTCTGGCTTCTACATCAATTGCAAACTGGACTTATGAAGAACTTTTTTATTCCTTTAAAAAAAAAAATTTCCCCTTGGGACATCCTTAAGGTAGTTGAGATCATCTTACTTTTTTGTCATTAATGTTTTATTTCAATATGATTTCATTTTATAAGGTGGGAGGGATGAATTTGAATCCAATGACAACAAGCAATGCCAATGAGTAGATATAATTCTACCTTACAACCAAATTATTGATAAGTAATTCTTCACATGAGAAGTTGTTGTGCTGATGAAACACATTTTGAGGAGAAAGTTGCAAGAATTCAAGAATCTTTGAAGAGGATTCCTTTGAAATTTTTATCTCTCCAAATGGTTATTGGGTAAGTGGATACCTAAGTTGCACCTTTTGTTTCAGTTGTGTTACGTATAATCATAAAGGTATCTTACTCTCCAGGTCAATCATATAACCAATCTGATTCAGAATGAATTTTTGTATGTGAAGGTTGACCCTATTAAAATTTGCGAATGAAATATTTGTTGTTTCAAGGTCTCTAGTTGATGACACACTGCCTGATTTGAATCTACTGTCTAATTGTCTATACTTGAGAGAAAACATGTTATTACATATTACTCTAACTAAAAATAAAGTAGCATATCTCTTAGGCTCTAGATATTTTATAACTCTAATTGATTACAAAGGGAGACAAGGCACGGAGAAAATCATATGGGAATTTCAAGGCTCTAATAGTTTAGGACAATAATAGAAAAAAAAGGTCGGGAAAGCACCAAGAAAAGAAACATAGCCTCACATATTTTAAGTGCCTTCTTTCCATCAATGTTAGAATCAACCATCCAACACATAATTGATTGGTAGTGTATTAACTTTGTTATTCAAAATACAATTTTTCATGAGTTTTGCCTTTGTTTTTATTTTGATGTAAACACTTATGTAGGGTTTACTGTTGATTTGAGATTCTCAATATTTATTCTGGTCTTTTCTATAAGGTTTTCTAAAAATGGATTTAGAACCAAGGTAGACTGTCAACTTTTCCCTCAAAGAAATATAATTTTTCATTACTGTCAATGTCTACGTATCCTTAATTTTTCTACCCAAGTCATTTTATGTTTTCTTAATTCCCTTGCAAATTAATTGACATTTTTCTTTGCAAGGCCTCTTTTTCCTTTACGTATCAACTTTGCATTCCATGACTTTCTGCTTCAAAAAGGGCAATATACACAGATATAAATAGCCTATAGGTGTTCTCTTGTAAGAATTGAGTTTTTGATATTTACTTAGGCCTCACTTTTCAATAGTGTAGTATTGAATATGGGAAGTGAAAGTGAAAAAAGATATTTAAAATTCAATGCTTTGCATGCAAGTAGAGTTATTTTCTTCAATAGCCTTTAATATTGTCTACAGGAAGGTATTCATTCCATTTTATTTGCATGTTAAAGTTAGGACATGTATTATTTCAATAAGTAGTGCCTTTTTTCCAATGAGGATTCCAAATTATTAAGTTTAGCAGCCTTGTTATTTCGCCTCCTCTTGATGTGATAACTTGAAAACTTTTGACTAAAAGGAGGAAGTCATGGATTCTATCACCAAAATATGAATTTTTGATTTCTTTGGATCTCCTTTCCTATTGAATGTCTATGACCAATGAGGAGTATCCAAAAAAAACATGTATCTTTAGAGTTTAATCCTTTTGATAACACCACTTACATGCCTATTATAAGTCCCCTAAAATCTACATCGTTGTTGGTGGATGAACCTAGGCCAATATGTAAAAGAATTGGGAAGTATAACTTATGAGCTTTAGATTGTATAACCAAACCATTAATTGGTGTTGTATATATTCTATTAGCCTATGATGCAATTGATATTTGTGGTCTAACTTTTAAAGACTCTTAACTATGAGCATTGAGAAGCTTAGCAATCCCTTTGGCAAGCTAAAATAATTGATACCATCTATGTCACATGGTTCACCAAAATTCAAACTTGAGGTTTAAAATTCAACGAACCTAAAGAAAATTCTTAGGTTTGATTAGGTTCTTTAAACCTCATGACCGAACCTCAAGTTGAATTTTAACTTGAAGGAAAAATTAGGTTTTTTTATCGGTTTTCTCATTTTTTATAAATAATAAAGTAAATTTTTTCTAACCCTAGATCCCTTGACTTAGAATCCTTTTTGCACTTTTTTTTCACTCTTCACTCAACCAAATTGTCTCTATTGTCCATGTCACTGACCCTCTTTCCATTGTTACTGACCCTCTTTCATTCATTTAGAAGCATATTTGAGTTTTGAGACAGAAAATAGAACATCTCCGTGATAATAATATTGGAGCAAAGTTCTGTGAAATTAACCATATGGAAAGACAAAGAATCCTTGTGATGAGAAATAACATCAAGTCTGACATCCATGTGACAGAGTTCACTCAAATATTTTGTCAAACACTTTAGTGACAAACTCAAACAAAACTCAAATTCAGAGTTATAAGGAATATATGAAGTAGATGCATGTATCTTGTTTTCCTTATTTTTTTAGGTCACAAAGAATAGCTTTAGTCTTTGTATATGAGCTTGTAACTAACATGCTATGACAAGAAGTGAACACTATTACATGTGTAGCAATTAAGTCAAGAGTTTCTTCAAAAATTTTGAATGCAACAAAACTATATCAAATAAACGGTAGTAGCAAATGAAGGAATTATACATCAACCCAAAAAAAATGTATTTATAGACCAAAAAATGATTATTTAAAAGCATACCCTACTTGCCAATGTGAATACAAGTCAACAACATTCAACTTAAGTAAGGTTGTGGCATAAAACAAAGAAATATTGTTAGAGGAATTTATACAAAGAGAGTTGTCCCTACACATAGCATTTAAACAAAGAAATTTCCATGTGTTTTCCCTTGATTTAAACACCTCTTCAAAGTGTAAAAACATAGAGTTGTCCCTAAATATTTGGAGCCCAAAAATCTGAGATCCATATATCTACTGTAATCGGACTATAACACAGCCCAGTGAATTTACAAATCAATGCTCATCTTGTGAGGATGGACACTTTCCATCAATTTTCTGAGGTCTATATCAACAGAGATGGGATCATTGCCTTCTTCACAAATTGGCTTGTTGGGGGAAGCTTCATAGGCATCTAAAATTTTTTCAAGAAATGTATTTGGATGATCAAAAGAAAGGTTGGAAAAATTAGTAGAGACTTGTGACATGAGCAGAATCATCCAGCTCGAGCAGTACCAAGGAGGGGTGTCCTAGCCCTAGGGAGGCAACAAAGATTCCAAATCAAATGAAACAGCAACAGCTAGAAACCCTAGCCAAGAGGAGATTGAGCAGAGCTAGACAACATATCATTTTCTCTCTTAATCAACCTATACCTTGCAAATACATGCAAGATGTAAGTGCTATTAGTTATGTCTTTAATGTTGAATGATCTATGAAATATTCCAATATGGTCCATTGTGTCTAGGTCGAGTGGTTGGGAGGAATGATCGTTATCCTCCCCACCCAGCTTCAATTCTTGCAAGTGAAATGTTGGGCTCTTAATGAGCATATTATTTTGATGGCCTTAATCCCTTTGTTCAGAATTCCATGAGCTTCTAGGGAATGTGCTTTACCCTGGGTACCATCCTCAAAATAAGGGGTAGTACCCGATATGTATTTCATGGAAAAGAAAAAAACTAAAATTTAAATATAAATCTCTCTCTCTCCTCTTTAAACACACACACACACTATATATGTACATATGTATGTGTTTCAAGATGGCAATGAAACAGCCTAAAAGAATTGGAATTTATTAGGAGCTTTTTAAAGTTTCCCTTTGCATTCTTAAATGAATAGACACGCATATGAAAGAATTTAAAATGCAATCAAAGTATTTGCAATGAGGGAAAAATTAACTTGAAAAGTAATCACGAGGCTTGTGTACCCTTCTAGAGCATACATTAATTCAGAAATGAATCATATCACAATCTGTTACTTGCATATGAGTATTTATGATACAAAAGACATCTTGAGTCAAAGTGATATGGTTCAAACCTGTCAAACATGTTTTGCAATATACACCAGTTTAGGGTCCATTCCAGAGTCTTTGTCAACATCAGGCAATTCTAAGTGCCATTAGCTTTATGAACCACAGGACCTACACCAGGAACCCACCGAGGAATAGGCATTGTTATGAAAACAGGTCCAAAAATAGAAGAAAAGAGAGATCAACGCCTTATAAATAGCCACTTCGAGGGGGAAACCTCCAATACATTACATACATGAACAATTCTTGGATGATAAAAATGAAAAAACCTCCTCTCTATATATAGGAGACCATGGGGCCACAATGTAATCCTAGTGGCGCCACAGTGTAATCCTAGCCGACCTAACAATAGTAATGTAAGGGCACAATAATAACAATATGGGGGTTATAGGGGTACAACAATAACAATGAGGGGTTTACACTAACAACAATAAGGGACTATACTAGTAATATAAGGACCTAAAATTCTCCTCTCCTTCAGAAAAGTGTTGTCCTCAACACTTGAGTAGCTCCAAGTGTTTCTGTATAAAATTCTCATCCTCCCATGTAGAATCTTCATTGGGTAAGTTCTTCCATTTGATGAGATACACTGAATTTGATCGATTTCGTAGCTGTCAAGTTCTTGTTTCCATGACAGCTTCAGGTTCCAATATGGTTTTTCCTTCCTCATCAAGTTCTAGCAATATTGTTTGCATTGGAATTTTGTCCCCTATAACCTTTTTTAAGCATGAAACATGGAAAACTGGATGCACTCGCGAAGAATCATCCAATTTGTATGCCATAGTACCAATATTTTGCAACACCTTGTAAGGACCATAGTACTTTGGTGATAATTTATTATCCTTCTTAGCTTGTTGGGGGACATTTGTTTGTATGGTTGTAGCTGTAAAAATACCCAGTCTCCCAAATCAAAATTTCTCTCACTTCGATGTTGATATGCCTATTATTTCATTCGATTTTGTGCCAAATTTAGGTTACCCTTTAAGAGTTGGAGAAATTCTTGTTGATGCTCGATGTGATCTTCCACTGCTTGAACTCTATAATTTTCCCTTAAAGAAGATGTGATGGACGGTGGATGATATCCATAAAGTGCCATAAATGGGGTCATTTTTGTTGCAGTATGGAAGGAAGTGTTATACCACCATTCAGCGAGAGGTAACCACTTGACCCATTTTGCTTGCTTATCAGATACAAAACAACGAAGATATCCTTCCAAACATTTATTCACTATCTCTGTTTGAACATTGGATTGAGGATGATAAGATGAGCTATGAGCTAGTTGAGTACACAAAGAAGAAAATAATTTTGTCCAAAAATTTCCTGTAAAAATGGGATCTCTGTCACTTACAATAATCTTCGGGTTTCCATGTAGCTTTTGAATTGTTTCCATAAATGCAGTAGCAACTGTACTTTCTTTAAATGGATGAGATAATGCACAAAAATTTGCATACTTGGTAAGTCTATCAACTACCACCATGAGGACACTCATTCCTTCAGACTTAGGTAAACCTGTGATAAAATCCATTGAAATCTCCTCTAAACGTTGACTTGGAATGGATAAAGGTTGTAGAAGATCCAGGGTCTTAATTGTCTCAAATTTATTTTGCTGGCAAACCAAACATTCCGCCACAAAATTTTGAATATCAAATTTGAGGCCATCCCAAAAAAATTCTTTCTTCACCCTGTGGTAAGTTTTTAAAAATCTTGAGTGTCCTCCTAAAGTAGAAGTGTGCAATTCCAAAAGAATCTTTTGTTTTAAATGGGAATTCTTGCAAATATATAAGCGATCTTTGTACCATAAGGAATCATTTTTCCAATAAATGTATTAGATGTACTAGGATCTTGCTGCAACTTTTGAATGAGTGTCCAAACTTATTTGTCCTCCTTCCATTCATCCCTTGCTTCAGTTATCCAATCAAGTTGGATAATAGAAATGGCACAAAGCAATGCTTCCACCTCTTCATCCTTTCTTGAGAGTGCATCTGCAACAACATTTAGCTTCCCTTTTTTGTAGATGATTTCAAATTCATAACCCAACATATTTGTGACCCATTTTTGCTGCTCTTCTAAAGATAGTCTTTGTTCCAAAAAGTGTTTAAGACTATCATGATCAGTTTTTACCTTGAAATGTCTTCCCATTAGGTAAGGTCTCCATTTCTTTAGTGCATGTAGTATTGCCAACATTTACTTCTCATAAATATCATTTTGTAAATACTTTCCTTTGATTGAACGTCTTTTAAAATCAATGGGTCTTCCTTCTTGCATTAAAACAACGCCAATTCCATTTCCTGAGCATCACATTCCACAATAAAGGTTTTTGTGAAGTCTGGCGTAGCTAAGACTGGTGCTAGGCACATTTCCTCTTTAAGATGTTCAAAGGCCTTAGTTGCTTCAAGAGTCCATGAAAATGCATCTTTCTTCAATAATGTTGTTAGAGGTGCTGCTATTCTCCCATAATTCTTAACAAAATTGCGATAATACCCTGTTAACTCAAGAAATCCTCGCAACTGCTTTATGGTTGTGGGGACTTTCCATTCCTTAATGGCTTTAATTTTGTTAGGGTCTACCTTAACACCCTCATGAGATACAATATGACCCAGATATTCCACCTCTTGTACTCCAAAGAAACATTTGGATGTTTTTTCATATAATTGTTTATCCTCCAATAGTTTGAGCACCTTATCAACATGTTGAACATGATCCTTCCAAGACCTACTGTATATTAGTATATCATCGAAAAATACTAGCACAAATTTTCTAAGGAAGGGTTTGAAAATGGAATTCATCAACCCTTGAAATGTAGAAGGTGCATTGGTAAGGCCAAAAGGCATGACCAAAAATTCATAATGACCCTCATGAGTTCGAAATGCTGTTTTCAGAATATCTTCAGTCTTCATTCTAGTTTGATGATATCCTAAACGAAGATCCATCTTGGTAAAATAAATTGCTCCATGTAATTTATCGAATAATTCATCAATCACAGGAATGGGAAATTTATATTTAATAGTGACCTTATTGAGCCACATGTGCCATGATCCATCCTTCTTGTGCACCAATACTACTGGAGGAGAGAAATAAATTTGACTATGTTGAATTATACCAACCTCTAATATTTCTGCAATCATACATTCAATTTCACTCTTTTGGACATAAGGATATCTGTAAGGCCAGATGTTTGGAGAAACACTTCCTGAAATCAAATGAATAGCATGATCATGATCACGAATAGGTGGGAGTCCTTTGGGAGTATCAAACACCTTGGAATGATTGTACAAGAATTTTTGGAGATCTGGAGAAATAGATGATTTTGATGTTGGAACTTCTAGTGAGCATAATTGTGTAATTACGCCTCATTGTTCTTTCTTCAGAATCTTTGTCATGACATTAGAGCTTATTATATTTCCTGGCTTCCCTGTGATACCCCGTAATTCGATTTCCTTTCCTTCAGAAAAAAAATTCAAGAAAAGTTCTTGAAAATTAAAAGCTACCGTCCCCAAAGATTGTAACCATTGTACTCCTAGTACAACATCAACACCTCCCATTGGGATGGAAATCATTGGACTATTCAATACATATTCCCCCATGGGTAGCTTGATATTATGGCATTTTCCAGAGAAATTTATAGTTCCTCCATTTGCAACCATCGGTTGACATTTTGGTGTTGGGTATAGGAAACAATTCAATTCCTTGGCTACCTTACAATGAATAAAACTATGGGTACTACCCGAATCAATCAACACTATTACTTTTTTCTTCTTGATACGTCATTCTATCTTGAGAGTTTGAGGAGTGGTAATTCCTGCTAATGAATTACATGATATGGTCGAACTTATTTCTTCTTCTTCTAGGGTTGCTTCCTAGTGTATATCCTCTTCTTTTGAAGTTTCTTGTTCATTTTATTCCTCGTTTTAACAATCTATGTAAAATAATTTCTTCTCAGCACACTTATGACATTTAGTGTATTATCTATCACAACTATAGAAAATCCCTTTTGATATTTTTTCTTCCAATTGTTGTGGTGTCAACCTTGTAGGTTGTGGAAGTCTAGGAGTAGCAACACTTCCATATTTATAGATGTGAGTGGTAGGCTTCCTTGTTGCCATAATTTTACATTCATTTTTTCTTGCGAACCTGAATGCCTTCTCTAATGAATCCGGTTCCCAAACTCAAACTTCATGTTGGATGTTATCCTTTAAATTCCCTATGAAGAAATCAATCCTGTCTTCCTATGGAATATTAGTTACCCTTATATTCAATTTTTGGAAGTCCTCAATGTGCTTTGCCACTGAACCCTTTTGTTTGAGATTTATCAATTGGCTAAAGAAGGTGTTGCTCTTTGTATCCTCATAATGTGTTATCATTTCCTCCGTAAAAAATGACCAAGTGACAATTTTTTCGGAGGCAACTCATCGATACCACTAAATATTTTGTTCTAAATGTAAAGTTGCAATGTGTACCTTTTGTGTGTTTTGCACATTATTGAGATCAAAATATTGCTCCATCTGTAGTATCCATGTTACGGGATCCTTGCCATCAAACTTCCTCATATCCATCTTTGGAATATGGTGGTTCTTTAATAAAACATTAGAGTTTATGAAATCACGATTAACATTTATTTTGTTCTCATCATGAGTTTCCTCTACTATCTTTTCTCCATTAAGAATCATTTCTTGTATCAACTTTGACAAACCTTCCTTCAAACCTTCCATGTCTTCCTTCAAACCATCCATTTTTTCTTCCATACCATCCATTTTTTCTTCCATACCATTCTTCAAACCATCCATCATAGCTTCCATGCCTTTCTTCAAACCATCCATCTTAGCTTCCACGTTTTTCTTCAAAACATCCATTTCATTTTTTGTTGCTCTTTGCGAGAGCGAATTTTGGTGCACTTGCTCTTGTAATTTTGATAGATCATGTTGCAATTCTTCATCTTCATGATCCATAGTAGAGTACTCTGAGGGATTAATGGGTGTTGAATTATTTTTAGGAGGCATTTTAGAACCCAATACTGATATCTATGCTCAATAGGCCTTTGTAATAACTTAAAACTGATTTTTCAAACAAGACTTATGAAATTTGAAAAAAAAATACATACCTTTTTCTTGATTTTGAGGAGCTTGATATTGAAACTAAATTATCTTTGTGATTTTGGATCTTCAATATTTGAAATTTGGCCCTAAATTAGCCCTCTGAATATTCTTTCTAATACCATAGGTCTAACCTGATTTGGATTCCTGAAGATAAATTTATGCCCAATCTCCTACGATGACCTAATTATGGACTGGTTCAGTAGAGCGAACTTGTAAAACTTGCCACGTGTCATTGTTTCCTCCTTCAACTCTGAAATTGATATAACAAAAACTAAAATCCATGTGCTTGTGGGCAATTTTTATAGAATCCCAATCCGATGCTCAGAGAGAGAATTATGATTTTTTTCCCACGGTCACCTCTTTGAGATGAAATTATGGAGCCTGAAACAATCCTAACTTCCATAGATCATATCTCAAAAAATGTTGCAAAACAAGATCCAAAATTCTTATAGGAGATTCCTTAGGATTTCATCTTCATGCTATAAAAATTTCAGCTTCTGAGCCCTCGTAGAAAAAATGTTATAGTGAAAATGTGGCGATGACCTGTTTAGGTTAAATTCAGGGGCCTACAAAAATCCCTAACTTCCACAGATAAAATCTCCGAAAATATTGCGAACCAAGCTCTGAAATTTTGCGAAGATGTTCCTAGATATTTCGGATTCACACTATAAGAATTTCAAATTCTGAACCTTCGTAGAAAAAACATTATAGCGAAAATTCCACGATAACCTGTTTGTAGCAGCGAAACCCAAATTCCAAAGCTCTGATACCAAATGTATGAAACCAACTCCAAAAATATAAGAAAAGAGAGATCAATGCCTTAGAAATAGCCAGTTCGAGGGGTAAACCTCCAATAAATTACATAAATGAACAATTATTGGATGATACAAAAGACGAAACCTCCTCTCTATATATAGGAGTCCATGGGGCCACAATGTAATCCTAGTGGGGCCACAATGTAATCCTAGCTGACCTAACAACAATAATGTAAGGGAAAAATAATAACAATATGGGGGTTACAGGGGTACGACAATAACAATAAGGGGTTTACACTAACAACAATAAGGGAATATACTAGTAATATAAGGGCCTAATAGGCATGGAAAGCACACCCTTGTTCAACATCCTGATTAAGAAATTGTCTTTGTGCATGATACACATTACAACATCATGAGCTGAAAGATATTTGACAACACAGAGTCACTGAAGGCTTTGAAATTGAACGGTCTTTTCCAACACATATGACCAATATATTGTTTTCATTTCTCTATCTGTAATTTTGAGGTTGTAAAAGAGGCACACACAACAATGTCTCTAGTCTTTTGAATGCATATTACTCTGCTTTTGTAGAACATTAACTTAAATGCTAATCTACAATCCATTTATCAAAGAGAGAGAGAGAGAGAAGACCTGTTCTTATAAAAATCACGGATCTCAAGTGTGTCTTTCAGCTGGGTGAAAAATCTCAAAAAATAGAATATCCAGTATAATGAAAATATCCCTAAATATAAAACCACCACCCAAGTGAAAATAGTAAATGGCCTAAAAGGATTCTTATGGAATGCCTCCTTAGCAAGATCACAAGGCTTACTACTTGATCCAATTGCAAGTCCACATTTTCTGAGACCGTGCCAATCCAAAAATAATAAGATCAAACTTGAGACACCAATGGTGAATCCCAAACATGAAATCTTGACTATCCACCGAGTCACAATACACCAAATCCCCTTTTCACAATAGTAATTGTATAAACGTTCAAAAAAGTGATCTACATCTGAAATTGGCCCCGCTTTTACTCTTTCACCCTAAAGAAGGTCCGAAGGATTTTCAATGTCACCACTTGGAAATCTTTGATAATCAGAAAGCTCAATATCAGGGGGTTCACTACTTAATAGCCCTACTGTTGCAGAAGCCTCGCCATGATACATTGTTGACGGCTATTTAAAAAACTTCCTTAACATCTCTACATAAAATCATTAAATTAGTGCCTCTTCATATAGGTAGATACATTAAGATGCATTCATGGTCAAACTGTATAACTCACATAGCAAAGTTTTCATGTCTTTTTTCATGTATAACATCAACTGATTTACTATATATAAAATATTACATGTTTAAGTGCTTACACAGAAATTTTGTCTCTACTAATGATTGATTGAGTTTGGGCTGCTTAATGATATTTATGCTTACTCTGTCAGTGCCCATAGTAAAGTGCATCAAATTTTTTGACACTTAAATAAAAATGTTTTAAGACTTTTACTTGGCCTTGGAATAGGTTGAAGGTCTGCTTGGACCCAGCATAAAGTAGGGCCAGTTTTAATTTTATAACTCCTTTACATAAATGTAATATACCAAACTGTAACACTGCTAGTGTTTCTTAAAACTTTCTGAGTTTTGGTTTGAGTTTTCAGTGATGAATTTGTTCAAAAATGTTGTCTACACTCTGCTGTAGGCGTTCACTGTAAATTTTTTAACTTCTGGGCATTTAATCCAATGAATAACATGAACCAACAGACTTCCCAAATCACAAATATACTCCTTATAGCAACTCATAAATAATTACACAGTTGATACAATAATAATATAATCCACAAACAACCTTCTCACATTCATGATCTGAGTATATAGTGAATTAGACGAAAGTAAGAACTTGACAAGTAGTGGCAGAAAATAGTAGGCAACACATAAATAGATATCAGCCCTCTCTGAATAATAGACCAGCTTTATTGGAAGACCAAGATAATGGCTAGGTACAGGAAATCGAACCAGAACTCACAGGTATAGAGACACACTTAACCGACAGCTGATAGATGGGTATAACTAGCATATTTGGTCACCATAAAGAGTCTATAGTCTGTCCAAATTTCCAGCAGAGCCTCTCATCTCAATGCAGCTCCAAATAGACACAAAATCGAACACCTCTAAAGACAATATGAAGCCCCAACACACAACAGCTTTGCAACACCCAAATAGTGGCTAGACTTGCTCATGTAGACAACAGAACGATCGAGAAAATGGCAGCGAAATGTTCCCTACAGTAAGAGAACTCGTGTCTAGTAGAAAATGAGAGGGGATTCAACCTACCTCTTCATAAAAATTCGTGTCTCAGCTATAGAACTTCAACCAGCAAGGAAATGAATGATTTGTGGTCTATTCAAACTTCAAATTCCAAAATTTGTCTTATCACAATAACGCTCCCTAAACCCTGTATTGCAATTTTCTTCGTCAAGAAACCCTTCAAGCAAAAAATAATCAAAAATTCTTTCTTTGTTAAGAAAATGAACAAGCGCAATTAGCACCGAACAAGCAAAGAGGGAAAATAAATTTGAATAGGCCACCAAATTAAATTTCCATGTGTTTTCCCTTAACGTATTAAGACCGACGTTTTGGCTCCTAAAAGTCGCAAGACTGACACTTGGCCCTAAATGATGCAAGACCGATGGTATCCCTAAACATCGCAAGACCGAAATATGTCTCCTAAATGTTGGTATTCTAATGGTTTCTCCCTTAACATCACAAGACCGACGGTATCCCTAAACGTCACAAGACCGACGTATGTCTCCTAAACGTTGCAAGACCGACGTATGTCTCCTAAACGTCGGTATTCCGACGGTTTGTCCTGAAACGTCAGTATTTCAAAGATTTTCATAAACGTCGTTGTTATGAAGATACTCTAGAAACGTCGTTAGAGCGACGCTTGTTGGTAGGATTAAAAAAATGAGAAAAATTGGGGAAATTTCCGACAATACGTCAAAAGTGTCGGAATTTTGATCATATATACTAGTGATAACTTCACTGTCAATCCGTTCTATGATAATACGTGAAGTGGGAGCATTTAATACCCACCAAAATCGTAATTTTATCTCATTAAGTCCTGCAGTAGAAATGCTATAAGATGGAAGGTTAAGAGTATCTGTTTGTTGGACCCCTTTATTATTAGGATTCAGATTGGGCTGGATAAGAAGCTGGGCTCAAAGGGTTGGGTTCCCTAGAGGTACATTGGAGGGAAACTGAAGTTGCTGTTGAGGCATATATTGGGGAAACTGACCAGTAGGAGAGGGTCCACGCCAATTCTGATTCTACGAAGGATTCGAATTGGTTTGGGGAGCCCATTTTTTCTAAGGGGGATATTGATACTAAAAACACATATGTGAAAATGGTACAGACTAGGGGCCCATATTAAAATTATTAAAATACTGAAATGGTCCGGAGGCATACCTGGATTCATAGCTGGTGGTCGAGGTTGCCATGGATTTTTCGGTCCCATGAAGTATAGTTTATCTACTACATTTTCCTCACTTGCCGCTTGAAAAACTGCCTTTAGTCCTGGAAAGGAAGGGCATGAGCTGGTCGCATGAGTCTGTTCACAAATCGCGTAGGCTTCCACTATGTTTAATGGGCATTATTTTAAGGGATGCTTCTTTCTACACTGTGGGTAGAATATAGCCATAGTATTCTCCAACTCTATTTGTTTCTGTTTTACTTGCAGATTTTCCATCTAGGTGGATAATGTACTCAGGATTCATGTCCTTAAGTTATCCAGTAGGTTTCCGATTTCTGCCTTTGTAACCCCCCCACTAGAAGTCTTTAATGACCGAATTCCTTGTCCACTCCTTGCAGCCCCCCGTGAACACTAAATGCACAAATCACATATAGTGTCGAAGTCTTCTTTTGAATTGTCCCCCTTTCCTACTATGTTCAAAAGTTGCAGGGAATCTTTCCTAAGTGCCCGGAGAAGAATGATCTTTAGAATATCTTTATCTAGGTTACTATGGCCTGATCTTTGCAATATATATTTGAATCATTCCACATAGTCTTCCATGTTCTCATCCTCTTTCTGTAAAAACTTAAATATTTTCTCCTTAATGTCATAGGATTTACATTAATCTTGGTATTTCTCCAAAAATACTTCTTTCATCGCATCCCATGAGGAAATATTCCTTCCTCCTAAACCCATGAACCATCGCAGGGCTTTTCCTTTTAAGGTAGCAGGAAATATTTTTAGTTTCTGAGCATCGGCGATATAATCATACCCTCAACAAATAATGTCAAATTCAAAGAGGAATGTATTAGGGTCTTCAGAAGAAAGCCCATGAAAATTAGGCAGAGTCGTTAAAGGACTAGGCTTCATCGGTGCATCACCCATAATGTTTCCAATTGGAAAATCAATAGAAGAACTTGTAGGTGCCATAAATATTCTTCAATACTCACCTGGGATTTCAACTGGTTCTGTGACTGGTACTTGGGGTGATTCGACTGTATGAGGTTTCTCTGCACTCCGCTGGTCCCTTGGTGGCGCAAAATCCTTCAGGAACTCTCTTTCCAAATAGGAATTTCTTAGTTCAATTGCAGGAGGCTTTATAGCACTCCCTTGGTATCGTGGTGACAAAAACCCTTTCGGAGGTTCTTCTTCCCAATTGGAATTTCTCAGTTCTTCCAACCATTTGCTTTCTATTTCTTCCCATTCTGGTGACAACAGGGATGTCTCCTCCACCGATACCTTATTTATTGCTTCTTCCGCCGTTGAAAGAATTTCCTCTGGTACTGTGGATGGCATTGGCTGTTCAACTGACTACCCTTCAGACTTCGTCTGAACCCTTACCCTAACAGTAGCACGAGATGATGCTTCAGATTTAGCCTTTTTGATGATCTCTTGGATATACAACTTCCTCCCTAGATCCTTTCCTTTCTTTGGGGGCCTTCCTCTGCCCCTCTTATTCAAATATTTGTTCATACAATTGATGAGAAGAATTCATCAAAATAGCAGAAGCGCTCAGGACCCAGAGCAGGATAGGTAGCTTCCTCCCCAAGACAAGAGAGTGGGTTCAAACAGAAAATCAAATAAACTAAAATAAAATCAAAGTTCAGGACTTGAAGTTGGGTAATCAAATACCCTCCACAGGATGAGAAGTTGTCCCTTTCAAAAAAATAATCAAAAAGAAGAAAAGCTGAATACTATGCTCAGGACTTAGAGTAAGGTACCAAATACCCTCCCTAAGACGAGAGATCAGTTCTAATGAAAAAGAAAAGCAAGGAAAAACAACACGCTATGCTCAGGACTTAGAGTAGAGTAATGGACACCCTCCCCAAGATGAGAGGTCAGTTCTAAAAAAACAATAAAAAGCAAAAAAATAGAACACTACGCTTAGGACTTAGAGTAGGGCAATAAATTCCCTCGCCAAGATGATAGATCGACCCTTAGACCAATTGTAGATCGTGTTCTTGCACCTTGTTAGCCTTCCCCGGCAACGACGCCAAAATGTTGGTGTGCAGATGTGAACAAATATTCAAACCCTTTTTCCACATAAATTATCAACCCGGGGGTGTTAATTATTTCAATACTAACGCTCATAGTATATGCAAGAGAAATCACATAACCTGCTATTGAATCACAGGCTTTAATTAATGAACTAGAAAACTAGTGTAACAACAATTAAGATGGATTGCAGAATTAAAAAGTCATTCACAATAATTGCAGAATTATACTGGAACAGTAGTAACGATAACAAATCAAAATATAAAATCAACAAAAGAAAGATAACACAGCACCTGATAAAAAGAGTGGGCCCAACTCTCTGATCAGGGCTATGGAAAACTCACATCTTACAAATGGAACAACAAAACACTGTGCATTCAATTAATCGGAAAATGCTTCTGTTACAAATTTGTCTCTTCTTGCTTAACCCCGATTCACAGCCCAAAGGCCCTCTTTATACAAATGTTTAGGAAATCGTAGATTTCCTTTAACAATTAAATATCTACAGTTATAAATTTGTTACAACAACAACTTAGTTGCCAAAAGGAAACCATGAAAAGCCTGCAATAGCACTGGGATAAGACGAAGTCTGTTGCGCTGTTGCAGTAGGTTGAGATAACACTAGAAATTAGGAGTTGATCTGTGGCTCACAGTTGTAATCCCTTTAATTTTACCAAATCTGTAAAAATATCATAGTTAATGCTTGCAAAGGTAAAACCTCCATGACTATTACTTCATTAATAAAATATTCCATGTAAGATAGTGGGAAGGGGTTTACCTCATGTATTTAAGAACAATTAGTGATGCAAAGAGATAGAAAGGTGGGTGAAAATGGGAGAGAAAAGTATACAGATTTGGTACCCAACATAATGTTCAAGACACAATTTTGATTATTGGTTCTATGAGAGCTTGCCTTAGGGAAAAGTGACTATGGAAGATCTTATATGGTTTCAACAAATTCAAAGAGGGACAAGGAAGGCTCATCATGACATGTAAGGTTTCAAGGAGCATGCATAAAATAAGGCTTAGATGAACATTTTATAGTTGATGCAATGCCATGAAGTAGAAAAAATGCAATTCTAGGTCAACGACAAGAAAATGCAATGCAAGGAGAAGATAGTTCTAAGCATAGGACGAATGCATAATGCAATGAAACATACAAAACTATATGAAATACAAGAAAAAATGTAGTGCAAATGAAATGTAATGCAAGGAAAATCAACTAATTGCAACTAAAAGAGCGATGCAATGCTTATAAAAATGATTTGTAAATGCAATGCAATAAAATGAAAGATAAATGCATTATGTCATGCAGCAAACTAGCTATCTGCAATAAAGAAAGTGTCACAAAAGAGATCTAAACCTTAACCAGTCTAAACCTGAAACCTTAAAAGCAAATCCTAATAAGCAAACCCTAACTAACAATCTTGAAACTAGAATAATTATAAAACCCTAATTAATAGGATACAGAGTAAAACCTAAAACCCTAACTAATCTAAATCTAAAACCGTAATTTTAACCATAGAGAATTTTGGATCATGTGAAACAAACTTCCAATGCAACCACCGCAATAGTTGTCAAGTTGCAAAAAAAATAGATCTGATTAGAAACAGTAAAAATTATTGTGAAAAAACAAATATGCTTACTTTTAAAATATGAAAAAGAGATAGAAGGTCACACCTGTAGGCAGGAACAGGGCTGTGGGGGAGCCCCCCCATCCCTGCAAATCTACCCTTGAAGCGCGCTCCAAGTAGGAGCGCACTCCTTAAAAAAATTTCAGTCCCTACAAATTCAAGAGCGATAGAGGGAGATATTGAAGACTGAAAACACAAATTTTTGAGTGGGGCAACCTAATATTGAATCCTATGGCCCTAGTATTGATATGCAACTCATGGTAATGTTAAATTCTTAAAGTAAAAGTGAAATTTTCCTTTCTCTTTCGTTTTAATACTTTTACTTAAATTTTTAACATTGTGATGAAATGAATCATGATGTTTGAGAGTGGTTCTGACATCATTGGATTTCATATGGAGAAAGTAGAATTTTAGATCTCACAAAAAATCCAACTGACTCATTTTTCATGATTTCAGGATTGGGGGGACTGCAATGTTTCTATTGGATTTTGTCATGTACTAACGTATGGAACTTGTATTTAATCAATATCACAAATCCCTCTATGCGGGGGAGGTTCCAAATAATCAATAGAACCTAGGGTACTAGAGTATGGAACTTTTATTTAATCAAGAGCACCAATATCGTTCGACTATGCAGGAGGATACTCCCAATAAACCATGCGAAAATAAATTAGAAATTTCTTGTGGCAAGAGGGTCAAGCAGTGGATAATAGATTTACTTGTCTTTTCTATTTTCTAGTACTTTTTATAACTATTGACTATTTCATATTTATTATGGTATTCTTTGTAAAAATATATGCCAATTTAAGTTTGAAGTTTGAAGTTGGAATTTATAACTCATTGGTAATGAATTATGAATATGATGCTTTGTGAAAGTTGAAAGATGAAACATTTCATCTCATGTTAGATATTATTTGTTATAGTTTGGTAATGGTTACAAGTACAACTTGAGTGATGAAAAATGGCATATATTGAATTTTGAAAGTTTAAAACTTTAATATTGATGAATCATGAGACTCGATATGTTGTAACATGACTTGTGGACATGGTGTTGATGAAGATTATAACTTCTAGATAATTAATGTTATATGTTTTAATCCATGTGTTTATACTTTTTATATCTAATTAATCATTCTACATGCTTTTGTTGGCATATATTCATCAAAATATATGAAAATATATATTATATAAAATTCTCTCCCAATTCACTCCCGACCCGAGAGCTCTTGAAAATGTCTCTCTTCCCGCTTCTTCCCCCCCTCCCAAGCAGCCTTGGGCAGGAAAATGTTCCAGAAAATATTTTTCCAGCTAAGCTGCAACTCTATCATTAGAGACACAATGATAAACTTGAAAATCTAGAGCATTTATCCATGGTATGAATTCATTTGTTCTTAACCCTAAATTCAACAAAAGAGAGAAAAAATACCACATGCTTGAAAAGGGATTAACTACATAAGAGTCTTTTAGCCAATAAACATTTCTATCATGAAATTCATTATGAAAAATTTGAAATTTTGAAAATTTTTGAATATTGAGCATTCATCGAAAACCCTAATTTGAGGTTGTCTGTGGATTTGGTTGAAGACGTGAGGGCCTAGCATAACCATCGGTGAAAGCAAGGGTGCTTTACCATCCTGACCAACATCTAAATCCTCAAATGGTAGATGATAAAATATCAATGGTTTCATAATATCAACAGATGAATGCAGACAATCATCATCAACTGTGACATGATAATCATTAGTGAATATATTGCTCATTTGATCAAATGTTCTAGTGCTAATATAATGGTTGTTTAACAAGTAAGATTTTCACGATTTCCAATATGGGAAAGAATCATCCAAATGAATCTCATGAAAGAGATGAGTTGTATTATTTCTTCCTTCGCATGAAGTGGAACATAAGACACCACTAGCTTGTACCTGATCACAATATGTACCAATTAGGAAAGAATCAGAAGGATTTGAAACAAAGGCAAACATACTCTCTTCAACAAGAAAATCAGAGTACAATGAGTGATGCATCTCATATTCTTTCAAATATGAGCTTTCATAGGAGGAGATGGAGTTGAGAGGATAATAATGTGAGGAAACATTAATTTTACCTAGTTCACGGACCTCATCATGGCTATGAGAACCTGACATAACCATCAGTGAAAGATGAAGTGCTTCAAATTCCTGATGAGTCCTTGAACCTTTAGAAGGTTTATCATCAAGTTTCGGTGGATTAGAAACATCAAAAAGTGAGTGCGAATAACTATCATCAGAGGTACCAGTGGATATGTTATCAATAGGATGACGATTTTGTAAGCCACTAATTTGATTAGGTTGGGAATATAGCACACAAGAATATTCAAGGATTAAGAATGATGATGAATCAACGAGAGGACCATCTTCACTTTTTTGAGATGTAGAATCTTCCTCTTTGGTTGTTAAATATTTTAGATTGAAAATATCATGGCTATAAGAGCATTACCTTGACACTTAGGATTTTTAAAAAGAGAAGAAAGATAAAAAGAAGCCCCGCTTTTCTGATCCTCTACCTGTGAAGAGTGACTACCTCACACTCGATCACTATTTAGATTGGAAAAGAGAGAATCTATAGAAGGATACTGATCAAGTGAATCAAGGAACAAGGCATTATGAGAATGATATGATGGCGAGGAAAATTGGAAAAATAAATTTCAAGACTGGGGTTATGAGTGTAAATATCATCCTGAGGAATGTAAGGATTAACCTTTACATGGGGCTTCATGAACCATTCCAAGGTTTACTCCATTAGATCTGAATCATGTAAAGTGGAAGAAGGTTGAATAGATGGATCAGAAATTTGATTTATGGATTTCCCAAATTGATTGTTAATACATAAAGGCACCACTATTGGTACTGGAAAAGGAGGAGGAGAAGGAACAAAATGGATAGTACATTCCTCCTCTGATATGGGAGGTGTTTGATAGTTTCTAAACGTTGGGAGAATATTAACATCCAGGGGTTTAGACTCATTGTGTAAAGATATTTGAACCAAATTTTCAAACTTTCTTTTAAGGAAATCCCAATCCAAATATTCCATGGGAAAGTCACAACATAAGTGAAGGAATTGATTCGAAAAATATTCAATTGATTCATTAGGGTAAATTCTTAGTTGATTAATAATTTTAAGAACATATAGGTAATCATACATATGAAAATCTTGATGAAGCTCCTTCAAGAATTGATAAAATGAATGGATCAAAGCAAAAGGCAGGGTATGACACCATCGATTAACTCGAACTTCAAGGGTGAGGAATAAAAAAACATAAGAAAGATCTTCATCATCTATTTCATAATATTTACAAAATTTAAGAAAACCAGAGATGTACTCGGCTATGAATGTTCCATCCTCACAATAAAACTTCAATTGAGATAAGTCATAAAGAGGCTCATCAGGGATTAAAATTTGACCACTATATATATTGGAAAACACCTCGAGCGTATGATTTGCGGATGAGCCATTAAAGATAAGAGATTCAAAATGGACTTAATGTCCACAACTTGTCATTTGGCCCTCCTTCCAGGGAAAATTTTAGGGGATAATATTCGCAGGTGGGCTAATTTAATATACTTTTTCCAAAAAAAGATTCACTAATTTCCATTTTTTTCTAATAATGATTCGCCCAAATTTTATAAAATAAAAATATTATTTTACCCTAAATATTGCCAAAAAATTATATAGAGACTATATAAAATTATCATAAATTTGAATATTTTTACAAAAATATTTCCAAACATTTTACAGATTGCATATTATGGACTAGTAGGATTCGCCAAGGTTTCTAAACTTTCAGATAAATTTCCATCCTTAAAATTTTCCTTGCCTCCTTCTAGTGCCAGAATGTTGATGGTGATGGATAAAACTAACATATAGGGGGCCTTCCTGATGTGAAGTCCCAATTACACCTCACATTGTTTTAATTAGGAGTGCAATGCCTCCTCCCACATTTACCCACTTTCACCGGATTGCTCGAGATAAACATGAGTTGAGGGTCACTATGATATGACTCAACCTCCTAGATGACTTTAAGGAAATGGGGTCAACACAAAAATACCTTACTAACTTCCCTAACTTAGAGCCCTTGTTAAAACTCACATTTTCCCTGACTTAGAGCCCCATTCACTCCCTTTATAAGGCCTCCAAGTGACTATGGGTTCCCAATCACTCCCATAGTCCTGCATCATAGTTTTGCCAATGACTACGAGAATTAAGGCTATTTTCTAGGCCCTGGGGATAGGACTCTATCTAGAAAAATATGAAACTTCTAGAACACATAAAAGACATGGATAAAATGCTTATAAACCAAAAACTAGAACGAGGCCTTGACCTGACCATCCCTAACTGGGATTGGAATTCTATCAAACACTTGGTAGAAATAAAACCTATGGGTCATGAATGCAAGTATGAACATGGGGGATTGAAAACTCATCTGAGTTTTAACAAGAAGGGTCACTACCTTCTTTGATTATCTATCTTAAAATCAATTAGGTCTTGCATTAATTATTTATTCAATTATGAGTGAAAACATGAAAAGATACATGACTAAAATCTTTCATAAAACCATGTTTATAACCAACATATAACCAGGTAAATAAAAATAAGACAAAAAACATTAAAGCCACATATTAACCAGTACGTTTCCTTACCAAAAGAAAGAGAAAATTAGCTTCATTAAACATAGGTAAATATTGACCGAGTTCGGGACTTCCACGTTCCACTCGACCATAGATTAGCTGAGCCAAATATGCCTTCATCCATTCATGATTGTGCCATATCCTAAGCATGAATGTGGAATATCATGGGATAAACCAATCCAAACAAAACCAAGGGAATCCAGAGGTTAAACCACCTCCACCCTATCCATACCATGATCACACCTAAATTGGTTCCAAGATCACAAAACTGAACCGAGCTTCGATGCCTCATAACTTCTTCAGCATCCTTGAGGAATTTTCCCATCTTTTCCCTCAATAATTACCGTGTATCCCTCCATTACCGGTCAAGTGATTCCTAGGCCTTTTTGAATTTTCCTGAGACCACCTCACCCCATATTTTGAAACCATCTGGCAATCCAGAGCTCAAAATCGAGAACAATCCCATCACACCATGACTATTTGGAAATGGCAAGGTTGGGATAAAATCCACTATCGAATCCTGGAAAAATCCATTCCAATGACATCAAAATAACCGTATACCAACATGAACATACCAAGAATTTCAAAACCATATAGGAAATCACACATGCAATGTGTTGCCTGCAAGTATTCCCATTGAAGCTGCTTGATCCTTGCCTTCCTTTGATTTTCCATTCCTTTCCTTGGTTGCTTGATTTATTTCTCCTCTTGGTGTTTTCTCCTCTCTAAGACTAATTCTAACACTAAAATGACAAAAAGATACCAATTAATGCTATGAGGTATTTTTATTTACGAGGCCTCTAATTTATTCAATTTCCCACTATTTTCCTTCATTTACCTACTCACATGCAACCTGTGACCTTTCACCCTCCCTTTCTCCTAATTTCCATTATTTTCATAAATAATAGTGAGGCACTCATTCCAATAGTGGAACGTTAAGTCACTTCTTGATTCTCCAGATAATAGTCTTCTCTCCTATGCTAAAATTCAAGCTCTCCAAACGCTAAGCCTCCAAAAGCCCCTTTCTTGAGTTATTAGGTTTCTTTTATAACAAGAGTAATGACCTTTCATCTCCCCTTGACTCTTGGTTTATCCTATGAATCTTGAACTTCTAATATGTCCTTTGGCTTATAAATAAAAATTGAACTTCTAAATCACCTTTGGACTTATCTGTGTGAATTTTTGACTTCACCATGTGATTTTTGTCCATATATGACTATGTGACTCTTCATATTCTACTTATGACTCTTGAAATTCCACATATTACATCTGTCCTTTTCCTTGAATATGCATCATTACATTCCACATGATGATGTGGCATGACACATGGTCACATATTGACCATTATGATGAAACTTGGGTAGAAAATATAACAATGGGATTCAATCCGATCTTGTAATGTACTAAAACCAGCATAGATCCATCTAACTCCGGATCTATCATGCGCCGAGAGGGATCAAATCTCTCGAGGTGCAAACCTATTTTTGAGTGCAAAACTTGAGGAAAGGTTTGCACCTCGAGAGATTTGATCCCTCTCGGTGCATGATAGATCCGGAGTTAGATGGATCTATGCTGGTTCCAGTCGGTGGCATCAACGTCACATTTTTCAGATTATTAAATTTTCTGTATATTTTTGAGATGTACATCATACTTTGAAATTTTTAAGATTAGAAATACAAATTCTAACAAATGTTATTAATATAAATATGTTTGGTGATCTTAAAAATGAACTAATTAATATATTAAATAACAAATACACCTATCATATCATTGAAATGTGATATGAAGAATATATTGAAAAATACATGAAAAATACATAATTTATTTAGTATTTAACCTTAACCTGACTTCTTCTTCTTTTCTCTTAGAAACACCGGCACATTTTTCCATCTTTTCATATCGATCATATGGAAATGGTGGTTGAAATCGAAGACCATCCAAAGATTCAACTCGAGATATTGCAGTAAAAGTGAGACCTTGTCGCTCTGTCCTTCCAATATCAATAGTTGCCTTTTCTAGTGTCAATCCCTGGGACTTATGAATTGTTAATCCCCAAGAAAGTCGCAATGGAATTTGTCTATTATTGCCTCTTTCAATAGGTATAATAGGAACATTATGAGGGAATAATTCATCCCACGCAACTCCGACATAGTTATCAAATGTTACTAAAACATATGTAGGAGGATTAGGAGGTGATGTTCCAGGATTATACACAATATCTTCAACTACTCCAAGAGCACCATTGACAAGTCCTGCATTAGTCCATAAATTTGAAGTTAGCATAACCCTAGCTCCAACAGCAAGAAGGACTTCATTATCCAAATTTTCCTCATCTGCTTCCATGTTGTTGTTGTTATTTGATCTTGTAGCAACACTACGTGCAACAGGGTGATTTAGGGATACCAAGCAACGCTTATTGTGATTGTGCACATCATCATTTGTTGCAAACAAATGTGTAGCCTTATTAAATGACTCTTTTTTTGAAGCATCCAATTTGGAATCTGTACGTGTCATTAGTACTTTCCAATCTTCTATTGTTGGAATCGCATCTCTGACGTTCATTAATAAATGACGAAATAATCTTTGATCATTGCTCTGTCCATCTTGCATGTATACTGTATCAAGAGTTACAACAGTTGTGAATAAATTCCATAATTCTTTTGCATGACCTTCACATGCATATGCAGGTCTATCCATAACAGGAGGTAGTTGTCCCAAATCACCAACCAATATAATTGATATACCTCCAAACGAGACTTCTTTTTTATGAGGAAAAGCTTGGCGAAGTCGAGAATCAATATGTGTCAACAAATTTCTCCCTATAAAACTCATCTCATCAATAAGAATGTACTTAATATGTTTCATCTCCTCTTGTAATGTAAGCAAACGTGACCCTTGTAAATCAGTGAAGTTCCTCACTGGTATATAAAGAGCAGAGTGTATTGTTGATGCAGATATGTTGAATGCTGCAACACCGGTAGGGGCCAAAAGAAGCAATGGGCTCTTATGAGGAAGAGAGTCAGTTTCAAGTCTTTGTTTTATTGCACCAATCAAGTAAGACTTTCCAGTACCTGTTGTCCCTTCGATAATCATGAGCAACTGTTCTTCCTTGTCATCTTTGTAATGATCAAGAACTACATTAAATGCTCTTTTTTGCTTTTCTCCTAAACTTTCAAATGAATATTTTTTTGATGATTCAGTAGTAACAATTGCATTCACTTTTTTCTTATCAGATATGAAGTTCACTGCACGTCTTGATGTCTCTTCATCAACAAAGATAGAGCACCAATTTGTCATAACATCACGATCCCTAAATCCAATCATGTCAAATTCGCTCTCATGTATAAACTTATTCTTATACAAACCTGAAATAATCTCCCACTCATGTTGCTTAGAATAATTTTGTACATGTAAATCATCTTCATCCTCATCTGGACATTGAGCTGGATCCTTTGAAGGTATTGGATTACGATCAATATGCCAAGGATTATAGGAAAATTTTTCCCAATTTTGTATGATGTCATCATCTCTAGAACCAATATCTGTATGAAAATCACGAAACGGCTTGTACAATACTAATTCAGACCAACAAAACTCAACAAAACTATTATTTTCGCGAGGGGGAACTGAATGAAACTTAGGAAATACGCGTACAATGGCTGCATTAACTCGTGGTAACCATTTCTCATCATGGCGACGTTTGTCATATGACCAAGATCTAGAAGCTTCTATCAACGAAATGTGCTCCATACTCATGGGTCTCTTCCTATATGCATCAATAAGAGAATTATCATTATGGTCATTATTTTGATCAACCTTTACTTGTTTGAAAACATTTATCCCAACATTCAAAACAATGAATGTACGACTACATTCATTAAGAGGAAGCTCCAAAAGCATATGACATGTTTCTTGTGCTCCTATATCCCTGTCAACGATAGTCTCACACAACAATGTTCTATATGCATGTGCTGCTGGTTCATTTGGATTTTGAATAGAAGAAATACGCATCAACATATCATGGAAGCTTTCTGACCCTTTTTCTGCTTTTGATGCATATTTTGCTATGTAGTTAATCACAACATGCCTAGAAAGAACATGTTTCCAATCCATATTTGCACGCCACATCATCAATGTTTCACGATTATGTGTATTTAATCGATCATCATTTCGTCTAGGTTCATATATTTTTTCTCCACTCTCATCAACATAAAGTCTTGACATTTTGCATAGCTCCCATGGTGCCTTATATCTACACACCAATTTTCCACCCTTCTTTCTAAGGCATGACTTCTCATTACAGGTGATGTGGCGCTCAACACAATTGAGAAGTTGTTCATAGTCCATCATCGGATCATATTGAAATATTTGTTCAGTGTTCTTTAAGCAAGGATGATCATCATCGTTCCGTTGAATAGGGATCTTTATTTGATATTCATTACGTGGATTGAATGCATGGACAGATCTATCAAAGTATTCTTTTGCAAATCTAACTTGATTCGGGTCATTCCAATTCAATTTGTCCATATTGGGAGCATCTTTTAGCCAAAGAAACCCATGGACATGTGGAGATCCACGATGTTGCCATTCATAACGACACCAAAAATCTGTAGCATGATGAAATTTTGAAAAAATATCATCTCGAAACAATGTATGTCTTAAATGCGCATAACTTGCTACAATGTGAGGATTATCAATGACATTTTGGCGTCTCCATTTTCTTGCTTCCTTTGGATCTGTAGGAGAGGTACCTGGCATCAATATATGCAAATCAGGCCATTGCATATCTGCTACACTTAGTGTGAAGAATATTGTAGGAGATCCAATTTGTTGTACTAAGTCACATAATTCGCCATGACATTTGCTCCAATATGCACGTGTACCTCTTAGAACATGTCCAAATCTCATCAATCTATCTGCAATTTTGGAATTAGGAAGATTTTGCAAATGCTCTCGTAACTCATCAACTATTGTAGGTAGTTCTGTCATTTTTTTTTTAACAAATACTGCAGAAGACGCTTGAGCACGATGTCTCATGATGATATTGAGTAAAAAATATCTAAATCGAGGATGTCTCCCAAACCTATTATCACGAAATCTGAGGAGATGTTTTGCATACTCATGAAGATGCACGTTTCTTTGTCGTGCTTGTAACCAATCGGCTTCTCCTCTAGGGAATAATGTTGGAAATTCCATATCAAATAACCCTTCAGTATTGTACTCATTTATTGGAGATGAACCAATTCTAGGCCAATTAATGACATTTGTAGTTTCACAATCTAGTTGGTTTTCTTCTCTATTAGGATTATCTGCCCATGCACAAATAAGTTCAATTTCCCTAGGTGCATTTGGAGGCCTTACAGCAAAAGAAGTTGTATCATAATCATCTAAAGCATCTTCACAACCTGGAGCACCTTCTAACAATGTAATGTCTATGTCATTGTCCATATCAGATAGTACAACAGAATTGATCATATGTGACACATTTGTTGTTTTTTCCGGTAACTCATCCACAACATGCATATCAATTTCTACACCTTTATAACATGGATCATTTTGAATCTTATAAAGTAATGCATCGAGTACCTTTTGCCTTCTAACAGTGAAATCATAGCTTGATCCTTGCTGACCTTTTTTTCGCACCACCATCATTAAATCCAAGTCTTTAATATGTCAAGGCAATTTATTGGCAACATCTTTAACATCTTGAGGAAAACTAATTGTGTGTCCTCTATATTTGTATTGGCCACCTATTGAATGCATTACCTGCAAAATTGGACTTGCTCTTGCTATCAACATTTCCTCAACTTGTGTAAGACTTCCAAGGATCAAAGGCTGCAACCCCGGATTCATATGATTTTATGATGAAAATCTATGTTTATTACCCTCTTTTTTACATCTTGTACACATTGGACCTGTCTTTGTAGTCACCACTTGAATTCCAGGATACGACTCCTCACACACATGGCACATTTGAGGATGAGATAAATTATCAATTCTTTCACGAAATCTTTTATGTGCAATAACTTCATCTTCCACTGGTACATTGGAGATCATTTCACATTCATCGTCACATTGCTCCATTGGTTGATGATTTTGTAGATTCATACCTATAGGAGAATGAGCCTCAATTGTTGGCCCTAGATCACTATGACCTTCGATTTGTCTTTTTCTATGTGATGTTACATATTGTTGTCTTTGTTTTCTTCTATGTTCTTCTTTTTCGCCCTCATCCATTTCTTCAAATTTCATTCTTTTTCTTTGAGCTTTATTTATTCGTTCTGCTTCCCTTTCATCCTCATTTTTCCTTTCTCGTTGCCGCCTTTTTCTTTCACGTTCCTTCTTTCGTTGTTCTTCCCTTTCTTCATCAGTCATATTTTGTCTTCGCAATCTTCGCTGCTCATTTCTTTCTTCCCTCTTCTGCTCTCTTTCAATTTCAATTACTTGTTTCATAATATTTGATCCTTGTCTTTTAACTCTTTCTCTCTTTACACTTCTCATTTCTTCAATATTGTTATTATTAGTTTCTCCATTACTAATACCCATGATATTATAATCCTGTAAAAAAAACCAAACACATTAATTATCCACATATATATATATATATATATATATATTTAATACCTAACCACAAAATATCAAATATCTAACTACAAAATATTTAATACTCTTTCTATGTCTAAACACAATTTACAATATTTAATACTCTTTCTATATCTATAAGGCAATTTCAGTACACCTGCAATACTGTAAATTTACAATTAAAACCATGATGGTTTGTGGTGATTCGCAAAGAGGCAGAATATATATTGAATTATTTCAGAAGAAATTTGCATTCAACCATTTTTAAAATAAAATCAATTAAGTGAAATAATAATCCACACTTGCACAATAATAATCCGTTTTAATGTAACAATTGCACAATAAATTGCGGTGTCCTCATAACCCTCTTTTGAGTACCGTTTTAATGTAACAATTGCACAATAAATAATCACTTCTAAAACTGTTTTAATACAGTCCATATGTAACAATCAAAGAACAAATAATAATGTGACTTTTGCAGTAGTCATGCGCAATTTATAAAGTGCAATAAATAATGACTTCTAACACTTTTTTAATACAGTCCATATGTGACAATTAGAGAACAAATAATAATGCATCTTTTGCAATAGTCATGCGCGATTTATAAAGTGCAATAAATAATCATTATGCATTATGAAATTTCCTGTTAAATGCTCCCATACAAAACATATGCATTAAATGAAGGACAATTATGTGATGAGATTCACATTCAACAGTGCGTGTACAAAACATCTACTCATGTGTGATATGTAAGCTATCTTGTGAACTATGGAAATTCTATATATTTTTATCACATTCAACAGTGCGTGTACAAAACATCTACTCATGTGTGATATGTAAGCTATCTTGTGAACTATGGAAATTCTATATATTTTTATGACCTGTTGGAGACTAAAAATCACAGAACGCTTGTTACCAAGCATCTAAAAAAATTGTAGTGATTTCCTTGCAAGATCTCGGTGAAGCATTACAGGAATACTAAAGTTCACATCTCATGAACTGACGGATCACATGGGATAAAATAAGATTCACGCTGCAAGTTCATTGAAATTAATTTCCACGTTGTCAAAGAAGAAATATTTTTGGTCGAATTCATTTTCCAACTAATCTGTGTAGTCATGCGCAATTTATAAAGTGCAATAAATAATCACTTCTAACACTTTTTTAATACAGCCCATATGTAACAATTAGAGAACAAATAATAATGTGGCTTTTGCAATAGTCATGAGCGATTTTTAAAGTAGGCCCGGAGAGTCTTTTAGAAAGGTTTTAGTTTTTGTTTTTTTCGTTATATAGTTTAACGACAAACGTAACAACGTAACCAAAACCCTAACGAAAATGACAAACGTAACGAAAACCCTAGTATTTAATTGTTTTATTAAAATGACAAACCGTAACAACGTAGAAAACCTTCTATTGAAGCATCTTCGTCTTTTAAAAGATGGATTGAGATTATGACTGAGGCTTCTTGGTCTTCAAGGTAGACCAATCATCATTTATAGAAGACAAAACACGCGAGAGCAGAAATCCTTATAATGTGTATAAAGAAAGGTGTGCGTACATTGAAAACTACCTGATGTTGGTTCCATTATTATTAAAAAATAACGCAATCATACGGTGACCATATCCTGACATGACTGGAGGCCACCGTCATGGATCTATTAAGGTTTTTCCATATTAGATATGACGTTCAAACTGAGATTAATTTTTTTTCTTCAAGTCTAAGGATTTCGGTTCTTTAATATATGGACTGAGTTTTTTAAGTGGACAAGTTCTACGGATATTCATATCAATGACTCTAAGATTTATCTCGGTCTATTCAAGGCCTGAGGTCTTCGATGTTGATGCGTATTTTACATTTTTAGATTGCTAAACGGGCATGTACTTAACATATGACTCACCTCTATACGACTCAGAACCGCTCCACAGAACCGCGCCACAGAACCGAACCGCTCCACAGAACCGCGCCACAGAACCAAATACGACTTCGATCGAGCTCGGGAGCTTCCAGTACGAATCCCGCCACAGAACCAAATACGACTATGTTCGATCAACGCTGACTTGTTTTAATTTTTTTTTGGTTTATTTATATGATTATTAAAACTTATTTTTTAAGCCAACATATATTTTTTATTTTTTATTTTAATTTAAAATTTGAGCCGACATTGAGGACGTGACCCACCTGACATCGGGATCATACTGGGCTGTAGATGCGCCTCTCGGCGCAACAAGATATTCAATCCTTCTACATTTTTGCGGAAACAAAACACGAACACAAATCACATAACAAGTAGGAGAAAGAAATTATCAATCACACAACACAATATGTATCTAGAGAAAGCAACTACTCAAAACCCCTCTATCTCTATATTGCATATGGTCAAGATCATGAAAGAATACAATGTTATTCCTCACATTGAGAAACTTCTGGACTCCCCTGACTATCTCACTCTGATCATGTTCAAATTTGGATTGTAATCTCAGAAAAATTGGTCAACTATTTAACCTTTTGCTTGCCCATTCCCGACTTTCCTTGCTTACGCATTATTGGATAATTTATCCGCTATTAATTAGGGGAATACCGATTAATAATTTCACAATCCTTTAGGGCCTTCTCGATGACATCATGAATGATGTGTACAATACAACAGATATATCTCTTCCCTTTAACCTCAGTCTCAACTGGGTCTTCCTTAGAACTGAAATGAAACAACTATTTATAGGGAATTATCATTTAACTGATTGATCACTATTTGTGAATTAAATTAGATTTAATTCACTTGACCTCTCACTAGCTCATATCTCAGTTAGAACTAGTTAAACTAATTTTAACTCAATTAATTTATTTAACTAATTACAGCTCACAAATAACTATATCTCGACCCCCTAAAAATATAATTTTCATGCATCCTCTTAGACCTCTAACTCGAATTTCCTAAGATAACTAAGTCTTCCTGACTCAGTGAACTAATACAAGTTTTCATGAGATGAAATTACAATTTCTCTTCCAATTTAATTAGGGAAAAATTAAATCAGAGGACTCATATGGTAGCCATTTATGGGTGCCATTTTTTGGATTTCATTTGGATGCCAATTTCACTATTTCTTGTTTTAAATTTCAACAACTTGTACAAGTTACAACTTGACAATGATGACATGGGATTCACAATTAGGTGGCAATGCCAAGTTGTCTTATTTGTTGTTCATCTTGCATTCTAGATGGTAGATATGATCTATGCCTCATCTTCATGGAATATTTACTTTGTTATTCATCTACACCCTCCAAAGGTTCTGTTGAAGCCTCGAAAATCACTGCAACAACATGGGGGATGACCACCCGATCCGGACCTTAAAACAGCTCATTTTCCGTTTGGAATGGTGGTTCCGACTGGTTCAACTAGATCCAGTTACCTTCTCTCAATCTCCAATGGATTTAAAATATGACTTTCATTCACCAATGGAAAAGAGACATCAGATCAACCTTCTTGCTGATCAGGCAAGAAAGTGATCCTTAAGCTGATTTAGGGCTCAGCCAATCCACTACTAAAGTTTGCCTCTTTGGGAAGAGGACTTAAAAGAATGTATAAATTAATCTAAATGCAAACTCATTCTAAGATGCAAGCAAAAGAAACTATCTTAATCCTATCTTAATTAGGCAGATATAGATCTAACCCAACCAAGAGAAGGTATTTATAATATTGAGATTGAAATATGTTTTGTTTATAATGAATATCATGTTAATGAAATAGTTCAATTAACTGACATTATGGATAGCAAAACACATCCTATTGAGACCTTTTAACTGAAATAATCAATCAACAACATTTAGGAAGAAGTTCTTAGAATGATCTTGATCATTTAATCAGTAACTTGAATTATTAAAGAATAATATGCGGAAGAAGTTCACAAAATATCACTATTTATTCATCCAATATTAAAAGACAGATTTATGAGTAAATAGTTACTCAGAAATCAGAATTCAGCCCATAAGAGCAGAGATAAATAACAACATAAAATAGAAGCAAATTACCCATACCGACAAAAGTGCACAAATATGTAAGTAAATTGACACCATTCCTGTTATCATAAAATAAAACCAACATTTAAAATAAAAGTATTCGAAATACCAATTTATTGAATGCATTTCTCCAGCTCCGGTCTCTAATAGTCCTTTACAATGCCTAAGTTTCTGCTTTCAAAATCAGAGCTACAATAGTGCAAACTCTGTTCATTATACATAACTCAGGATGTAAAAGAAAAACCTCAATAATCCCCAGATATGAGATTCTACTCCTCCCACCTACAACTCTAAATCCCTATTACAAAAGTGCTTTTAGAATTCCAAAATTGCAAAGGAGAGCAGCCCCTATTACATTCTGCAATCTGCTATTTATAATATTTGCAAATGAATTCTTGAGAGGAAAGTTTGTTGAAGAGAAATCTTCCCAATCCAATTTTATTTGCTTAGAATTCCAATCTTTAATTGCTGGATCATTCTTATTGATTGAGATATTTTCTCCTTATCTTTTCTACTGTTTTCCTGCAAAAAGAAATCAAAATAAATTAAGATGCAATGAATAAAATCAAAATACCATTTCTGGCATTAAAATAAACCCAATCAAATTTAATTTAAATAAATAATTGAAAATAAAATATAAGCTCTCTATTGATGCCTGGGATGGTTTAATTGGCCAAGGATATTATTGACGAATGAATATGAAATTAGAAGAGGTTTGGACAAATGAAAATGCAGAAAATAAATCAGAAAATTGATTTTGTTTTACAAATTCGGAGCTTGATCTTATGCATAATTTTTGACCCAATTAATGACTAAATCTATTAGTGGAACTTCCTCAGAAATGTTCTCCTTGATTTTATCTTTCCAATGAGCCGTCTTGGGCCTCATTTGGCCAAGTAAAACTCATTTTATGAGCTTCCAAAGTTGATGAGTCAAATCTGGCATAAATCTGGAAATTTTGTTACTGGGTTAAAAATCAGAATTTTAATTAAAAATCTAATCCTAAATTAAAATTCTAATTATCTAATAATTAATTCTAAATTAATTATTAACTAAATAATATATACAATTAATTCTAATCAATTTTCATCTAATTAGAAATTGATTAAGTTACAAAATTAAATTAATATACAAATGATTTGAAAAGTTAATTTAAATATGATTAATATTATAATTCAAATTATATTAAAATTATAATAAATATTATAATTACAATATAGTTATTATAAGATAAAAAATATAAAAAATAATTTACAAACCATTGGAATCAATCCAAACCTAAAACCCATAAAACAAACCATTGAAATCAATCCAAACCCATTAATTCATCCACGTGAGATTATGGAGGGATATGGTGAGTGGAGTGTGAGGTGAGGGTGACGTGAGGTGGAGGTGCGGGAGGCATAAGGGGTGAAAAAACTTTATATTAAAATCTTTTAACACATCACATTTGACCTTATCGCATATCGCAAGAACTTTGGATCGGGGTTTTTTAAATGTGTGTGTTATAAAAATTGCGATGGATCCGATATTGCGATATGCGATGTGAAATTTTTATTTTTATTTTATTTTATTTTATTTATTTTTTATATATTAAGTTTTAATTTTAATTAAATTAATTATATTTTATTATAATAATTAATTTAATTAATCTCAAAATTTAATGTTGAATATCAATTTTTTATTTTGGTTTTATTTTAATGATGTTTAGTTTAGTTATGAAATTTTCTAAACTACAACCACTTCAAAAATAAATAAAAAGAATAAAAATAGCATTTTTAACCCAGACTAGATAAATGGTGGGACTTTAAAGGAGTACCATTTTCAAACCAGTTGACCAAATGAGGTAAAACAAACATCAATGGGAAGCTTATTAAAAATCGATTTTAACAAAGCAATCAAAACAAGAATACAATGAAAATGAAAAATCTACAATCGCGTAGGATAATCAAATAAATAAAAATCCTAAAAGGCGTTTAGCCAAAAATTTATAGAAAGGGTCCCCATTATTTGAAGTGAACAAGTCAAAAATGGGGGGGTTGTGTTTTACCACAACAATGGCGACACACAGGAGAAGAACCAGTTATCTCTGTTTGATATGAATAAGATTTTCCTAAAATCAAAGTAAAACTAATTAAAGAAGAGAGAATTATGCTTGAAATGCTTGACTAGGTTCATTAGTCTAAATAAAAGCAAGAATCATCTAACTGTAATTTTTCTTAAAATTCCTCATAAATTACAATATTTCAAAACTCTATATCAGCCTTTAATTAGTTGTAGAGATAAAGCAGGGGTCACTTTACAGCTTAGCTTTTAAAATATACTCATTTGTCATAGGTAGAGCCACTGCTGCCAGCAAACATCTATAGTCTCGACAGGGCTACCTTTTAATCATTAATGATTGAGAATCCCATCTCTTTAAGAATTATTGACCTAGATATAAATCCATTTATATATGTTTCTTTTTATTTTTATTTTATTTTATTTATTTTTATTTTTATTATAAATCTTAAAAGACATTGTCCTGGTTTGGTAGCCAGATAGTTGACAATGCCATTCACTGGTTATAATTGGACTGAACAAGCTGGTTCGTGATGAGACCCCTTGTCTTATAATTGTTTGCAATCATAAGCCATTACCCTGGTTTGTTTAGCAGTGTTGGTAATGTCAGCCTATTTTTCCCCTATGATCATGGTAAGCAGGCTCATGATGAGACCTCTTATCTTTTAAGTTTAAATATATCTCTGGATTATACTCTAGAAAAATAAGACTCTTTGAGACAGGGAGAATCATTGACTCCTTAAGAGTTAAGAATGACAATTTTAGAGTTAAAAGGTGCTTTGCTGTAAAGTGTCTTTACTTGGTTAAAAATAACTTTTCTTGACTGATAATAGAACTTTGAAAGATCTTAATAAAATATTGAAATCTCAAAATGATTACAATTTTGATAAAAAAGAAATTTCTCCAGATTTTATGATACTTTGTCAACTTCTCTAAATTGGTAATCTCTTCCTTAAGTATGTCTACCTTTATAATAAGAAAATCAAACTTTACTAAGAGATTTAAGAAAAAGTTAATAGATGACTATTAACAATTTTTTATCCGTGTATGCCAACCATAGTTAGGTAACAAGAAGGCCTTCCATATAAATCATGGCAAAGTCACCAAAATCAAAACTGAAAACCAAAGGAAAAATAATTCTTATGCTAAAATGAGAAAGAAATCAGCAAAAATAAAAATGAAGAAATTTTAAAAATGGAAAAGAAAATCCAAGTTTTGCAAGATAAACTCAAACAAGAATGTTTATACCAATGTCTCAACAATATGAAGAAAGAAAATAATCGTGTAATCAACCCTTCTTATGTCGAGATTTAGAAAAATCATACCTTGCAGGGTTGTAAGTGTTTTAGGCTTTTTAGATAGCAGTGACGATAAAATTCAGCCACAATGAAAACTTTCTGTCTGATATTAATCTTCTTGTTTCAAAGCATCAACTTAATCATTTTCTAATGAAAGGAATGCTTAAAGAAAAAGCTAAAGGTTCTGAAACTTCCTGGTGTAGCTACTTCAATGAGGATTATCGTTGCTTCTTGAAATTAAGCCAGGAGAAGAGTATGGACTTTGAAAATATAATCTAGTGGAGGATTGGAAGCTTTTATGAAGAGCTGCAAAACAGATTTATATATTAGAAAAAAAAAAGTGAAACTAAAGTAACGAAATGGAAATAAATGAAAGTGGGTACATGAATCTTACCATTGGACGATTGCTTTTGATCTTACCTGAAAGGTATCAGTTTCTCCAAACTAGCTAACTTCTTATTTTAATTAACATTAAAAACATGAAGAAGTCAAACTAACCAAAATCCTATAACCTAAAATCATTATTTATTTTATTTACACTAAAGCAAGCAGTAAAATGTAAAAATGGAATGCTTAGTGCTCAAGGGAATTGAAATTAAAAGAAATGCATCAGAAATGAGAATGTGAATTTGTAGTAACGATTTTTTCTCAAAATATTATAAATTTCATATAAACTCCATGATTTTATAAATTGTCCAGAATCAAGACCAAATCCAAAATAATAAAATTTAAATATGAAAATAGAGATGTCTTGAATTCCATATTTAATTATGGAATTATATATTTAAAACTGAAATATATGAGAAATCGAAATGATTTAAATATACTGCAAATTGGTCATTATTTTCTTTCTTACCATAGTGGTTGCCCACGTTTGCTTTTAAAATAACACATCGCCTTATCAAATGATTCGCATTGCATGTAGAGGCATGCGTTGGAGTTTATCGCATCGACGATTGAAATAGAAAATTGTTGATATGAGATCATGCGAAAAAAAATATGTGCGATGAGATGTAGCGATCACACTATTGAAGAACTTTTATATTGCGAATCGGGGACAGTCATGCTGCAATTTGCAGATCATACACCACATCTCGCGATTTGTACTTTGCACATTGCACATTGCACATCGCAAATTTGGAATAGTAATATGGCCATGAATAAAAATGCGATGAAGCGATTATGATATCGGCGTACCGGAATATCGGAGAATAATCATGTTGGAAATTCCAATATCGGCGATGCGATGGATGACGTAGCTAATCGGAAATTGGCGAACTTTTTGGTACCCGATGTAACACAATTTGATTCTTGCGATACCGATATGCAATGAATGACGTGACTAATCGGCGTTTGCAATCGGCAATCTTAAGCACATGATGTAACAATTCTCGATACATCGATATGTGATGAAGAGTGGACCCGATAATTTTATGATGAAAATTTAGTAACATGTCGGATCTGAGACATCGACCCTTTAAAATTATGCTCCTACTTTTATTGCGATTGGTTGGACGCGATATTTTATAAACTTGATTTGAATTTCATATTGGGTCCAGAATTATGTGGTCATCACAATATCGGTAAAGTCGTTTATCAGAGATCGGCGATTCATGATAATGGAAGTATATTCAACTGCAAACCTCTGATATGTGAAATGCGATTTGACATATGAGCGAGGTAATACATCGAAGATATTTTATGAACAATTTGTTATCAAAAATGCTAAAAGCTACTTCTAATGAAATATTTCCCTACAAATGGTTGTGAAGTGGATGATGTGATATCGGAATGAAATTATTGACGAAGACAAGTGGGATGGTAGTATTGCAAACATTTTCACTGAAGTATCAGCAATATGAAAATCAAGTTGAATCCTATGATATTGCTTGAAATTTCAATTGGGTTTTTTGATGGTTGAAAGCAAAGTTAAAAATGTTCAAATTCTAATGAATCTCAAAATAAAATTTCCCTGAACCTGTTGCAAATTTGAAATGGGTTTGCTGCTTACTTCAAGTTTTGAAAACAAATGAAAGTCTGCAAATAAAATAAAACAAAAATAAAAAATGAACTAAGAAAAAGAGAAACTAATAATAGATGAGAATGAACTTGTGAATGCGTACCTGGAAGGAAATTCTCTGTAGTTTTTTACCTCATGAATCTTCAAATTTTTCCTTCGATTTAACAAAATTTTTCCTTTTTTCAAAATCATCTCATCATTTATTCTAAATCAGAGTGAGCAATCAGCCTAAATAAAATCTGCTTGTTCATGTTCAGGAAATATAAAATTTATCAGAAATAAATATGAAAATAGTCTTCCCTTTTGAATTGAAACAACAATTTATTACCTCTGCTCATTCCGAATTAACTTGAGAAAAATCTGTATTGTTATAGTGACTGTTCAATAATGCCTTTAGTAAATAAATATGATGCGTATCACAACATCAGATAATAAACTAAAGGTCCGAATGGGATAAAGCCACTAATTGTGGAAAAATGTCAAAACAAATTTGAATGTGTGCACACAGTAAAATGGGCATCCTTAAGGTCAGCTTAGCAAATTTCGAGGAAGATAATATGAACTTCATATGATTACCACGAAAGGTTAGACTGAATAACAATGATTGAGTCAGAATTAAGCTTATCATAGACAGTCATACATTTCATGGGATAATGAGATCATGAAGCTTTTATATCCTCAAAATCTTTATCATATAAATTTCAAAAGAAAATCTTAGAAGGAAATCCTGAAATTAAGAAAAGTGGCTTTGAGGCGATTGATGCCAAGTGCAACCTTAATTGAATTTAATCAAGACTTTATTCAAAATAGACAGAGTAAAGGTATTGCTGTAAGAAATTTAAAAATGAAAGCAAGAATTAAAATTTTCTGATTTGGAGAAAATGTTTTCACTGAACATGTATGAAAATGGTTGATTGCTTTGTTTTATTTTTAATCTACAGAACTATTGAAAATAAATTAACTACATTAACTCTACTCCTATTCTAACCATATACTTGAAAAATGACTAGGTATAGTCATATTTCCAGTGTAACCATTTTCTCATTTTAATCCCTGCATGTATGTACAATTCAAATGTTAGTAATAAAAATACAAATATAATTGAACTAAGAAAATTAAACCTGAAATTAGAATGTACAACTATTGTTAGAAGCTTATCTAAAATATCCTTCTCATGAAATTTTCTTTCCAATTGAATACCAATTGGATCATAGAAATCTGGATGGATTTCTATTAAAAATTGGGAAATGTTGAAAAGAGGAGATGAAAGAGCAGATTGTGGATATGAGCTTTCAGATTCAAAGGCCTGGAAGAAACTGTTAGTGTTATGTGTAAATTTTAAGCTATTGACAATCTTCCATGAAGGAAAAATTTCCAAATATTTTTCAAATGAATTAATGAAAAATGGATGGAAATCTTTCAAATGAAATGGAAAATTATTAGTTAAATTGGATTGCTGGCAGACTTCTAAAAATACATTCTCTTGTTGATATTGCCTTTGAGAAGATAGAAGCTTTTGATAAAACATTAGCATTGATTGAAATTGAAATTGAAATAGCTTTTGATGCTTTGGATTATAATATAAAACTTCAATTTTCCAACAGGGCAATGCATCAATTGAATGTTTGATAATAAAGTGCTCAATATGCCAGCGTAATGTATCAAAAATCTGAAAAATAAAATCTGAAAATAAATCCGATTTAATACAAAATAAGTGAGGAAACAAAAATAAAATAAAATCACTATTTGTACACTAATGTTACAGCACAATCGATATCGTTTTGAAATAATTTATTTTTCACAAGGATTGGCCAGAATTATGGAATTTGAGTAATTTCGAATTCCAACTTGTGAATTAGAAAGAGATTTATGATTATGAATAGGAATGAAAGCTTGATCATGATATGAATCATAAATTGGAATATTTTATCGAATAGTGAAATCATGAAGATGATTATCTGCTTTAGAGTGAGGATTAGTTGGAATAATTTCTAAATTGAAATGTTCCTCATTCTCAGATGTTATTTGAATTTTCTCATGAGGACTCTCTTTAGAAGAATAGAAATCAACATCCTCAATGTCAGAGTAATTATCATAAATGACTTCACAAGATTCTCTAGAATTCTCTTCAATCTTATCCAATATATCCAAACATGGAGGAACAAGAATTTCATGTTCATTAATGGAAAAAAAATGATCATTAATTGCTTCTCTATCTTGATAAAAACTTAATGGTAATTCATTTAGATCAGCCTCTATATTTTCTGAAATATCATTAACACCAAAAGGGAAAAAATTACCATCATTAAAAATATCAGGATAAAGGGAAAAATGTGAATCTGAAATAATGCATTTAAAAATGTTTCTATTTGAAAATTATTGTACATTATGCTCATTGTAAATTTCAGATTCTAAATCATTCCTTTGTGTACTCATGCTTTTTTGAAGAAGATTGCTTTGCTGCTTTGATTTCAGCATTTGCTCATCATGAAAAGATTCAGAAATTTGTACAGCAGTTTGCATGCTATTATTTACTTTGATTGTTGCTTGCACTTGTTGATTTGCAATCTGATTTTCTGAATTTAATGCAGAGAAAATTTCAGATTCCAATGCAGGTCTTTCTCCAAAATTGCTGTTGTTGTCTTCTTGCATTTGATTAGAAATATTTTCCAAGCTTTGTGAAACCTCTTCATCACAATTTATTTGCACACCCAAATTGGAATTATCATTTATGTTAGAAGGGGATGGAACAAAGCTTGAACTAATTTCATATGAATCGGGACTAGGGGGAAGATAATAATTATGTTCAAACCAATCTAGTGATTCTTCTTTCATAGGTTCATCTTTGACATTAAATTTTAAATAATTCAAATGAAATCGAATATCAAAATCTCTAACAGATTCATTTTCTTTTCGTAGATATTCAATTTCATCATATACCTGATCATAATTATAACTGTCAAATCTACAAATAAAAATTGTAACAAATTGATCACAGCTGTGAATTGAGGCAATCGGAAGAGTTCTACACCAGTTTCTGGCTTTTGCTGCAAATGTGAGAGTAAAAATTCTACATAAGATGCCTTCATCAATTCCTTGAAAATCATAATTTGAAACATTTTGAATAAATTGAAGGACATGATTAAAAGTAGAAGAATTTCTCTTACCATTGAATTTTACCCAAGACAAGAGTCTTACCACTTCGGGTGGAGTATTGGAAGATGCACGTCCATGGATACAACTCCAAATTGGAAGTTTAAGAGGAGCCATCGTGATTGAATAAAATGTTAAAATTGAAAAGACTCCAACAGACAACAAGTTTCAGGCCCTCCTTCTAGCGCAAAAATGTTGAAGCCTCAAAAATCGCTGCAACAACATGGGGGATGACCACTTGGTCCGGACCTTAAAGCAGCTCCTTTTCCATTTGGAATGGTGGTTCCGACTGGTTCAACTAGGTCCAGTTACTTTCTCTCAATCTCCAATGGCTTTAAAATATGACTTTCATTCATCAATGGAAAAAAGACATCAGATCAACGTTATTGCTGATCAGGCAATAAAGTGATCCTTAAGCTGATTTAGGGCTCAGCCAATCCACTACTAAAGTTTGCCTCTTTGGGAAGAGGACTTAAAAGAATGTAGAAATTAATCTAAATGCAAACTTATTCTAAGATGCAAGAAAAAGAAACTATCTTAATACTATCTTAATTAGACAGATATAGATCTAACCCAACCAAGAGCAGGTATTTATAATATTGAGATTGAAATATGTCTTGTTTATAATGAATATCATGTTAATGAAATAGTTCAATTAACTGACATTATGGATAGCAAAACACATCCTATTGAGACCTTTTAACTGAAATAATCAATCAACAACATTTAGGAAGAAGTTCTTAGAATGATCTTGATCATTTAATCAGTAACTTGAATTATTAAAGAATAATATGCGGAAGAAGTTCACAACATATCACTATTTATTCATCCAATATTAAAAGACAAATTTATGAGTAAATAGTTACTCATAAATCAGAATTCAGCCCATAAGAGCAGAGATAAATAACAACATAAAATAGAAGCAAATTACCCATACCGACAAAAGTGCACAAATATGTAAGTAAATTGACACCATTCGTATTATCATAAAATAAAACCATCATTTAAAATAAAAGTATTCGAAATACCAATTTATTGAATCCATTTCTCCAGCTCCGGTCTCTAATAGTCCTTTACAATGCCTAAGCTTCTGCTTTCAAAATCAAAGCTACAATAGTGCAAACTCTATTCATTATACATAACTCAGGATGTAAAATAAAAATCTCAATAATCCCCAAATATGAGATTCTACTCCTCCCACCTACAACTCTAAATCCCTATTACAAAAGTGCTTTTAGAATTCTAGAATTGCAAAGGAGAGCAGCCCCTATTACATTCTGCAATCTTCTATTTATAGTATTTGCAAAGGAATTCTTGAGAGGAAAGTTTGTTGAAGAGAAATCTTCCCAATCCAATTATATTTTCTCAGAATTCCAATCTTTAATTGCTGGAGCATTCTTATTGATTGAGATCTTTTCTCCTTATCTCTTCTACTATTTTCCTGCAAAAAGAAATCAAAATAATTTAAGATGTAATGAATAAAATCAAAATACCATTTCTGGCATTAAAATAAACCCAATCAAATTTAATTTAAATAAATAATTGAAAATAAAATATAAGCTCTCTATTAATGCCTGGGATGGTTTAATTGGCCAAGGATATTATTGACGAATGAATCTGAAATTAGAAGAGGCTTGGACAAATGAAAATGCAGAAAATAAATCAGAAAATTGATTTTGTTTTACAAATTCGGAGCTTGATCTTATGCATGATTTTTGACCCAATTAATGACCAAATCTATTAGTGGAACCTCCTCAGAAATGTTCTCCTTGATTTTATCTTTCCAATGAGCCGTCCTGGGCCTCATTTGGCCAATTAAAACTCATTTTATGAGCTTCCAAAGTTGATGAGTCAAATCTGGCATAAATCTAGAAATTTTGTTACTGGGTTAAAAATCAGAATTTTAATTAAAAATCTAATCCTAAATTAGAATTCTAATTATCTAATAATTAATTCTAAATTAATTATTAACTAACTAATATATACAATTAATTCTAATTAATTTTCCTCTAATTAGAAATTGATTAAGTTATAAAATTAAATTAATATACAAATGATTTGAAAAAGTTAATTTAAATATGATTAATATTATAATTCAAATTATATTAAAATTATAATAAATATTATAATTATAATATAATTATTATAATATAAAAAATATAAAAAATAATTTACAAACCATTGGAGGTGCGGGAGGCATAAGGGGTGAAAAAACTTTATATTAAAATCTTTTAACACATCACATTTGCCCTTATCGCATATCGCAAGAACTTTGGATCGGGGTTTTTTAAATGTTTGTGTTATACAAATTGCAATGGATCCGATATTGCGATATGCGATGTGAAATTTTTATTTTTATTTTTATTTTATTTTATTTATTTTTTATATATGAAGTTTTAATTTTAATTAAATTAATTATATTTTATTATAATAATTAATTTAATTAATCTCAAAATTTAATGTTGAATATCAATTTTTTATTTTGGTTTTATTTTAATGATGTTTAGTTTAGTTATGAAATTTTCTAAACTACAGCCACTTCGAAAATAAATAAAAAGAATAAAAATAATATTTTTAACCCAGACTAGATAAATGATGGGACTTTAAAGGAGTACCATTTTCAAACCAGTTGACCAAATGAGGTAAAACAAGCATCAATGGGAAGCTTATTAAAAATCGATTTTAACAAATCAATCAAAACAAGAATACAAAGAAAATGAAAAATTAACAATTGCGTAGGATAATCAAATAAATAAAAATCCTAAAAGGTGTTTAGATAAAAAATTATAGAAATGGTGCCCATTATTTTAGGTGAACAAGTAAAAAATGGGGGGTTGTGTTTTACCACAACACTATCCTAATCATCAACACTTAATTTCCTCTTGTTGTCCTAATCATCTTCTGCACTCAATATTTAATAAGCAGTCACAAAGAAAAATACATTTGGACACCTTGGAGACATCCTTTCAAAATGAATCCTACACCATCTTAAAGAGGATTTTTTCATTTTTCCAACGAGACTTTACATTCCCTAAAACTCCCAGCAGTTTGTGAGAAATTGAATTTTTAAGTTAAAAATTATATATCTTTTGCCTAGCCGACTTGGGTCGACTTGTGTATGCTCATACTTCTTCACCCAACCGACGTGTCTATTCATCATAGGTCAAAACCTATATAAATAAGATGTCCAACACTCCATTTTTATCATCAATTCGGTGCAAATTTCAGAGAACATTTTCGATGAAGATAAGAACTCAGAGCATAATGCAGTAAGTTCAGAAGGAGGCCACAGAGGAATATTTATGTTTGGGTTACCTCTGTAAAAATATCAGACCTGAAATTAAGTCCTGAAACTTTACATTGGCAGCCACCTATTCTGGATCTGTGGAGGGACTACAATTTATGATAGTCTTATGGAGAACAAGCTTGGATTGCTGAACAATCCTATAAATACTTATATATACCTCAAAATTGCAGGATCAAACTCGCTTGGACAAGGCTTATGTTAAACAAAACTTGCTATTGGGAGGAACTCGGATAGTGATATACCTTTGCAGCCTCGGATTTCAGACCTTACCTGTTGCAGCCCCTGTTGGGAGCTAAAACCTACAACCTTGTGGATAATTGCAGTATCTCAAATATGTGATTGAAGGGTAGGAGCTACAAAAATTTGTAGAGGCCTAACAAGTATGTGGATAGTCACCCATAAGGTTAAAATCTGTAAGATAGTTCTACTGTGGAAAACTGCAAAGTTATGTCTTGTAGTGACACCAATTGATTTGGGTTTGAGGTCATTGCTGAGTAACAGTAGCAGACTTTTGAACAAATTGTGTTGAGTTGTTTTTTGTGACACTTTAGAATTCTTGATTCAAGCAACATTGACATCAACATATTGAAGACACCTCAAAGACATATTTGATACCATTACTTATCTTGTTGAAGCTACATTAATATCACACATTGAAGAGCTATCTAGAAGGCCTTTGATTGAGCAGCTATTGGAGGAATCTTGTGATAATTTCATTAAAGTCTGTTGGTCCTGCTTAAGAGAATTGAAGTGTCGAAGACCTTTTTGGAGAGCATTTTGAAGACCTCTTGTAGCAACTTGGAAAGTCTTGGACCTTGAAGCATAGTTTGAAGATTTGTTGAAGCAACTTGACCACTAGAGAATATTTTGAAGCAGTTATTGAAGACATCTTGAAGCATTGGTGATGAACTATTGAAGAGACCTTGTAGTAGCATATCTTGGATTTAATTGTTAACCTTGTGATGCATGGTTGAAGGCCCTCATGATGTGTTCTTGGAGATATTATTTGAGTGAAATGAAGAGTTGTGGTGACAGCTTCTGAGAAGATAAAGTTGTCATTGATGATGTAACATGGAGAGTAAGTGATGGGAAAACTAAATATTATTAGGGCTCTTTGAAGAAGACTTTGGGAGCCGTGAGGAATAACCAAACATATTTTAACCAAGTAAAGTTGAGGGTTGGAGCCCCCCAAGAGGTTGGAGCCTCATAGAGACAAGGTTGGTGCCTTAGAACATATAATTGGAGCCCTATAGGATTGGAGTCCTCAAGAAACCAAGTTGGAGCCTGTACTAGAGATAGGGTTGGAGCCCCAGAGGTTGGTGCCTTAAATTGACAAGGTTGGAGCCTTGGAAAGACCAAGTTGGTGCTTGGCACAATACAGGTTGGAGCCTGGAAGATTGGAGTATTCATCTAGGGTTGGAGCCCTATATCATTATTGTACTTTACTTATTGTAAATAAGAAATTAATAAAATTATCTATTCCATCATTGTTCATTTTGTGTTCTAAATATAAGTGATCTAACTGGTAAAATTAACAATTGAAAAGAAATACTGATTCACCCCCCTCTCAGTATTTCCAACAATTGGTATCAGAGGCAGTACCTTCACTCAAAGCCTAACATCTTGAAGGTTGATCATTAGAACACAAATGCCAAAGCCAAGGAAGAAAGTCTCCAATCCTCCTAAATATGTGTCTTCCTCAACCATCAAAATTGAATTCAATCAATTTGCAAAGGCTCCATTGTTCAATGGAAATTTTGATATATGGGAGGCAAGAATGAGGAATTTCTTGAAGACTCAAGGAATTGAAGTTTGGAAATCAATGATTACTAATGACACGATGGACGAAGAATCCAAGGAGTACAATACAAAAGAAATGAAGACAATTTTGAATGGGTTACCAAATTCTGTGAAGGCCAATTTTGAAAAATGTTTTCCAACAAAAGTCATATGGGACAAACTTCATGATCTTCACTCAAAAGGAGTGTTGACAATGATCTCTAGTCAAGAAGATGATGGAAAACAAGAAAGAATTCCAGAATCCATCAAGGAAGCTGAAGATAAGGGAGATGACAACAAGGCTAAAGAAGACCTAGAAGATGAAGAGAACAAAGAAGACTTTGAAGAAGATCTAATGAATAAACTTATGGCTTCCATGGAAGATATTAATGGTTTGAAAAATGAAAATGAGGAACTTAAGAAGAAAGCTCAAGATGGTAACCAAGACAAGACAAGGAATGAAGTTGACTTTGTCAAGCTTCAAGTACAAGAAAGAGATGAGGAGCTCGCCAAACTTAAAGAGGAATTTCATCAAAACAAAATAAAGCATCATGAAGAAGTCATATCTATGACAAATCAATTGGATAAGGCAAAGAAAAGGGAAGAAACTTTGTCAAGCCACCTTGAACAAAGACTTAAGATCTTGAACAATCTTGAAGTAGAGATTGGTCAATACAAGGAAGAAGTCTCTTCTCTTAGATCTCAACTAGAAGAAGCAAGGAAACAAGCACAAGGAGCCAAGAAGGTGATGGAAACTTTGGCATTCATAGAAGGACAAGTTGACGAAGCAGAAAAGGAGAGAAAAACCATGATATGTCAACTAGAAGAAAAGGATGAAGAAATATTCAAACTAAAATTAGACATTAGTCTTCTCAAGGCCCAATCATGTGAAGCAACCAAGATGAAGGAAGAAATGGAGATTGATCTATCAAAGAAGGACGAAGAATGCAAGAAAATGAAAGAAGAAATTGATATCATTAAAAAGGAAGTTGATCATCTGAACAAGAGCATAAAGAGCTCCCAAACCCTAGATGACATCTTGAGTCATCAAAGATCTCCTCTTGATAAATCGGGTCTTGGTTATGTAGGTGAATATTCAAACAAGAATGATGCAATTCCTAATGCTTCAAACAACAAGGATGTGGAAAATCTTGGAAGAAATATCGATGCCCCCAGTTCCAGTAAAGGCAAGAAGAAGAGTCAAGATGATATTGTAAGAAGCCGTACTCCAAGAAGATATGTTGATGGTGTCAAGAATGCTAGAGGCAATAAATTTGAGCAAAGGATCCCAAGACAAAAAAAAATTAGAAGTACATCAAGGCAATATCTATCCTTCAGGTACAAAAGTATATTTTTGGTTATTGTTATTCTTGTACAAATTTTGGGCACATGGAAAAATATTGTAGGGCATATCACAAAGACAAATATAATGGTCCCTGTCAATCTCCTAGAAGCAATTTTGCAAGAAGAAGTCATGATTTCATATTCATGAACAAGATGGAGTGCTTCCACTGCCATAACATTGGACATATGGCAAGTGAGTGTAACTTGACTTGGGTCCCTAAACCCATGACAACCAAGCCAGAGAAGAAAATTACACAATTATGGAGAACGAAGCAAATTGGATCCGAAAGTCTCTTCGACACTCAAGCCATCAACACATGTTGTTGATTTGATGATGACATCCTTGGCAGATATGATATTCCAAGTTTTGATAACGAGACTCTGCCAAAAAGGAGATCACGCATACTATTAGGGGGAGCTTGTGATTCTTAACCATTTTTACAGATGCTATCTGTGAAGAAATCCTTGATGAGTCACACATCGGCAATCTTGATTGATCATATCTTGGGAATAACTCCATTGAAGAAAATCATAAAATTATGAACATGTCTTTTGCTTAATCACCAGGCAGCAATCTTTATTTCTTGAGCAAAAATAAGAGCTAGAGAAGTTTATGCATGCAGGGGGGGTTGGTTCATCACATGAATAAATGCAAACATATCATGAACCACATTGCCAGAAAGAAAGAGCACCATGACAGGGGGAGTAACGTACCTATGAAGAACTACAATTCATAAAGAAAAGAAGCAACTTGTCACAGGGAGTACTCGGGCACCCCATTTTCCATTGATGTCAAAGGGGGAGAGAATGTTGAAAGGGAAAGAATATTTCCATCAATGACAAAGGGGGATATTGTTAATCTAGGTTGTCATTGATGTCAGTAACTGGGATGGAAAATATTCTTGAAGATGCCAGTGGATGATTAAAAATTATTACAACTCTTGTTTAAGATGTCAAGACACAAATGAAGTGTCAATCATGTATCTTGATGATCATAATGGAAGACTACCATATCACTGCACTTGATGAAGGACTATAAGACATACACATGATGATATGTCCTACCTCCAGTGATCTTGATGATAACACTACATGATTACATGTTCTACCTCCGATAATTTGATGATGACATAAACAATGTTTGGAAACATGACATGAAGGACTTGGAGATCACTTGATGTCATATGATGGCATATGATGACATTGCTAGAAGGTTTCATTTAATGATATGGATGGCTGTTGGAA